>OX637864.1:44627699-44960199 GCA_951802705.1 Netelia virgata | reverse complement strand
AAATTTATACGAAGCGATAAAAGCGATAGGAAGCGAAAAATTTCCATTTTATGTTTTTTGTTTTCATTTTTTTTTTTTTATTATTTATTTGTGTTAATTATTTTATTAATTTATCGATTTATTGATCGGTAATACGTCTTTTTCGTTTTGGTCTTCCAACCAACTTTTGCAACGAAACGATGATAACAGATCGTTCTTCACTACAGTTGTAACGCTATATTTATATTTATATATATATATATATATATATATATATATATATATACACATATTAAAGTGCAGTTGGACGCACGCATGTGCGCAGAGAAAAGGATATTTGCCTCGGTCGAACGACGGCCTCTGGCTCAGCCTCGAAAGGTATTTTGCGCCGGCTATATTTACGCAGGGTAAACGGGCGGGGGTCGAACATTACTGCACACGCACACCTATACACGATGATGCCCTAGCCATGCTGTAGTTATATATATATATATATATATATGTATATGAGCATAGTTGTACGATATATAAAAAAAGACGATAATTCACGTAAAGTCACGTGGACGACGTTCGTACACCCCTCGTGACGCGACGACCGAGTGCAATTGCATACATATAAGGATAATACGTACGAGGAATATAACAACGCGGTAGAAAATCACAAATCCCTAGAGTCACGTACGAAGTTAGCGCGCAATTGTGTCGTTACACGCACTCGCGGAGTTTGACGACGCGCTCTAGTAAACTCGATACGATCGTGGAATAATGGTCAATCATTTTGTCCTATGTACGTACAATATGTAGGTATATATATATATCGTGTCATTAGTACGCGAGGGACGGGAGAAAATTGGATCGAAAGTATATACACACGGCGCCAAAGGTCGGAAGGTCTATGATAGGGAGCGAATTCCTGTGTCTGAATAATTTGTTTTTTATATTTAATGTACGAAGTCGTTTACTTGATATTTAATAATTTTTTAACACATTTAGTATCTAAATAATTATGATTATATTTCATTCGCGACGTTTGTTTCATAATTAATTATTTTTTAACAAATTTAGTATCTAAATAATTATTTTTATATTTCATTCGCGACGTTTGTTTCATAATTAATTATTATTTAACAAAGTTAGTATCTAAATAATTATTTTTATATTTCATTCGCGACGTTTGTTTCATAATTAATTATTATTTAACAAATTTAGTATCTAAATAATTATTTCTATATTTCATTCGCGACGTTGTTTATTTCATAATTAATTATGTTTTAACAAATCTCGCATCTAAATAATTATTTTAATAATTCAACATACGACTTTATTTATTTAACAATGAATCATTTTCTTTTACGACGTCTATTAAGTCTAATATTACCTCCGCGAATTAACGACACGAATTAACAATAATTCACTGTCTTTATTTATCTTTATGAAGATGATTCGAAAAAAAAAACATATATTATACATATATATATATAATTCTTTTACCGACACGATTTTGACCATATAAATTCCCCAGTGATAACTCCCGCTTCTATTAAGTATATAGTATCGTTGCAGGCTTCCGTGCCGCATTCGCGAGACTATATAAGGCCTTTCTGTGTTAAAACAGGCGATATATATCTATATAACATGGGCTACAACGGTTGGGGCGAGGCCTAATCGAACGAAAATGGAATGCGGTTGAAAATGCATACTTTTCAATGAATTCACACTGCCAACTCGACGCAACTGGTAACACACTCGTGCTCGGTCCTATATCTACGTTTATATATATATATATATATATATATATATACATATTTATATAGTTGGAGCCAACGCACCGAAGAGTCGAACGCTTATTCCACACGCCATTAATTTAACGAGGCCCCGCGAGAGTCCGTGGCCTATCTCGTCCGGATCGTAGTCGCGAAAGCGCCCGCGATATTCTCTCCTCCGCCATAAACCATATTCTACGCGTTACGTTCTACTATTTAGTACATAAAATTTTCTTGATTCGAGCACGCGGTCATCCGTTAACGATGATTATAAAGCCGCGAGCCACGCCGAGACGAGAAGTAGCGAAGAAAGGTAATTTTCCATTCTCTCTCTCTCTCTCTCTCTCTCTCTCTCTCTCTCGCCAAAGAAAATTGTTCCAATCTTCGTTTACGAAGTTCTAAAATTCCTAACGGCGTATATATCGCGTTAGTCCTATCTCGAAGGAAACGATCCTTCTTTCGCGAAGCATTTTCGAGACGAGAATATAACCACGAGTCCGTATAATCCGTTTTTTATCTTTTTTATTTTTTCCCACAAAAATTGCAGACCTCGCGAATTTTAATTCTAGCTTCTCGTTCGTGATTTTTGTTTTTTTTTTTTTTTGTTATTCTATCCTCGTTCGCTATTTTTTTCCGGTGGTTCGAACAAACATAGGGATCGAAAAAAAATTCTGTGTCGACGCGTATACAAAATATATATATATATATATATATATATATATATATATATATATATATATATATATATATATATATGTATGTATTACTGCCGAGAAATATAAGTGGGTGAGTCGTTTGAATAGTTGTTAGTAGCTTTGTGTCGAATATCGTTGCTGATACACCAAACCTTGTATAATATATTGCTATAGCGTATACGGAGCTATACGTACGACGCCTAACGTTACAGCTACGTACCCCATTAACATTCACTCCGGGTACTTCGGGTGCGCTCCCTCGAGCACGAAAGAGCAACCAGCGCCGCGAGAGGCCAGAAAATAGGGACGTCGGAAAAACCGTTCCTTGCATTTACGAATCGAGCCCGTACACAATATTTCTCTTTACTGTTATATATATCGTACCATCGGTTTTTAGTGCTTGATTTTACTTTGTAGCCCGCATGCACCGTCTCTCGACTCGCTGGATCCTTTTAGATTTTTATCGCTAATGCATTCGTATAGAAACGTAATAGGTTTAGGCATTTTATTATTATTATTATTAAAATTATTATTATTATTATTATTTGTATTTTTTATTATTATTATGATACAAAATATTACGATATGCCAAAAATTATGATATTTTTCTACGGAATCGCGCGAATTAAAAACAAAAAAGATAAATAACTATATTGTTTAACGGAGAAATGTGATTTCACCCCGTCGAAATGAAATCTGTATATTTTTGTCGTTAATTACCGGGACGCCTGCGTCGACTCATTGTGCATAACAGTGTGCATTTATTGGGACGGAGGGCGGACGGGACTATGTAACGTTATCGCAACGCGGATATACCGCGCGTGCGCGCGCGCTCGAGAGAGATGATGACCCCTTCCGGCGGCGCTCGAGAGATGCATGCATGCGCTCCCGCTAACTCCTCCGCGGTATGCACGGTACTGCATTATACTATATACAATGCCGATATATATATATATATATATACACACATACATATATTTTATATGTATATATATATATATATATAGCAAGTCGCGCGAGCTCACGATCGAGAGCCACCAGGATCGGATTTCGATCTCGCGCACGCCTCTCTCTCTCTCTCTCTCTTTCTCTCCATCGACACATAAATACAATACAGACACACAAACACACAGACAGAGGATATTGCCGAAGCGCGTTCGCTTCGCTGCTGCTGCGTCTGCATGCACCGAGGAATGGAAAAAACTCGGGCTTGGCTCGAAACGATATCCTCGAACTTGTATGCGCGATGAGCTCTCTCGACCGTGAAAGTATAAACGTGCTAACGCCGTGTTATAATGTTCGATTAAAATAGAAAAAAGATTTCGCGAGCCAACGAGAGAGAGAGAGAGAGAGAGAGAATGTAATGGATATTTAACGAGATAACGAAACGGGTCAACGGATTACAACGACGATGACGAAAATTTCAACGAGACCCGAAAAACATTCGCAAGAGAGAAAGAGAGAGAGAGACTAGTATTATTATTTTAAGTACGGTCGAGAGAAACGCCTGTGTTCGAACGCGCTTGTTGCGGTACAAGCGTATACGTGACCTTCAGTGTCGAGTCGCGAAAACATTTGACCCCGAAACACGTACGTTAGTTTTCATAATTTTTCAGCTCGTTGTATAATCTTGAAAAAAAAAACATTAGCTCATTTTTCATTCCCAATTTTTTCCATCACCCGTTCACGAATTAAATGAGAAAGATCGAAAGTTTGTTTTAAATATTCGATTCATTTTTAAATATTAAAAAAAACTCGTGACAAAAATCTGAGAAATTTAGAAAAAAAAACAAAAAGTTCGGACCAGTCGACACGAAACGCTTCGTAGATATGTGTATATGGGTCGAAATATTAATTTGTGCAAATGATCGGATGGATAAATTATCGAAAAGATCGAAGAGCTTTTAAACAATATCACAAAGTGATAAGAGAAGTGACAAAAATCTGAAAAGTTTGGGAAAAAAACTTTCGGTCCAATCGACATGGAATGCCTCGTAGATACGTGTATATGGGGTGACTATATAGAGGAATGCATCGTCATCGTCGCTCGGAAGACTCTGGGGCGAGCGAACGAGAGAAGGGGGAGGGCGAGAGAGAAGGGGCCGAGAGGGAGGCGAGAGAGAGAGAGCGAGCGAGAGAGAGAGAGAGAGAGAAATAGTATTATTACTTGCAAGCGAATACCGCTCGTACGTCAAGGAGGAACGAGGGGGCCAACTTTGCTCGCTGTCCATATCGAGTTTTACACGAGTTTTACAGAGGAAGAGAGAAAAGCGTCTCTTCACGTCGAAGCCAAGTAAAGAACTCTCCCAGAGAGCGATCACCAGCTGGAAGAAACGCTTCGCTACGTAAATTTAATCCTGTAAGCTAATTTATCAGATTTTCACATTTTGCTGTATAGAGAATAAAAGAATAAATTATAATTCAATAAATTTTGTCACGATAAATGATTTTATTCGTTGATTGTCGCGACGATGATTTGATTCAAAACGTAATATTTTTATGGCGTATAGTAAAGTAAAACGTAAATCTGTATGAAACGCGTTTTAAAGCCCCCAACGTGTCGGGGCTGCGAAATCGAAATGCTTTCACTAATGTTTACACGGAATAATTATTACGGCGATTACTGCGAGAATATTTGGTGAGATTCGAGATTTTCGAGTCGCACGGGGCCAAACGTAGAAACGAGCGCGAGAGTCTCGACCTCGTTTTGTATTATTGAGAGTCTCGATCTCGTTTTGTATTATTTTCACGGAAACAATCGAGTTTTACGGATTTTTCGAGAACGTCTCGTGTTACACGAACGTGGACAAGAGGGGAAAAGATCGAGGCCCTTGCAGCGAAAAATGAGACGCTCGAGAGAAAGGAAAGGGGTGGGGGAAGAATCTCTCTCTCTCTCTTTCTCTCTCGCTCTTTCTCTGTCTCTCTCGCGGTGCAGCGATTGTGAGATCGAGGATTCCATCACGATCCCGCGCGAGAGCGCGGTCTCGCTGGAACGAAAGCTATTACGAGTCGGCAGGCCAGAAGCGATCTTACCGGTCCGGATTCCTCGTGCGCCAGATATATAGATATATCAAGTACATTAGTATACTTCTACATACCTATATATATATATATATATATATGTATACCATATGTACACGTATAGCAAGCTTCGGTCGCTTGGACTCGATGCAGAGAACGGAATCGAGTTAAACAGATCAGCGGTGGTGCCTGCCGCTTGAACGCGAAAAGTTATTTCTATATACGTATACTTTAAGTGCACAGGGGACCCACAGGTTCGTATTTTTTTAGTTCCCGAGTAAAAAGATTTGAAGATTGTACAAAAATCTGCACTTTTCAATCTGAAAACAATATTTTTTTAACGTTCGAGACAACGTCAGCCTTGATTCTGTCAATGGATGCACAGGAATCTTCAATATCGATTGAAAAGTTGATCGTATTTGAGATTCACCATTTTGAGGTTATGCGAACCATGGTTTCTTTCGAGGCAAAGATATTTTTTGTCGGATATTAAAAGAACACTAACGTCGTAATTTACGAGCCAGTGCACAATTTTTAAATTGGCTTGTTTTTGTATATTCGACGAATATCGGGATGTTGAACACTCACCTGTGAGCGCGTCCCGACGACGAGGAGCATCTAGCTTAGCAGCATCCCAGCATTAAACCTGCAGCAATGTATTACGATAATCCGGTAATCCAACGTGACACAAGATTGACGAGGAAAACAATATACAGTACAGCGTGTACATGTATATATATATATGTCGGGGCGTAAACTACACGCGCGATATGTCACGCTTACGCAACAGGTGGTTCTCCGATAATAAAAAAAAATCACTCTTTACCCGGCAATTTCGCAGTAAATATGAAGTAAAAGAAATAAAACAAAGCAACGAGCCGTCAATAATAACAACAACTTGTATCAAACTGCACACACTGCACCATCGAGAAGCCAAGCACACGGGACAATTTTTCTTTCACGTTCGCCCTCGCCCAAGCATCCGCACGAATCGTTGTGGCGTCCGCACTCTCGGCTAACAGCGAACTCCCCAGCACCAAAAAAAAAAAACACGCGCGACCGCTGTTTTCTTTTCTCTCACTCAGCTGTTCCCTAACCGTGACACCGTCATTTTACACGAGTACGGACTACGATCAGCTTCCACAGGAATGTGTTTGATCGTTCGTATATTATTCTTACGTGCAGAGATTCGCGAAGCACGACATTGAACGCACAGACGAAACTTCACAACGTCTTCCACCCGGAGCCGGCGACTGACTGACTACAGCGAAACACGCGAACCGCCTCGATGTTTTACGTCTCCGCGAGAGGGAGAGAGAGAGCGAGACCGTCTGACCGCACCGCGAGATTCGTCACTGATTCGGTTAATTTACGATCTACGAACACGGAGTAGTAGAAAATAAAAATTGTCTTTGTGTACGGAGTCGATGCCATATCTAGAGGACACTATTTATTTAATTGAGTGTCGAGTAACGAATGCGCGCGCGCGCGCGAAATTTTCATCTTCGTTTGATCGATTGTTCCGATTTATCGGCCAAGACCGAGTAGTGCCCGAACAAGAAAAGAGAATGCGCACCGAATACACATAGTTGGAATGTTTCCATATCGATAGAGTAATACTGGGATTAGACGACAATTTATTATTTTCACAGACGACGCTCCATTGAGTTGACAAACAGCCATGCACGCAAGTCTCCCAACGGAGGAGATACAACATGGCGGCTGGCGCCCCTCCTAACGCCACAACGAAAAAAAAAATGAAATCTTGCAGTGTTTGCCAAGTCGACGGACGATACGAACATCGAGAAGGAAGTTTACCGTCCAGCGATTATTGAATACCCGTTGAGAACAAGACCGAAGCACACAAGATGCACAAGTAAAAAGAACTGCAGAAGCGATCGCAACTTGTGTTACCACTCGATGCGAAATCGATACTTCTGGCGACATCTAGCGGCTGATGGTCGAACGAACCAAACTTGCGTGAATCACCACCGATGGCGTTACTGTGCAGTGAGTGCAGCGTAGCGCCGTGTAGGGGAGGGTGTCGAGTCAGTGAGCCTCTCTACCAGAAAGGATCGTGCTGTGTGACGTAAACGACGAGATCCAAACAAGTATCAGCTGTGTGGCAGTCATTGTTCGTCTCGTCTTGGCAGAAACGCAAGAATCCTGTCTTTTTTTTCCGTTCGCATATCCGCGACTACGATCCAACGCTTACGAGGTTTTTCTCGAATATAGTGCTGCTTGTGTTGGAACGGTGTTGTTTAAAGCTGCGAGGTCTTTTCCGAGACGACACCAAATAACTATCAACGAGAGCCATCGTGAAAGAGAGAACGAGAGCGAGAAAGAGAGAGCAAGAGCAAGAGCGAGGGCCGAGAGAGAGAACGAGAACGAGGCGAGGGAGGGAGTGAGAGAGAAAGAGGGAACGACACGGGCAACACACACGGGAGTGTATAAACGTTTCGTCGAAAAGTGGGGGAGTGCGAGGAAGAAAAGCATACGAGGCCGAGAGATCGGTGAAGAATTTCTTTTTTTTCCATTCTTTCTTCTTTACACCGAGTCCTCTACCGTGGCTGCGTGCGTGTGCTTAACAGCCCCACCATCGAAACGTCGGCGGGGGAGACAATAATCGTGTGAAAAACGGGGCGGTACGCGCATAAGCCTGGCCTCGAGCGGAGAGTCGGACGACGGTGGACTCGCTCCGCCACCGCGCAAAAGGTCCCGTAGTTCACTCCCGGCTACCCTAAGACCAGCGGACGAGTACCACACCAACGCAGCAGGGATGGAAAATTATCGGTAACGCTAATTTTCCATACGATTCAGAAGCGTTCCAAATACGCAAAATCGACGCACCACTCGAGCAAAATTTCAGAGGGGGTCGCATAGTATCAACACTTTTCCATGCGATTCTGGAGTAACGGTTGTTTGTTTGTTTTTCTTTTGAGGGGGGATTTGTTTACGTATTTTTTTTTTCCTCACTCGACAACACTTCGCAGCACTGGCAAAATTCGTTCGTAAGCTTTATGGCTGTGTCTCGAACGACATTGTAAAAATTTTACAAATTTTACGTTTTTTCCCCTCACTGCGTTGATCGGATTTGTCGTTGCCCGAACGAAATCGAGAGTAAAGTAACGGACCTTGACCGCTCAAGATAAAAATATATTCCCCCCCTCCGATGACTCAAGCGAATTTCTCCATTAATACGAACAGAGTGATGCAGCAAACGTCGAACGGAGCTCCCGCATCTGCGGGACCTCAGCAGAACGGTGCAACCTCAGATTCTGGTGGCAGTCACGCCAATGGAAATTCTTTGTCCAGATGCGAGGGCGATGTTAACGGCGTAAACGGCGAGAGCAATCAGGCTCCCGGACCTCCGAAGATAATGGACAAGACTAATCAGGACATTGTGAGACTGATCGGACAACACTTGAAGACCGTCGGACTCGAGTATGTCACTTCGTGTCTGAGGATTGATCGGGAATCTCACAAAAATTTCATTCCTCTCTGTGCATTTCTCATATTGTCAAAGTACCTTTTTGTTATCACACTGTTTACAAAGAACATCATTCCTATTCAGAGAATACTTTCCGTTTCTTTTTTTCTTCAATTCTTCAAACCTTTCCGAAAGAACAATTTGGCATACGACACCTGGTGGTGAAATTTTCAAGTAATATGGCCGACAACAAGTGCCTCTACGTTGCGAGCATAAAACGCCGAAAAACGTAATTAAATATGTAAATTATGTTCTATTATTGTGTTTACGCGTATGTATACATAAAATATGTACATAATTTATACGCATCTTTTATCAATATTTTCTTCTATTTTTTGTTGTGTGACTTTTCGAGCGGCCATGACACCTAGCGACACCAGTACTGCCATCGGTAATCTAGTCAAATAATGTGTCCGAGCCAATCTCGATATTTACTATTGAAAACTTTCATTGCATCGTGAACCAATAGATTATCTTCTCAAAATACGTTCGTTTACCACCGGGCACTTCATTATAGTTGGGCGGTACGAACCAGAATTGTCAGAGAAACTAAACTCGATTATGTTCCAAATAGTGCACAGAACAGCATTTAATTGTATGCAAAATCTATAACATTTCATCTCCCCATGTTTTGGTCTAACTGTTTTTACCGCCTAAACTCCCGGAATAGCCTCTAATGGCAGCTCTTTCACCACGGGCGGAATAAATCCAAACAAAATTGGCACAGGCGATTCTTTAAACAAACAAAAAGTTAACGACAACAACCAAATGTTTACAGCCGAACGGCTGACCTGCTAATGCAGGAATCAGGCTGTCGTCTGGACCATCCATCGGCAGCTAAATTCCGACAACACGTCATGGACGGCGATTGGAACAAGGCTGATCACGATCTCAACGAGCTCAAGTCCTTCCTGAACGGTGCTAATCAGAGTCTCGTGGTGCGAACATTTTTTTTAATTAAATCAATCCAGAAATACCAACGCATTGTCGTCCCTTAGTTCTAAAGACAATGAACCCAAAAACCCCTCGACACATTTTCTCTCTTCGTTTCAGGAGATGAAGTTTTTGCTTCTTGAGCAAAAATATCTCGAGTACCTCGAGGAGGGTCTCGTGCTTGAGGCACTGCAGGTACTTCGAAATGAGTTGACGCCACTCGGGCACAATACTGGTCGAGTTCATCAATTATCCGCCTTCATGATGTGCAGCGGACGCGACGAACTACAGGTATCGTGACGAAAAATCAAATATCTCCCAGTCAATTTATCCAATCCCAAGTTTAGTCTCGACTCTGCTATTTTATTTTGTAATATCATTTATAATTTATCCACCAAATTGTCCAATCTCATCTCAACATTTTTCTGACCATAACAGCACACCGCACTTTACGCGGTAGGTGGCAAATGGTAAAATATTTACGGAAAATTCTATGCTACGGATCAAATTTCTCGAAACGAACGAGAATACTATTTTCTTTCTGTCTTTGCGCCTAACGAGACGTTCGTCGAAATTTTCATCACTAGCAATATAGACGATTGTTAACAGACACGAGCTGGTTGGGACGGCAAAGGCTCGGCCTCGAGAGCCGCCCTCATGGATCGACTACAAAGGTATTTGCCACCTTCGATAATGCTACCACCGAGACGCCTTCATTCACTTCTCTGCCAGGCGGTTGAGATGCAAACTGAACAGTGCACGTATCACATTACGCATACCCAGGTAAACGATTTTAAACCTTCACCATTTTTCCTCGAACGTCATGTATTCGAATCTAGTTTTAATATCGATTTTCATAAATTACATGGGACGCACAGTCGAATCTGGAAAACGTTTCCCTACTCGTCGATCACAGTTGCAGCAAAGAACAATTCCCCAGTCACACGATTCAGGTGCTCAACGACCATTGCGACGAGGTCTGGTATTGTAAATTTTCGCCAGACGGTCTAAAACTCGCCACGGGATCGAAAGACATGACTGTCATTATTTGGGACGTCGATCCTGTGAGTAAAATCCTCAAAATGGCAATAAAATGTGGAATTTAATCACGATATTTCCGAAATTCGTGTATCGACGCCGTTCTTTTTCTCATTCAAGGAAACTTTGAGGGTAACGCACAGAAAGACTCTCGAGGGTCACACGTACGGTGTGGCACTCATAGCCTGGAGTCCAGACAGCAGTCATTTGATCGCTTGCGGACCCGAGGACTGTCCCGAACTTTGGCTGTGGAGCGTCGACACTCCCGAGTGCGAGCTTCGAGTCAAACTGACGCAAAGTACCGAGGATTCGCTCACCGCTTGCGCGTGGCATCGAGATGCCAATAAATTTGTCACTGGGGGTCTCCGAGGACAATTTTACCAATGCGTAAGCGATTGTATACATTTTTCATCGCCCTTTTCATTCCCGAATATCTAAATTGTACAAATGCACAATGGGACATCAATTTTCTCAATCAAGGATATGGATGGTAACGTTTTGGACTCCTGGGAGGGCGTGAGAGTCAAGTGTTTATGGTGTAGAAGCGATGGGAAAACAGTTCTCGCCGCTGACTCTCATCATCGTATACGTGGTTACAATTTTGATGAATTGTGCGACTTCACAATGTGAGTTTATCAAAATCGAACCCTCGATTTTAATCTACTCGTTATTTCGTAGGAAAATCATTAAAATTTCTTTTCTCTCTGTTCAGACTGCAAGAGGACCATCCGGTGATGTCTTTTAGCGTTAACAAAGCTGATCGACTCGCTCTACTAAACGTTGCTAATCAGGGTGTGCATCTGTGGGATCTGCAAGACAGATGTCTCGTCAGACGTTTTCACGGTGTAACACAAGGTCACTTTACGATTCACAGTTGCTTCGGCGGTGTCAATCAAGATTTCATTGCGTCCGGAAGTGAAGGTAAAGTTACTCGTACTTTTATCATTCGTTTTTCTTTTATCGAAAAAAAAGCCACTTTTCGTATTAACCAGCGATATTCAAGAACGTTTAACGATCAAAATAATAATCATTGCGAGGTAACGAGTCTGTTGGAAATGATATATGTTACAGTGCCCAATGCAATTGCAAACTGACGATAATAAATTATATTTTTCATCTTATATTTCCCCACAGACAATAAAGTTTATGTTTGGCACATAAAACGCGAACTACCGATAGCAACACTTACGGGTCACAGCAGAACGGTCAATTGCGTTTCGTGGAATCCCGTTTATCACCAGATGTTGGCCTCGGTATCCGACGACTGTACAGTACGGATATGGGGACCGAGATCGTCGTCGCCCGAAAGATCCGACAATGCTAAGACTGGTTAGTTCGTAGATTTTTGTCTCGACTCGGCTCGATTCGTAATGAATATACATCAATATATATACATCGATATATTACATAAAATATAAATCGTTCTATATCTGACATCGGATTAAAGATTAAGAAATAATTAAAAAGATAGAGAAGAATAATTAAGAAATGTAGCAATTGCGATTGTGCGAATACGGCTAGTTGAAGGATTGGAGTGACGATTGCCGAGCTTTTGAGCTCGGATAATGTCATTGGGCCTTGTTTTCGTTTATTTTCAGCGTCGCCCGAGAGCAACTCTTCAAACGGTAGTGGCTGGCACGAAATGGTGTCGTAGCGAACTACAGTACATCAATATGACCCCATGGTGTTCAAAAGACTGTCCTGTTGACCATCTCGCGCTGACTCTCTCTCTCTCCCCTCGACCCTCCCCTTTGTCCGTATTTAATGAAAAGAAAAAAGTAACGAAAACCGCGCGAAAAAGGAAATGCGAGAGAGAAAAGAAGAAAAAGAAGAAGAAGAACAAAATAATAATTAAAAGCCAACTAAAAACGGGGGATTTGTCGAGCGATCGATGGGCGAATTGCATATTGAGAAGTTTAACGGCTTCTCGCTGATAGTCCAAGCAAAAAAACAGAATTAAGAAAAAAAATGTTATATTTTTTTGCTCGAAGTCTCTAACAACGGAATCTCCGCGTTGGATTTTCTCTTTCTCACAGTCACGCTAAACAATCTTTATCTCTCTGTCTCGCTCTGTGTGTGTGTCTCTCTCTCTCTCTCTCTCTCCAAACACATACACATACACACACTCTCTCTCTCTCTCTCTCTCTTTCTCTCTATATGGCTCAGTCTCTTCAACTTACGAATTCAATTGGGATAAGATTCTTTTACGAATCTGTTCCAAGTCGATGAAATTTTTCGTGCTGGAGAGTCGAAGATTTTTGTTTTCCTTGCGAATTCCAACGATCGGAGCAGAAAGAGCATAATACACGATAATCGAGACTAGGATAAGACGAAATAGAAGATAACCCAAACTCATTCTCTAGCGTTGAAGTTGTAAGGTTAATGTAGAACGGTTATAAGATAGTTCATGAACGGAACGCTCTATCTGGAGACGAGAGATAATCTTCGAGACGGACAAAAACGAAAGAACGAAATAAATTAACTGTAACTAAATTGAGGGGGCAGAGGGGAAGAGGAAAGACCAAAGCGTTGATTAATTTCTTTGTTTTGTCGTGCCAATATCAATTGCTGAGTACAAAATAAGTTTGAGCCGTGTATACTTTCTGTACGCGATGTACGCAAGGGACATAGACACGAGAGGCACTAAATTTTATCTTTTTCCCCACACACATACACACACACACACACATACACGTACATACGTCCTACGCTTGGGTACGATTAGCAAACGACAATTCGAGGGTTGGTATTTCTTTTTCTATTTTCTTTTTGTTTGTTCCCTAATAAATAGGTAAAAAAAAGATCTAGCGGCAATCAGAGAGAAGACAAATTTCTGCTTGTGAGTGAGTTATGAAGAAAGATGATGATAATAATAATCGCGGACTCCGAGAATCTAGGTTTTATTTATATTGTAATTCAACGATTTTATACGACGGTAAGCATACTTAACGTTGCGAAGAAACGAGATGAAGAAGAAGGAGAAGAAGAAGAAAAAGTTACGAACGTTACCTCTTTCTTATTAACTGCCATATTTTCTATCGATATTTAGGGCAACGAGACACGAACTAGGATGCGTTTCGCGTTATAAAATTTACGCGTCAATTAGAAACATGCGAATTTCTAACTGTTGTTTCATACAAATTCTTATATCGCCACCGAGTAACGATGAGAATAAATTTAAAGAAAAGAAAAACAAACAAACAAACAAACAAAATAAAGAGAAAAGAAAAGAAAATAGTATATATATAAATATATATATATATTTTGTTCCCGTTTTTACTATAAACCAACAAAAGGAAAGGAAAAACACGAATGTAAAAGAAAACAACAACAAAAACAAAACACCCGCACGTGCTTTTGAAATCTATTGGCAAAAATATTTGTATGCTTTTCGAACGACTCGCGGCTGCGAGTTCGCCCTCATTAACGTTAAACGATTATTGTGATTTACTCCGTAGGAAAGGAAGACGAACGACGAACGAACGAAGAAAATTCGAAACCTATGCAATTTTTGTATCCACGACACACCAGTGGCAGTTAATGGGATAAGAATATAATCGAGTAAAAGATCACGAACGAGTTGTTTTCTTATGCGTGAAACAGTAGCAATAGCCGGAGGTCTCGTGATAGCGGTGAGCAGAGTAAAAAAAAAACGAAAAACAAAACGAGTGAAAAACGAACGGTGTATATGTACAGATGAGTTTTCAATAAACCACATTAGAAATCAGAAACCCTCCAGAATTGCAAGCGTTGTTTTAGTTTGTTCGACCGTTATGCTACTTGTATAAATTTGTTGATATCAATAAGGTACGATATGTATGTATGCACACACACATATGCATCCATGTATGCGCGCGCGTCTATGCTTGTGTAAAAGTGCCCACACACACAGCAGGCAATGCGAATGTATATATGTTTGACAGACATATACACATTTGTGTGTATGATGTACGTAAGTGTATTCCCTGATTGTCACTGTGAACTTGGAAACACTATATGCGAAAAAAAAGAAAAAAAAAACATCAACTAAGGTAATTTTAAGAATCACCGCAAACTTTTATAGCTATGATAATTTATGTTTAATTTATGTATCAGCTTGCAACTCCCCCCTGTCCATTGTAATAATTGCACATATTAAAAGATTATACACAAGCGCTATTCACGTTTTCGTTGCAAAGATTTAAGGATCTTTGTCGATCAAAGTTTCGTGTAGAATTGGGGAGTTGGTTGTTGGCTGGAGATGTGGAAGAGTGTCGAGAGTCTGGTATAATGCTGAATTATGTAGAATCAAACAGAATTCGTTTCGTAATGTATTGAGTAAATATGTGCGGGTGGATTACATATAGGTGTATGTACATTTTTAGAGAAGTTTTAGAGTTTACATTGTCGAGGAATATGATAAAGGTTTGGTGGTTATTATTTGGGCGGAGATACGTAGTGATTGTTTGAAATCCTTGCTGCAGTCTTCGCTTGGCAGCGTTTGAACCGGGAGGTGGCTCCATCCGGTGGGGGTTTCAGGTACTACCGTACCTCTTCCAGTGTTCGTGACGATTTTTCTTTTTGAAAATTTTCATTCATCGTATCGTTTTCCATACGTTGTACCGATGGGAAGTTCATCGATTCATATTTGTATGTTTCCCGTCGAACGATGAATCGGTGCCGCTTGATCGATGCCCCACTCCAGAAGGTACATTTATTATAGATACGCAAGTATGCGCACGCACACATATATATGTATATTTGCATGTGTATTCGGTCGAGCCGGTTGCGCGTGTCCCCCATAAGGCCGAGCCCGTTGTACGCGATTCTCGTTCTCTCTCCCACCTCATTACCAGGCGCAATACCTCGGGACTTTCTTGTATCTCTCACGGGTATTGATGATTTCCATTTAAGGAAATCTCGGGAACCGTAACACAAGGTAGCATGTTAACTAAGAAGCCGAAGAGTCAATTTCTGAAAAACGTGAAACAAGCAGCAAAGTACGTGATATTCTTCGAGGTAACTGCGTTCTTCGGTTTGTACGCGGTTTGGCACCGCATGAATACTTCGCGAGGTGAGTACGGGTGATCTTTGTACATCTTCGTGTTACTTGGTCACAAACTTTTTGAGGTTAAACATTCTCGACGAGAGATGAATCATCGTAAGTGAATATTCCAAAACGTGCATACAACAAAACAAAAAAAAGTCCTTCGTACAATTTGCAAAGAGTAAGATCAATTCGTTTCTTGGCTAACCTCACTTTTGAGTCTCATTTCGTGTTCTACGAGTCGTAAATTCGTGTTGAATATTCGAATGAAAAATCTCATATCTGGTCTCACCATCGACAATCGAATCGTCGATTGCGTTCGTGACAAAAGATTTTCGTCACCAGGCATCGAATTATTTGAATTAACGGCGAAAATCTTGTAATATCTTCAGATTTCAGGTATTACATGCAACAAAAGTTTCCAACTATCTTGAACGGTTACTACACTATTGGAGAGACGATCTCTGGTGACGATCTCATTAGAAAAACCGATCAAGGTATTTGGGCAAGTGAGAATAAATAATCTCGATGAGCTGTTCTGCTTCATGGCGTTCCTACGGTTCGTTGTGTGGATAGTAGGCACCACCGCAGGAGCATATGCCCTATTCAAAATCATCACACCCGATGAGCAGGGTATACAACAGGTAATAGTTTTTTTAATTTTCCAACCGCGCCTTACTAATGCGCACAATTTTGTCTTATCGCTCGTCGCTCGAGAGGAAATTACTCTCAAAAAATGTTCCATTGTACCGATTCATAACGCAATCAGTCATCCGGATCACTGGAATTGAACATTTTTTTAAAAAAAGACGTTAATAATGTTAACGAATTTTCAAATTTTAAACATCGAAGTTGCTAACACAAATTTTTCATTATCTTCCCCTTATATTTTTACTTTGATTTACTCGCATTACCAACGGTAACTTTGTCTATCGATTAACGATTGTTGTCGCGAATAGACTTTTATGCAAACATTTTTGTCATAACACAATACGAACGCATTGCTCATAAATATTATGGTGACAATCTTGAATATTTCCAATTATCGTTGCGTAGGTTGTTGCAAATTCGTACTGCCATTAAACAGGCTTACGAAATCTGCATATCGACATTGTTCGATATCTGGCATTTTGCAAGAGTTTGCTTCTTGCCTAAAATTCAGGGCTCGTACAAAATATGAATTTCATTTTACTGAATGAATTTCTGTACTGTCTATTGGTGTATCGCATGCCAACGACTATCAACCAACAATTTTCATAACATTTGGCACTTGTTCTATCTTAGAAAGACAGAACCTTCTTAAAAAAATGTCGTTCATTCTGTCAATGAGCCATCTCTTTGACAAGATCGGTGTACGGTATGCTCGACGCTTCGTTACATAGAACATTACAAAGTTTGGCATTTGCTAAATAAATTGCATTTGGAAGAAAACGAAAATTATTGAAAAACAAAACAATCTGATAATTGCAGATTCGACGTTTTGGCAACACTGGCGATAAGCACGAAGGGATAATAAATCGTGACTTATTGGCTTTACCCAAACCGCCACCAACCACAAATCCCTTCTACAGGCCACCAAAACCCGACGATTCTGCGAACATTACGAAGAACGAAAGCCCCGAGAGCAAGTCGAACAAATAACATTCGGCCAAAGCTATGGAATCAACGCAACTGATAGAGGGAAGTCTGCCCGATCGCATAAGCAAACGCGATCGTGAGCGGAAAAACGTGATCGAACGTCGTCGCGAGGAGCGTCAGCAATTAGCCGTCGAATGCGAACAGACGAGTTACTTCAAAGATGCATTTTACACAACGTGGAACAAGGTCAAAGAACTTCTGGACGCTGCGCCAACGACTACTATCGTCGGACTGCCAGCTCTGTTCGACAAAGCCAACAAGGAGATCGAGACACTGAAGAATTATCTCTCTCAGTCGAAGATGTTTCTCAAGGTCTACGATATTCGCAAAGCGCAGGAAAATCTACAGATTCTCGAGAACGAGGCGGCCGACCTCGAGGTTAAATTATTACCCAAAAAGAAGTTTGGCTTCAAGAATCGTCGAGCTGTGAAAAAACCTCAAAACGATAAAACGAACGACGTTACGGACGGCCTTAAGGATCTCAAAATCAACGAGACGAGCTGTAACAACTCGACGACGAAACAGATGAACGAATTGTCGAGCAAATATGGGGACAGCGCATGTATGATATTGGGAAAAGTTGATGAGCGTTTGTGTCTCGACGCTGAGAACGTTAACAAAAACGACGTTATGCTGTCCGATCTGACACGTTGCACCGTTAAAATTTACGGCACGCCGAGCACTCTTCACATGGTCAATCTCAAGAATTGCACTATCCTCGTTGGACCCGTTGCATCCTCCGTTTTTATTCACGCAAGTGCGGGTTGTACCTTCGCTTTCGCTTGTCAACAGCTCAGACTTCATTCGTCGACCGACTGCACCTTTTATCTTCACGTTACGAGTCGAGCTATTATCGAAGATTCTACAAAGATTAAAGTAGCGCCTTACAACTGGACGTACGAAAATCAATCGACTCATTACAGTTTAGCCGGCCTCGACACCAAGATCAACAATTGGGACTGCGTCGACGATTTCAATTGGCTCTCGTACGAGAAACACTCGCCGAATTGGTCGATTCTCAAACCCGAACTCAGGCTCAAAACGTGGGATTGACGAACATATTTTCGAAGATATCATTTTTATTGCTAGTTCGCTAGTGTTTAGAAACTTGTCATCCCCTTACTACCCAAAAAATCTATCCTTCCTTGCATATTTCCTTTCTCTCCCAGGTCCGTCTCTGTCCATTTATTACTGTAATTTCGAGATAATTGTCAAGGCGAACTTGGTTCAACGTCGACGCTGATTATTTAAAATGCTAAATAATTACTCGCTTTTACACAAATAATAACAAATGCACATAATATTAACGTAAGTCGAAATAAATATGTGAAAAATCTCGTTTCTCCGCTCGCACTGTGAGAGATTAATATCGAATTCGTGCGTGTGTCTCCTTGTGTATTTTCATCAATCGAGATTCAACGTTGACGCTTTAATTTTTAATGAGTCACGTGGTTTCTTCTTTTCATTTTGTTACGAAACGATACCTCATTTGAGAATTATATTCCCCTGTATATATTCTGACACGATTATGGTAGTTGTTTTTTTTTGTTTTTTAACAAAATAGTTTCCTCGATTCGTCTCAACGCTCATGGATCAATTTACTTTTAAACGTTTCGTCATTTTTTGTTGTTGAATTCGTTAGAAATTTGCAGTTTCTTTTCGTTCGTGTATAAAGTTTTTTTTAATCGACGAATTTTATATTCTGTCTCATCGATATCTTCACCAAAGTTCGATGTTCCTTCCACATTTTTTAACTCGCTGTGCTCGTGATTTGAATTTGCCTATTGGCTTTGCACGTAAACGTCCAAACATCCTCAAATCTCGAAGGTGGTCTTCGTCTTTCCGAATATCTACGAAGAATATTCGAATTATTGCATTTATGGAGATAATATATAAATTTTTCATCAATTTTTTTTTGTTCAAACCGTTCCAAGAAATTTGCAATTTTTTTTCGTTCGATTATAAACTTTTTTTTAATCGACGAATTTTATATTCTGTCTCGTCGATATCTTCAGCAAAGTTCGATGTTCCTTCCACATTTTTTAACTCGCTGTGCTCGTGATTTGAATTTGCCTATTGGCTGCGCACGTAAACGTCCAAACATCCTCAAATCTCGAAGGTGGTCTTCGTTTTTCCGAATATCTACGAGGAATATTCGAATTATTGCATTTATGGAGATCACGAAACTCCGTCGAGATGCCTCGATGTATATTCCGATAGCTCGGATATTAAGAATAACTTCGCCCGAGTTAACGCAAACCCCCGAACCGCGCCCCATCCCCGATCTGTTATCTTAGCCAATATTTTTACTAAACCTTCTCCATCCATCGAACTCTTCTTGAATATATCTGAATACATCAGTCTATCGTTCGGAAGATATCGAGAAACGAAATAAAAAAAAATCCGAATCTAAACGAGAATCGTAGCGTTTCCAACGATACTTCACTTTCGAAAGATTCTTCGAGGCGATTTTCCATTTTTCCTCTTTTTATCCATAAAACAAAGAAACGAGAAAAAAAAACCGAAACATAAATGAAAAATCGTTATCCACAACCGTTGGAATAAAATCCTTGAAACGTTGGCGTTATACTGTTAGTGAAACGAAAAAAAAGAAAAAAAAGTAAGAACGCGCATGCCTGCGTGCATTTTTCCACCGATCGGTAGTTCGCGCAAGATCGCAGACCGTTTCGACAGACTGGGTTTGATTCGATTCCCATTCGAGGTCAAGCACCGTAAGAACGAAAGATCCTTTGAGGTTTTCGTGAAAGAAGTTCTCGACATGTTTGTACACTTCGGTCCACCACTACCCCGATTTTTTTTTCATGCGAGGGTATAATCGTTTGCTCAGGTGATATTACGGGCTAGATTACCCGGCTTACTTACCGTTAAAAATCGAGTTAAATCCGTGCATTTATTTATATACGCTGTACACGTTATTATATATATATATATATATATATATATATATATATATATATATATACATAAAATATTTAAAAGCGATAATTCTACCGTTGTCATTTGCATTGAACGCAAAATATTAGGATCTGATGAGAAACCAACAATCGGCGAATTTCACTCGCGCGGAAAATTCGACAAATTTCCATAGTCCCCTAACGTGGCTTGGTCAAAGCGAACTAAGGGCTCGAGCATAACGCTCGATCGATTTATCGAAGGAGGATTAACAGCCTCGAGGGCGCAGAGTAGCGAGGATCGTTTCGTCGTGGTCGTTCGAACGTGTAAGTCGGCTTGCCAAAAAGTTTCTTATTTTTTTCGTTTTTTTTCTCTACTTCTTTTCTCCCCTCAGGTCCTGCGGATTTTTGAATCGATATTTTCGTACGAGCGATCGTCGAATATATTGTACTCTCTTAAAGGATCGTTGGTCTTTCGCTTTTTGGCTCTCGTATCACATCGTTCTAATTCAGCAGCGATTAAAAAATTTGTCAACCCTTGGACTTTTATAGTTTTTTTATTCATAATTTTTTTTATTTAATTTTTAACTTTTGATTATTTGTTTTTATTACAATATAGCACTCTTTCTTTCTCACAAATTTTTATAGGTCGCGCCATCTTTCATAATATCGACGAGTTTCAACCCCCGCAAGTACCTTCCTCGCATCGCCCTTTGAAACAATCGATGACGTGGAAAAACTCAAACGTCCCCCGTTCGAAAATTAGCGAAACGTATAAAATAACGAGATGTAAAAGTCCCTTTGACAAAGTTACAGCGTAAAAACGCACCGACGTTATCTGTTTCTTCCTCATCTTCTATAAACGGAAAATGCTCGCTGTAAGATCATTCCCCGGTCTCCGTTTGTCTCTTCTCCGTTTGTAAACGCTAAATAGCCAACAGGTTTCAGTTCAGCGTATAAAAAAAAACGAGTTCGAGCAACGAAGAACTCGTTAACGAATTTACAAACGGAATAAACGACGTTTCCGGTACGATAAAAGGACGCGAGATAACGATTGAAGGGCGCTCGACACAATTGTATTTATTTGCATCGATGAATACGCCAATTTAATATTTCTCTCGAAAATACGTGTTTGTTCCCATCGCAAAATCATTGCCTGAATTATATAAACGTTTTATTAATACAAAGCGATATCGGTAATGAAAAAAAAAAAAAATACACCAAGGATTAAATACGATCGTACGAAAAATATAATGAAACTCGATGCTGAAATAGTAAACAAAAAAAAAGAAACGTCTCGAACACACACGTGGTATCCATTTCGCGACTAACCATTCGAAAACCACCCTCGTACTCTCGATTCAGGAAACGAATGTTATTTCCCGTGAAATTTGTTGACGGCCGTTACACGATAGTTTTAGTCCCGGAAAGGCAGGAATATATAGAAAGAACGTGTGTAACTATAACTGTATATTTATACATAGAAGGACCCTCGAGGTCTCGAAAAATTTCGGGCGTCTGGGTGTTGCGGCTGCGTTTCTGGAGATTCGAAGGAAAACTCTCTCTCTCTCTCTCTCTCTCTCTCTCTCTCTCTCTCTCTCTCTCTCTCTCTCTCTCTCTCTCTCTCTCTCTCTCTCTACATATATATATAAATACATATATATGTAGGAACAGGCCAGAGGCGGCTCCCGTTACTATCGCAGTCTACCGGCTTACCCGGCGAACAACAGTAGTCAAATCAAACATGGGGCTATTAACTGGGTCAACATCGGCCCGTCGGGGATGGAGGAGGGTGGAACAGAGAGACAGTGAGTACATAGCAGAGGCGGTACTTAGTGCAACAGCAAAAGCAGAAACTCAAGTACGCGTGTAGACGTGAGGTAAGAGCGAGAGATAGAGATAGAGAGAAAGAGAGCGAGAGAGAGAGAGAGAGTGTGAGGGACGAGAAGTCCTCGTGCCAGCAGCAAAAAGGCCCGACGAGCTTTTTCTCTCCTTTCCTTCGTCGTAACATCCAACTGTCTTTTTTTCCTCGACCCACACCCGATTCAAGCAATCGACGTGAATCTTTTTCTCGTCCAGCGGTCGACCGCGACCGTATTTAGTAAATTTTCGCTTTAAGAATCTCTGCAAAAACGAACGAATTTCTCGCGTATGTGGGAGGTGGAGGAGTATTAGCAAACGCATTTACGCGTCATCGTATCAGGCTGTGCCGATGCGAAGAGAAAGAAAAAGATGAAAGGAGATAGAGAAGGAGAAGAGGGGATGAAAGAGAAAGAGAAAAGAGGACGAAGACGTAACAATTGCAACTACGCACGTCGGTGTCTCACCTAAAATAAATATCCGATGAACGCGCCCGAGCGAGTCTCTTATTGCTACCGCCAATATTGTTTTAGGCACGCGCGCGCGCTTGGGAATCGTCGTAGGGGGATGAACGTAGTACAAAATCGTTGTATGACGGGACTTGGCGCGTATCGAAATACGATTATTCCATGTTTCGTGTGCGTTCGCGATGAAACCCGAGAAATTATCGAACGATCGACCGATGCGTCGACCAACGTTTTCTTTTCTCTTTTTTTCTTTTCCAAGTACACGTTTCCTTTCATTTTTCTTGCAAACCGGAAGTCCGATGAATGACGAACCAGAGAGGAAAGGGAAGAAAGACAGAAACAAATATTTGAGTCAAACAAATTTCTTAATTTCGAAAGAATTTCGATGTATTACCGTGTTATCAGGTTCAAATGTAATAAATTTATTATCTACGTTATTATCCACAGTCTTTCTCAAACTATCACCTACCCTTAAAATTCGAAACAAATTTAGGAAATTTGCCCGGGGTTACAGCGACATAAATAAATTTATAATTATGTATGTCTGTGTGTGTGTATTTAATCGAGTTACCTCGTCTCGTTATCATTGCTCTCCTACAACCTTGGATAAAGAGACGCGAAAGAGCAAAGTTTGCCAAAGTTAACGAGGGTGTAACGCGAATAAACCATCTTTCGAGTTATATCGAAAACTTGAGAGAGGTAAAATTTTCGTCCTCTTATTGTTAGCTGTACGAGCTCATCTCGAATCCTGCAGTTATATCTGTTATTCGCGAAATTTGAGTTTTATATACTCGTATATATATATATACATAATTATATATATATACATAATTATATATATATTCGAATTATATATATATATATAATTCGAATAACTCGAATTTCACGACTTCTCTTTGAGCACACTGCGACATTACGGTATATCGTTCCTCCCTCGTTCTTGTTTCTCGTATATTTGCCGCGGAAATAATTAATTAACGCAAGCGGGGTGACTCGAAAGAGAGAGAGAGAGAGAGAGCGAGAGAGAGAGAGCTCATAACTGCACCGGTCCCATCGTACTGGAGGTTGTCCCGCAAACTCTCCGTCACGTCGACGTTGCAACCGTCCTTCTCGACTCTCGTACCGTTGTTTTAAGGATGTTTAGCTCGTACAGTCGGTTTAAAAAATTGTCAAGCTCTCGGTTTCTTCAATCACATAGATAAACACTGAATTTATTTCAACGTGAAATATAAAATAAGCGGGTTCTGGTTCGTCGTCAAGTTCGTAACGTTGAACTTTTATCGTTCGCGATTTTAACGTTTCTTTTTTTTTCTTCGTTTTTATTTTGTTTACATTCTGTTAGAACACAGCAGAAATTCTCATCGGTGTAAATTTTTACACGTTACGGTAAACGCTGATGAATATTTCGTCGTGATTTTATGTACTTGGATTCGCGAGAAAAAAAACCTCAGTTTTTATCATTTTCACTCGCTATATCTCCCTCTTTGACATGCGGTGTTTTATTACGTTATACGAAACGTATGGAATGTTTCGTACTTTAGCCAGCCTTATTACCGCACCAGCAGCTCGTTTAACGCACGAGCGAGACGGTTCAAAAACCTCTTGCGTATACAAAAATAAATAAATAATAATTACGCTTGACGTCGATCGAACGATAACGTTAATGTTTTTTTTCTTTTTGAGCTTTTTTGAAGAAGAGGAAAGGAGGCAGCGAGAATAAATGGCCTTTTATTCGTCGTCGTCTTTTTGCGTGTATATCTACTGTATAGCTATATATATATATATATATATATATATATATATTAGGAAAGAGGGAAAGGCGCTAAGAGCCATTAGCAGGTATTATTCCAGCATGATCCGCGCAACCGTCCGCGAGAACAATAGAAAACCCCGTTGTGCTTCCACTTCTCGAGCGTCGAAGAGCGCAACGATATCGCCCTCTGCCGTGATTGAGGGGACGCGCGTCTCGCGAAAAGTATCGTCGCGAGAAAATGGGGACGATACGGGCGATAGAAAAAATAACGAAAAAGAAAAGAAGAAGAAGAAGAAAAAAAAAAGGTTGAGACGAAGATCGTCTCTCTTTCGCGAAGGGTGGCAAAACGGGGATGATTCCGTACGGGAGAGAAAGATGGTACGAGGGTTGTCCAGAAACGTCCTCGTATTACACGCTTCGGAGACGCCCTAGGCCTCTGCAAATACCGCAACGCGCTGTAATCTCGAGTTTGATTGTCTCTCTCTCTCTCTCTTTCCCTCTCTCTCTTGTAACGTCGCGAGGATGGACGATGCGTCTTTTCGTCGATTACAAATTTTTGTCTTTTTTCCCCAAGAATTTTTCACCCTCACTCTCACATCCCTTCTAAAAAAAAAGAACAACAGTCGGATTTTATTTACAAAATATTTATACGAAAAATTTAGAAATTATATTTTCATCATTCAAGTTTGGAAATTTATTCACGAAATTTCAAAAATTCGATATTTTCGTTATAAACGTTACAGTTTTGCCACCCCGAGCGTCGTTCTCAAAAAGACACTGGATTTTCAGTATATCGAAATTTTCATACGGAAAATTCGTTTTTGGATTTTTTACGGGGATATTTCTCGCACCAGTTTGTCGTTTGAGAAACGAAATCTTTTTAATTTAGGATAGACGTTAAATGTAGGACGAATATTCGAGTCGAATTTCGATTCGATATTCGAACGAATCTCAACCATGACACTCGCCATAAAAAACCATTTAAATCACCATAATTTCAATTGTGAAATTATGGTGATTTAAATCTCGAATAATCGATTAACGTTTATTGTAATTAGCGCGCTTAATTATTGTACGATGAGGTTTGAACTGTCCGATGGACCCTTACGGGACTCGTTCGATTCGAGATTGTGACAAGCGGAAAGTGCAATCGAGATCGGGATCGTTTCTATCATACCATGTTCTCTAATACATAGGTTCTCTCTTTATACATAGGTTCTCCATATAAGTATAGAGTTACTTCACTTACGATAACTCCGTGTTGTTTCAACGTGGCTTCACCCTTCCCCCATTTCAGAATCAGAAACGATACGAGAGTTGCTCCCCTTCGCCCCCTCGATCTACCCCTCGCCTGTCCCTCTGCCCATGCTAACACAGCATCCTATTCACTCGTAGCATTTCATGAATATATATATATATATATATATTTGATGCGCACACAATTATGCAATGAAATTATACAAACAATCGCAGTAACTCGATTTCACTCGACAAATGCCATTCTGCCCGAATATCTCCCAAGCGATTACCCTCATGAATTAATTATTCAAGTCGCATGTAATTGAATTAAAAATTAACTCATTATGATTATCGCCTTAATTTTCTATAAATATTATACGATTTTTTCCCAAGCGAAATTAAATTGGCAACAAGATTAAAAAGAAAGAAAAAATCGTTAGTATAATTCGAACGTATAATTCGTAGATTTTACAATGAAAATTGTGCGAATCGTTGATTGTAAGCGCGAAAAGTCGAACGCATCGATCGTTTCCCATTTCATTTTGTATACATACTTGTCCTTAATTTCAGTCTGAATTGAATTAACGACAAAGCGTCAGCCGGTTATCTATAACGCGCGACGTATCAACGCCCATTCATTTTACAACACGGGCGTGACGATGTGTATAAAGGGTTCACGGGTTATATATTCGTCTCTTTGCCTCCCCGGGACACTGCCACTGACAACGCAATTATGTCGTCTCGATTGCGGTTGCACGCCAACCCTCTTGGCGTTATCGCCAACCCCTAAAATCAACCCCTCTCGACTATCCTTCATGCAGCTCTCTATATTACTATATATCTATATATATATCTATGTGTGTGTGTGTGTGTGTGTGTAGGTGTGTGGGTGTACAGAAGGCACTCGACGCGACGCTTTCTTCGCATTATAATGCACGAGGATCGTCGGATGACATTTATCGCGGTTCTGTATACAGAAAATCTAATACACACACACACACACATATATATAGGAACTATTATCCAGCAAAGAGCTTCGCCCATTCTTCGCTGAGCGGTATAAATTTTCGTTTCATCGATTCAACGCGCGCATCGCACAGTTTTGTGTACGCTCTATATAAATAGGGTGTATATATATATATATATATCACCGATTCCTCTCTGAATTCGTGCCATGTTTATTCAAGTGGACTGAAAATGGCTTCGCGATTCGTACAAAGCATTTATTACGAGACGCCTGTGTTCGTTTCATTCGTTCGCGGAGCGCGTGTGCACCATAATGGAATAATAGGCGATCGCTTCGTTCTAAGATTTCGATCGAAGCGCGACTTTAATAATGAGAACAAAAGCAACAATTAAAATAAAAATAAAAATATTATTTCGATAATTACAATTATGTTGTTGTGTGTCTGCGTTTGTGTTTTCCAACGAAGAAATAATATAAATAATTAATTGCGCTCGAGGTAAAATATGTTTTTCAATCATATCGATGTAATTACCGTTAATACGTTCGTTCGTTGTTTTCGTGTAAAAAACAAAATGAAAAAAAAGCTTGGTCACGTCACGATACTCGATGGAAATTCCATCAATGTGATATCGAGTGCCAATAACCCGGGAGAGCTTTAGCCCACCCACCCTCCTATAGTGCAGGTATTATCGAAGGCACACGGTAAGACTGATAAAAAAAACTGAATCACGATATTCTAATCCAGTCGCAATTATTCTAATTAGTCTCGACTAGATGTGCCCCCTGTAAATCATAAGATAGAATACATCCATATATATACATCTATAGACACATATATATATATATATATATGTGTATAGAACCAGCAGTACAGCAACCCCTCATTCGTTTAATAAAGAAACGTACGTCGAACAGATCAAACGACGTAGAACTTTCACCATTAAAATACTCACTGTCGTGATACATTTGCGAATTGGCCAAATCGTGGCAGACACCTGTCGAAACGAAATGTAATCGACTACTCGAAAAAGAGTGAGAGAGAGAAAGAGAGAGAGAGAGAGAGTGGGATACAACGGAGATAGAGCAACGGGGTGTAACAAAAGCGAGAATTCACATCGATCGTGTACGACAGAGTGAGCGAGAAAATGAAAGGGCGGAGGAGGAGGAGGAGGAGGAGGTGGAGAACTGCTATGCGGGATTAATCGAACCGTGAAATTTTACGGGAGACTGCAGAGTCGTACGGAAATGCGAAGTGACAGAGAGAAGGATTCACCGAGTGGGGTGTTACTAGGCAGGAAGCCACGTCGCGTTCTTGGTTTGATTAAAGTGATTCTACGATGGTTATATCTCGCTTTGTACGATACATGGCACGTATATACGATTTATGGGTATAGTGGGGTGGAGGGGGGGATATGTATGGTGGACATGTATGGTGGACGTGGGTTTGTTACGGGACCCGAATCCTGGTTCTTAATATATATATATATATATCTATACATAGAAAGGTCGGTCTCATCCCCAAATATGTATACGCGGCGTGTATAATACAGGAAAGTTCCCCTGGGCTTTTGCGATAATCGGGCACCGTTTTGAAGCCTTCGGGGCTTCATCACCTCTTCCCTAATATACATACGATGGTACTATCGGGATAATCCCTCGCGAAACCGCAAGTTCGAGAAACACGTGTGTACTTTATCATCGTTCCTTCTCCCTGTTTACCCCTTCAACCCCCTAAAGCCCCTTTACCGATCGCAATTCCACCTCTCACATCAACGATACCATCGTGATCACCACCTTTGCCAACGCGTTGTTTAATTTTTAATCACTAAGTTATTCGTGCGCGAATCAAGGATGGTCGCGAGGGATCAAAACCTTTTTCATCCCTCGGTGTGAAACTGTCGTGAATTATAATTTCGACTTTTCTGATATAAATCGGAGTTGTCGTTTAATTCTCATTTTATTCAAATATTCATGGCGAACGAGATATCAAAGAATCTCTTTCGCGTTTTAACGATGTAAAATTACGTGTTATTTCGCGACGAAATTTTATTTACGCGTTGATGGAATAAATTATATTTTCGGTAATTCGCGTTGTTCGTTCTTTTTTTTTTGTATTTCATACGGGACACGCGCTATCCGTCTCGTCGTTCGGCGGTCCTCGATGCGAAAAGGTTCGACGATAAATTTCAATGTTGATCGAATATCGTGACGTTGTACTTTCTTTTTTTCAATCTCCAACCCTCCCCTCCAAACCCAACCACGTCGTAAACCAGACGTTTGACCTGCGCGCGTTTTAAAAGGAAGGAAAAAAAAGAAGAGCGAGAGAGAGAGAGAGAGAGAGGGAAGGAAAAAATCCAATCGATATAGCGTTCTCCAATGCACATAACCGGAAATCGTGTGTCTGCACAGATTTTTCCTACATTCTCCGGAATCTTCGAAAGGAATTCGACGTTTCCTCACTTATGTCGCTTTACCCCTGGAAACATCCCTCGCTACTTCCAACATGAACTATACGTTCTCTACAAGCATATATATATATATAGATACATCTATCTGGCTTGAAACGCAAGAGAGGGAGAAAGAGAGAGAGAGAGAGAGAGAGAGAGAACGTCTTAAACCCTCAAATTCACGGCTTATATCTCGCCTGCTGCGAAGCTCCACGAGACTCACACTCCCGTTTGCTTTGACACTGGTGGCTGGCTTGCTCGCTCACTTCCCCCCACCTCCCCTCTCTGCCCCACCAGTATATTCCCTCGTGGTGCATCCAATCGCAAAGCCATCCGGTTTCAGTGACAGCAGTCGCGATGTTTTCTCCTCAGGCTCGTCGTGGATTGGCCATCGCCGAGAGGGTAGTGGGCGTGGTCGGCTCTCGTTCGTTTTCATCCCCCACTCGTAACGTCGGCTTTAGTCGAACGTCATCCTCGTAGTGGAGATATTTCAACGGCGGGGTGAAACCAACCCCACCGTAGTCTCGACGCGAGCAGAGTCGTATACGTTTGCGTGTGTCGGATAACACGAGGGTGCCCTTTTTCCTCCGGGGGAAGGGGGAGGCGCATTCATCGTTTACCTGGTGGACGAGCCTCTCGCGTCGGATATATCAGCCCGCGGGTTATACGGGGGAGACGCTTTCGGTCAAAACGCACGGAGGGGTTGCTCGTCTCGTCCCTCTTTCGGTCTCTATGTCCTCCCTCTATTCGACTTTCACGGAACCGGTCTCTCTCTCTCTCTCTCTCTCTCTCTCTCTCTCTCTCTCTCTCTCTCTCTCTCTCTCTCTCTCTCTTTCTCTCTCCCTCTTTGTCTGGATAACGGGCTGCACAATCAGAGCCAGCTCGGGAATAATGTTCGGTGTGCTCCTCCTCGTAGGGGGATGAAGGTGAACGTATCGCGGTGTATCTCGCGTCGAACAATCGGCACGCATTACCTACCTACGAAGCTCTCTCTCTCTCTCTCTCTCTCTCTCTCTCTTGCATTTTCGATTTCCCTCTTGACTGGTCCATTTTGCAATACAACCCGATGTCATACCGACGAAAGCCGCCATTATTATTCCCTCCAGCCTCGAAACCGAGGAATCATCCACTCATATGAGAATATCCGTATGTATTGCTGGTTGCATCTCGCGTATCTAACGGCAAGAATCGCGAGATCGAACGTGTCATTCGACGATTGTGCGAATTCATGCACAACGGGGGTTGTCGCGTCGACCGTCGTCTTTTTCACGGGACGTTTTCCATCGTTCGTCGCTTTTAGCACAGGCAAAAACGTTTTTCCGACCCGTGAAAAAGTAAAATTCACGTGAATTCGAGAACGTTGAAACGAGATCGATGTTCGAATGGAAATTAGCCCTTGAGAATATTGATTTTTTTGTATTATGGTAAATTAATTAATGAATTTACGGTCGAATTATAGTTTTTAAATCATTTTTATTTTTATTCCAGTCTTTTTATCGGACGATAATTTCTTATTCATTGATCTTTGCCGACGTTCCATTGTCTCGTCCTCTTTGTTTCCGTCGTGTAAACAAAAATACCAAAATACACGCGAGTTTTAGAGCCCGAGTAATAAAAAAAAAAAGTCGGCGTTTTGACTGGTCGAGAATCGAGCTTGGTAAACGTAGAAACTTCCATGCTGAATAGGAAAGAAGAAAAAAGGCGGAAGAGAGATTAGTCCTCGAAGATTTTTGGTAATCTCATTCACGCGCGAGTTCTACGCCCTTTCCCTTTTTTTTCCTTCGCTTTTAGGTGACGTTCGTGAAAAGCGAGAGGCATTCGTATTTTCAAAGGAAAATAAAATGGGGAGAAAGAAACGAGTCGTGGAAGATCGGTCGTAGATAAGAATCTCGCGATTCCGAGAGTTTGTTCAGGGATTAATAAAATAAAAAAGTACAAGTTGCGATGTTTGAGCCTCGAATTTGTCGACAACCTGCCTTCTGGGAAAATCTCGAAAAGCCTGCATTAGCGGCTCGTCGATCTACCTGTGCCACGGTTTCCGTTCAAACATTGCCCGTATATTACCCCATTACAACCCCTCCACGTCCAAAAATCTTTTTTTTTACCTCAAATTTCTGTATTTACATCCAGCGATTTTATCTCAATATTGCATTCTTCTACAAAACAACGAAAAACAAAAAGAAAGAAGAATTTATCATCGTAAAAGAATTACAGAACAAATAATTCGATAAAAATCATATTTTTAATACATTTTATTATGTTTATTCGTTGAAAATTATAATCGGGCATTAAATATTAGAAAGAAATAAACATCACGACTTAAAAAAAACACGAAAATTCGATAAAACTCATCATTTTTGTACACTTTACTATGTTTATTTGTTAAAAATTATAGTCGAAGGCAAAATATGTAAAGACAAATTAGATAAATATTTAAAGATAATAATGTTTACACATTTTATTATATTTATTTGTTTAAAAATTTAATCGGATGTAAAATATTTAAAAAAATGTCAACTCACGATCGTAAAGAAAGTAAGATAATTCGATAGAAATAATAATTTTTATCGTATGATCGTCTATCGATATTTGCATTCGTGCAGCGAATGAGAAAATGTATTCCAAGTACATACGAAGACGCTTCCCGCGAAAGCTCCGATATCGTGGAAAATTGCAATGCCCCAGGTACGCGAGTCAGACATTCGTTTCGCCCGGTGTTTCGAAGAATCGCGGCACTTTTTCATTTTCCCCCTGGTGCATTCGAGGAAAAGCTCAAAGCGTACCCGCGTATTCCGGCACGAGAAAATAGGCAAGATATTAAATCGCGTTTGCACCTGTCGCTCCGCCCGATGCGCAAAGGTTTTCGCACGGCTCGTGAAACGCAACGGGAAAACGCGTCTCCCCCAGGTTCTTCTAACAAAATAAGACACCTTCGTATTCGCATTTTATCGCGATGAATTTTTCCTTCGATTTCTCGTTCTCTGTCTCCTTTCTTTTTCACGAGTTTCTCTTCAATTTTTCAATTTTCATTCGAAAATATTTACTCCTCGATTTTTCCCCTTCTAAACACGAAAATTGACGACATACGAAAAGTTAGTCACTCGTGTTGGACCACCCTTCGGCCCAGAGAGATGAAAAACGTGGGCAGATTTACAAAAAAAAAAAATCTACGACGTACGTTTTATACGTTACTCGAGAGAATCTCGCGAGAGACCCGTTCGCGGGGCGCGTTTCTCCCGGGGATTTCACGCGTCGAGTCGCATTACAGGATCCTACATCGAGTTTAGATGGATTACGCGATGTTGAGGCAGGACCATCCGACTCTACTCGCGGCGTGATTTTTTTTCATTCTTTTTTTCCCAATCTTTTTTTTCTTCTTCCACTTCATCCCCTTTCCATACGCTCGCGCGTGCACGCTTCTTTTCGAGATGCACTCACGATTTTCGACGTCTCGCGTAACATTTCCAACTCGACGAGAAAACGCAAAAATTGGTGAGAATCTTTCAAATTTTTTGTTTCTTTTTTCTCTCCTCGATAATTTGATTTTTAGATTTTTCGTTCGACAACCCCCTCGCCTCGCTCGTCTCGATCCTGCCTGTTGACTATAATTATATTTGTGTTTCGAGGAGTATCGTGGATCGGCTGCTCGAGTGTATCGCTCGAGAGTCGGGCGTAGGAAAGAAAAACCCTTGTGCGAAGGACGGATTGTGCGACGTATATATATATGAACGAGGGTGGCGCTATCATGGCGCCTGAGGCTCGTGCAGCTGACGGCTCAATTATCTCGAGAAGGGGGATGGCACAGTCACACCCGACGATAGAGGTCTACCACTCGCTCGTTTTGTCTATACGCGTTGCGCTCTTTCTCACACGCGCAACCACCCTCCCTTTCTCCCTCTTGACCAGATCTTCGTACTCTTTGCGATAATGTACAGCATACATATACATATATATGTCCCCTCTAAATGGTCCCAACCCTCGAGTTTATTGTCCTCGGGCTGCCGGACGCCTCTCGCATCTCTCACCACGATGAAAGACTCATTGACCATGATATAGCTTTGACTCCTGTCGTGTTCCACCCCCGGTCGACATTTCACCCTTATTCAACGTTTTCCATTCGCGAGGGTTTGAAAATCATCGCCTACGATGTTTTTTTTCCAACCTAATATCGAAATTCGTAAGAATTTTTACGAAACGATTTTTATGATTTGGAAGATTTTTCTATCCTCCATCCTTCTGGATTTTCGTCCCTCGGTTTATGTAAAATAAATAATAAAATGAATTAATAAACGAAGAGCGATGAAAAATATCGTTTTGGTACGTCTTTATTTCTTTCGTAAATGGATTCAATTAGGGTAATACGAGACCGGTGACGTCTTGATTTTACCATAGTCTTCTCGACTCACCCCCCGGGAGACATCCAACGACCCTAGATAACTCGTCGAGTCCATTAGTCGGGCAAGAAAGTTCCACCCGCTAAACTGCCTACCTGTCGAAAATGTAGGAGCTCGCCACGAATTTAAGGGGCTTGGCCGTAGATTTGCACCATTTACATGCGCAAACATTGACCCTCGCAGGGGTGAAACCAGAGCGGACGAAATACGCCGTGACGAAAATACTAACTACCCTTGATACACCAAAATACAAATTATCAATACAAAACTAACGAAAAATCCTTCTTTTCTCCAATTTTTTGATTTTTTAAATAAACAATATTCAACCGCATGTTCATAAATTAAATATTTTGTTCATCGTTTGCTCGAAGAAAGCAAAACGAAAGTTTGTTTTTCGCTAAGGAAAAACGTTCGTCGCGACATTGCCGCTTTTACCGGAAATCGTTGACCCTTACTGTACACACCGGGGTATAAAATCCTCGAGTCGCTCGTGGTAAAACCGAGACGCCAATTAATTATTCCTAAGGCACCACGACAATGCTCTCGCGAGATGTGATTCACGGAGCTAATTAAATTTGTCCTGTTTACGAGATGTACGTGATAAAAGGAAAAGACGGTTTCGAAAATAACGAAAAACAATACGAGTCGGCGAAGCCGAGAGAGACGACGACGGAGTAATGAGACTTCGGACTTGCTTTTTCTTGCGTCTGAATTTTTGCTTCCTTCGACAACGCTCTAATGGAAATGAAATCCCTTAGGATAAAGATACCTCTCTCTCTCCCTCTCTCTCACTTTCTCCGATGTTGTTGTTTCTCGCGACGGGGGAGAAGGGTTGGAGGGAGCAGATCGCACAAGGGTTTCCTGGATGCGACCGAGCTTTAGGAGCCCTCAAGGCGTACACTCCAGTCATCTCGCCTATCGCCCCTGGTGGCATTAGCTTTGCCCGTCCTCACTTTCATACAACGGCTTTATCTCGTCCACTTCGTTTGATTACACGCGTATGTCTTACCAACGAAAACGTAATCACGAGATCATTCCTGGATTAACGCGGCAGTCGTATTTAAAAAATTTCATAATTTTTTAATTTGATTCAAACGTTATGTTTTCTTTTTCAATTCAAGTATACAAGGGAACATCTTGGATTATTTTTATTCGTTGAAAAAGGACAACAAGGAAGAAAATTAAAAATAATCAAACAATCGCACGACGAGAAGCAGGGAGGAGGGGATTAAAAATGAAGACGATAAACACGTTAAATCATTTTGTTTTATTTTTAATTATTTTTCGTTTTGTTTTTTGATTAATTCCAATTAAAGTTTTTTTTTTTGACACGAGATGTTTAAGTGTTATTGATCGAAATACATCGTTTTTTCGTGGATGAGTGCGGTAATAAGCGCACTTGTACACCCTCGAAGTTTCCCAGGTTTTCATCTCGCTCTCTCGGTTCTCGCTACGGCGCGCGAATACAATTTGCCTTTTCTCATTCACCGACGGAATCGTCGCGGTACCAACGCTTCCATAAGGTACCCAACGCATAATTATACGGAAATAAACTCACGGCAATGCGCGACTGCCGTTCCTTTATTCCACGAAAAGCCTCGAGTTGTGACGTTTAAAGCGAACGACGATCGTCCTTTCGGTGTAAAAGACGCTCCGCCGTTTGTCCCTGGCGTCATGTAATGATAATTGAACGAAAGGCTCGCCGCGAAAAACGGAAAAAAGCCACGAACGAATTACGACGATGAGAAATTTATCAAGAAAATCATGGAATCGCAAAAACAAAGTTTTTAAAAATAATCTTTATATTTCTCTCGAACGAATTTGTTGTGTTTATTTATTATTATTATTATTATTTTTGATTTTCAAATATTCACAGCTCAACGTTTTTCGCGCGTTTTATTATCCACGACTCGTCTCGGCTTATCGAAAGGTCAATTAAAAATAAAATATAAACTCGTACGACGAAGAAGGTTGTTTAAAAAATCCACCGAAGATACTTAAAAGTTTTGAAAGAAGGAGAACGTCTGAAATTTTTTCCGCAAAAAGAGGCTAACTTGAGTCGCGAGGGTTGTGTTCGTACAGGGGCATCGGCGCGTATTCTGGCTCATGCACGCACGCATATGATGTGGTTGCAGAATAGAGAGCAAGAGAGCGAGAGAGAGAGAGAGAGAGAGAGAAAGCGAGCGAGCCATGAGAAATCGTGTGGGTTTCCATCCCCGTCGGCTATATCCCCGGAATCAGCTGCCAGATTATTCTATTACCGCGTATCAACATCGCTCATGTTTGGTCTGAAAACACGCTTCCCGCCACATTGTTTCAGCCCAGATAAAGAATTTAACATCGGGTAATTAAAAGGCTGGCGGGCACTCTCGGCGATATTCCTGGCTCTCTCTCTCTCTCTCTCTCTCTCTCTCTCGCTCTCTCTGTCTCTCTTTTTCTCTCCCTCTCTCTCTCTCTCTCTCTTACGATCGGTCTACCTCCGTACAGAGAGTTATTCCCTGCGATTCTCCACATCCCCCTCACACCCTCGTCAGTCTCTCTCGTCGATCCATTACGTCCTTCCGTATAAAAACCTCGCTGGCATACTCGCCCCGTGTACGTGGATATAAGACCGTAACCAATCCCATAATGATCGTTATTTAATTCCCACGAAAAAATACTTCTTCGTTCTTTCTTCGAATCGTTCTAAAATTTTTTTTGTTTTTTCTCAAAAAAGAAAAACAGAAAGAAAAAGAAACACGACCCGCGATAAAAATTGTATCGTCCTTGGAAGTGTAGGTAGGCATCGAGCGGATGAAAAATAACGAACACGACGAAATTCATTTTCGCGAATGGGGAGGTGGTACGAAGGTGGCGACCCGTCAAAACAATAATAATCGTTAGTGGGTGGTTCGCGGAGCGGTATAGTTAAAATAAATTTAATTGGTTTGTTCGTCGTGTGTATTGTGGGAGGAAGAGGAAGAGAAGGAGGAGGAGGAGGAAGAGGCGGTGGATAAAGGGGGGTAGTTACGAAAAGGGGGTGCTGGAGTGAACGAAATTGGGGTGGATGAGAGGACGCGAAGATGGAAATGGCTGAAACAGCCGTAGGCTTTGTACCTCTCTCGGGCGCTTGGCAATCTCATCCCCTCTCCCCTCTACACACACACACACACATTTATATATATAAATACCACTCCACACATGTACATATCTATATTTCATTCTATGGTATACCATGTTGCATATGTGACGCTGAACGTTTATTCCGTTACCCCGTGTGCTTCGCTCCCAGAATCGAGCGCAAGCGCGTCCACTCCCGATGCGACTCTTCCAGACGGGCGTGTAAAATAACATACACACGTATATATATATATATATATATATATATATATATATATATATACGTCGTATATCTAAGCTATAATGATACATACGTGTGTCGAAGCGTATACATGTACGGATAATGTGTATATAATGAGCGAAGGATGACCCTTTGGCAGTTGCCGAGATGAATGGCGCGAGGGCTCGGTCGCTTATCGACGCCCCCGAGAATTCTCACGACCCCTCGCGCCGAATTACACCTCTCAGTCAGTAACTCATTTCAATAATACCCTACATACCGCTCGCCCTCTCGTTCAACCATCCCTTTTACCCCGTGTATAAACAATACACGCGGCTCGTACGTTATTATCGTTGCATGAAAAATAAAATAATCTTGCAAAATATTTTACGAGACGCGATCCGATATATTTCGCAAATTTTCAGTTTTTTATTGTTGTTGTATAAATTTGATGAATTAGTTGGAGGAATTACGACGTTCTCGAAATCGAGAAATAATAATTAATTCGGGATCGAAGATTTTTCGTTCGATCGAAATTATACGAATTAAATCGTTTCGTGCGCTTTTTTTACGAGCGCGTATTTTTCTACGGATTTCGAAAAGAAAAGAAAACAACGTGAACAAAATTCTTGATCCGAGAGTCGATGATATTGAAAATGTTTGATATTTGTTTTTATTATTGAAACAACGCTTTTCGCGAATCTACGTGCGGACCAACTGTGTACTTATATCGCGACCTCCCTCGCGTTTATCGGGAATCCATTCTGTACCATTTGTACGTTGAGAAAATATATATATGTACAGCATCGTGGATCGTCTGTAATTTTATAAACACTCTGAAAATCTTGCGTCACGATGTGGCTTCGGGAACAAGATTGCCTTATAAGCTATAAGGCTTCTCTCGTCTGCCTGGACGTGCGGGGAAAATAATTACAAAATCACCGGGACTACCCGCGACTTGCGTTTAAATCGAGCATGGAAAGCAGCGAGCCACCCCTTCTCCACTTCTCCTCCACCTCATTTCACCCGGGGAAAAAAGAGGGAGAGAGTAGCTCGTTGTGTCATCATTTGTGCGACGCAGCGAGGCGGGCCGAAAAAAAAAACCAATAAACTCCACCTCGTGATTTTCTCTCCGGGCCTCTTTTTTTTATGTTTTTTTTTTTCTTTTATTTTCCTTCATACTCCATAGTCGCGCAACTGCGCGCGATGCCATAAATTTCTGTCAATCGTTCGAGAGGTTAATTCGTAAAGAAAAGAAAAGAAAAAAAAAGTACATTTTTGATCATCGAAACGTCAAAATAAAATTAGGACTGATAAAATCATGAGTGAAGAAAAATTAACGAACGAGGATGAGAATGAGAAGATTGCGGAGAAGATCGAGAACGAATATGTCGAGAAAAACGCTGATGATGTCGAGGGGAATACAAAAGTTTCGTGCAAGGAAAAAAAATGGACCTGCGAAGATTCGCCACTGTGGCGAATTTTTATGAAGTCGTTAGTAAATTCTCTCGTAGCGTATATAACGTTGAGAAAAAATGTATTTTCTCTCGATCGCTGAAGTTTCTCGAGGCTTTTCTCTCTTTCTCTCTCTCTCTCTCTCTCTCTCTCTCTCTCTCTCTTTCTTTCTTTCTTTCTCTCTCTCTCTCGATTCAGTTATCTCGAGCAGGAGAAAAAATTGGAAAAGGAGGATAAGTTCGATCGTAGAAAAGCCCCGACGTTACCACGATTTCCAAAGGTAAAATCCTCGGAGCAGATACCGCCGCTCGACTCGTACCCGTGCTTTCCGCTCAATACTTTCAATCTCGAGGAACGGGCGCGGCTGCCCGACAAACTGAATCCTCGGAATAAAATCAGACTGTGGAGAAACATGAGAAATGATCCTACGGTGAGTCGTTCGCAAAAAGTAAAAACAAAGCAAAAACTTGCGAATTACGAGCTAATGAAAAAACAAAGGGTATTGAAAAATTATCGATCCAGCAGATCGACGAGAGGAATTTTCTTACGCAGGGTCTATCGGAAATCTCGCGAATCGACAGTGGCGAATGGCCGGAAACTTGGCCTTGCCTGAAACGCGATTTGGCCGGGGAGAAAAAAACATTTGAGAAACTGGAGAAACGGAGGAGAAAGGGTTTGTTACCTTGCCAGGAAGATAGCGACAGTGAGAATAATCTCGATGAACCACGTGACGATTACGCCGATCACAAAGAGCTCGGACACGCCAGAGTCCCGATCTCGTGTCCGGGGGTAAAAAAAAACCGTCTCGTCGATCGTGCGGCTGGTCGACATCCCGGTCTCGTCGATGGTGACTACGTCCTTTTTCTGTTCGACTCGAGCGACGACGACGACGACGACGAAAAAGTCGAGAAAAATCGCACTCATGCCAATGTCTGTCTCCGGGGATTGAAGGGCATGCATCTCGCCGAGTTGAGCGATAAAAGGGCTCGCGAGAAGACCTGGAAGTTCTGTTTCTATCAGGCTATAGTCGCCCTCTTAGCGAAGACCCAACTCAGGTGAATACTTTAAGAAGTAGAGGTTTTTTTCTAGAATTTTAGTCTATAATTTTATTATATTTATTTATTTTTTTTTTAAATGATATTTTCATAAATTTAATCAGGAATTTCATAACGATCGACAAATAGTTCACACATTGAGTAATATTTACGAAATCGAGCGTGAATTTACTATGCAATATTTATAAATGTACGTAACATTTATAATATTTGTAAATGTGAATATGCGTGACTGGGTACGAATAGCCAGAAACAGTAATGACTTATGAATTTACGTGGATGTGAAAAATGTAAAGAATTCATATTTGTGCATAAATTTTCGTATTGGCCAGATATAAGTTCGCATGGAGCGTGAACATAGACTACATATTTGATCATGCATGGATGCTCTTCGTTCACGTGGGTAGCATAAACGTCAAAGAGAGAATTCTTCTCGACGACGTCATAGTTTATAATTACAAGTACAGCGTGGAGCTCGAGCTCGTTCACGAGATGAAAGACGGGCCGAGGATAACGGGTGTTAGCTGGGACTACGAGGAGAGATATTTGAGAAATATGTTGGAGGCGACGAGACCTGAATTAATGAAGACAAGAGAGACATTTAATTGGAAAAAGCCGAAGATTAAAAAATCATCAGCGGTTCACCCGATTTCACGAAAGATTGAAAAATGGTTCGACGAATTACCGGACATTTATCGCAATTGCGTTCTCAGAACGAGTAAATTCGCACTTGCATTCTGGAAGGATGAAACTTTTTGGTATCTCTTCAATCCTTATCGATGCGACGAATTTGGCATGTGGTGCGAGCCGGGTTACGCCTGTATGACGAAATTTTGCACGAAAGCGTCGCTCAAGAGGCATCTGATGATTTTAATTCTGAGAGCGTATTCGTACGAGACGCGAAATCAAACGAAGTTTACCCACGAAAAAAGCAACGATCTCGTCGATAATTCGAAAACGCAAGAATCAGAAGTCGATACGGATGCGAAATCGGACGTTGACTCGACCGGAAGTGATGGAGACGAGGCGAAAGCTGTCTTCGCGATTCAAATATATCAGATGATTTATCATTGCGTTCAAATTCACAACGTCAAGCTACTTCAGAGAAAACCACCGGATCCGAGGAACGAGAAGATCGCTAAAGAAATCGATGATTGCGAAGCAGGGGATCGTTCAACGTTTAGTCTACCTTGCGGACAAAAGTCTTTCGAGGATAATATCTACGACGAGAACGAGGATAACGACGGGTACGAAAAGTCAGCCTGGTTGAAACTTTACAAAGTCACGTGGGCAAGATTCGCATCATCGCGAAAGAGAAACGTCGATGAGGAGGTTCAAGAGGGTGGTAGCAAGCTTCGCTGGCACCAATATCACGTCGAGGAGCCACGAATGATTTTCTCGCTATGGGGGGAAATTCATCCGACGGGACGTTTGTTCCCCGAGGAAAATCGTGGCCGTCAAATTCACGCCTGTTACGTCGTATCCGCCGGAATGACGAGGATTCAGGCGCCGGAATACTGGAGTTCCGAGACACTCGACGCGATCGTCATGTGTGGCGATCGATATTACAGCGCGAGCAAAGCCCAGTGGGAAAAGAAAACTGGTCGGGAATTCAAAGACTCCGATATGGCCGTTAATTATCTCGGAAAGTATTTCAAAATCGGTGAAATTCTCTTCGAGGCGGATCTACTTCCGGACGTGTGCGGAAGATTGTACGTGAAAAACGAACGAAATCTGTGGCGAATCGTCGAACAATTATTTCTCGCTTATCATTTCGCGATTCTGAGTTGCGAATATTGGAGCCTCGGTATATCGAAATTTTCCGGAGCTTATTATATGATCGACGTCGACACCAGTGGCCCGCCCCTTTTTCAATACGGCGACGGGGTCGCTTACGTAATCAGAACGACGAGTTTTCGCGAATTCATCAAAATTCTCGTCCTCACGATCGGCTCGAGCGAGTGCAGTCCGTTCGCGATAAAACCGATCGTCATCGGTAAAATGATCGATCTAGGAACGACCGATCGTAGAGAGAGAGCTGGTAGGTCACCGTTCCGAAAATTCGAGTGTCCTTACGAAGACAACGCGAAGGGCTCGAAAAAGTGGAAGTCGAAGGATAGTGAACGGAAGAAACGAACGATCGATAAAATTTCTTGTAAAAATGGATGTGCTAATTAAAACATGTTACGTTTTTTTTTTTAGCAAATATTGTAACAATTTATTTTTCATAATATTTATTACAAGCTAATCGATCGTTAATCAAGATTATCGTTTATTTCAAATCGATGATTTTTCTTTACCATCGCAAAATAATTTCGAAAGATCGTTGTAAGCGACGTGGAAAAAAAAATCGGCGAAATCGTTTCGTGAACGACGGATCTCGCGACAGTGCGTTAAGTTCCTTTCCCCACGGTAAATAACGAGACTCCCTCGATGTTGAAGGATCGGATACACGAGGCTTTGTACCAGTCGAGGACCTCGAGACTCGTGTCTACACTTCGGGGTTGCCCGGATCTTATAGTTCACCGCGTAACCAGCATGAGGAATATCCTAGGCACGGTAGCTTGTCTCACGCTCGACCTGCGCCGCTGACTTTGGTCACCTGAATAATTGAGGTCTCTTTCGTCGGAGGTTTCTTCGTTTGGTGAAAGTACAAGAGAGAGAGAGAGAGAGAGAGAGAGAGTAGGAGTAGAAGTAGAAGAGAATTGGTGGGAGGGAGAGGGGGGGTTGGCACTTAAGTCGATCGTCTTTAGGTCTCAGCGAACGTCTTCTGGCCGAACTAGGAAACGGGAGCTGTGTCGAATACGAGACTATGACTATAACGACGACGGGGGACCATTAAAGTTGCACCGTGAATCGTCTTAGTTTTCGGCCATGGACCCCTAAGGGTTTATGTACTTACCCCGAGAACCGGGAGAGAACCGTGGCTAACTTTCGTCGCTTTTCGCGACTCTCTCTCTCTCTCTCTCTCTCTCGATGAAACTCTCGCACGAAAGTTCCGAGTGTACCCGTAATTGGCAAAAGCCTGGAGGCGTTACGATAACGCTCGAAACCCAAGGTGCAGTCAAGAGTGGAGAGAGCGACTCATCTTTCTCGTACCTCGATTTTCCAAACCGCGAAGAGATAGTCGATGCGACGATTTTTAAAAATCGTTAAAAATAAATCCGCGAATAGAAAATGAAAAAGGCAAAAGAAGAAGAAGAAGAAGAAGAAGAAGAAAAAAAAAGATGAAACTCAACCAAAGGGGACTAAACGAAAACTTACGATTTATTTAATTTTGCTAATAGCACAATAATTTATTCGTTTATACACATTCATCGTAAGCGATATTTACAGTGGTTTTTGGTTTTTTTCTTTTATTTCCGTTATTTTCTTTTTCTTTTCATTCCATTGTTTTTTTTTTTTTTTTTTTTTTTTCATCATTCCTGTCGATCTATCGTTTATTTACAGATTTTTATTTTTATCGTTATTCGATTATCGTTTATACTCGTATTTACAACGTTCTCCGATACGATTTATCGTCGAAGGACGATGATACGAGGACGAATCCCACCTCGAGTCTCGCGACTCGTTACGTCCCCGATGAAAAATCCTTCGTTTCCTTCGTATTTTTTTCGCGCCTTAACGATCCGTTGGAAATAAACGATCCTCGGCGATGTAATACGCGTGCGCGAACTACGCAACCTCGAGATCCGAACTGTCGGTCTCGTTCTCGTGCTGGCCGTTCAGGGTCGCGTGTCCCCCGACTCGTATCGCCGGGGGCGCTAACCCATCCTCGTTACGCTGACGTTGTTCCAGCTGGAGCTTTCGCAAGCGTTCCTGTTCCTCCCTCTTCTGCTTTCGCCACTTTGCCCTTCGGTTCTTGAACCATACCTGTTAACATCGTTAAAGACCACAGATTCACTTTATCGCGTGTAAATAGACGATCGCGAGTTTTCGACGATCGGCCGCGATGCCGTTCGTGGAGAATGGATGGATGGGGGATGAGACAAAACCGCCAGAATTTATTACCAAAATATATTTCAATTTAATCTCGATTGATCGAGAAAAAAGTCGTGTAATTTCACGTAATGAATCGTCGCGACCGAACTTCGAGTTGGCTAAACGGAAAAATGAGAAAGCAAAAGAAAAAGTGTAAAAATATATACGTCGATCGGCATATCGAGTCAGTATAAATATTTTGAGTTCACGCAACTGACGATGCTCGTCTCGAAATACGTCGAGGCTACCTCCTAGCTGGAATTCGTTTATAGAAGTATCGCGAGTCCTTCGTACGTGGACCGGCCACTCGACGTGTTTTTTCCTACCGGCATTTAAGAATATACGTTTTCTTTCTTTTTTCGTTTTCTTTTTTTTTACTCTCACCTCCCTGTTTCCCGCCTCTATGAGAGGATAGAAGTGAAAAAAAAAGAAAGAAGAGAAAAAAAAAACGAGTGGTTTCCCAACTAATTCCTAGCAAATATAGGAAAATCGGGGAGAAGAGATATAAGATCCTCCTCGGGTAGTCACGGCGGTAAAGCAGATGGATCGCCAGGTATATGTTGTTTCAAATCCTTCCCGAGACTTCGACGTCCGTTGGGGGAATAAAAGGGGAGGGAAGGAGGGCGAGAACGCGAAGGGGTTCGAGGATCGTTGAGATCGGGAGACGAAGCGAGGAGAGAGAAAAACGGAGAACACCGAAAGAACATATATATATATATATATATATCGAGAAAAATCTCATCCAAGTATCAACGTGGGTGGTCCTTTTACAACGAAGCATAAAAGCGATTTGTAAGAGAGAACTTTTTGCCCTCGAAAATTTCACCGTCAAATCGTCCAATTGTTTGCCCCGATTTTCGTATACTTTTCGACCAAATAACGATATTTCCTACCGGTATCGTTTTCCTCCTTTATTGTATCTTCGTTTATTTTTCGCCATTCTGACGTTTCTTTATATATTCACGGAGTCCCTTTCTATCTTTTTTTCGTGACTGACGCGAACGTAGCGGGTAACCGCGGGTGATCGGTTCCTTAGCAACGAGAAAACTAGGTGTTTGCTCTATTCTACACAGGATTTTTAGGTGGATAGTTTCTTCGAGTGCAAAGAGAGAGAGAGAGAGAGAGAGAGAAAGTGAGGAGGGATACAAATTTCTTGCGAGAAAAAAGCCAAAGGACAATTCTTTGGGCGTTGCTTATATGCGTTCGAGCGCGCTGAAACGAAATCACCGAGGAGTTAAGCTCGCGTAAGATTCGAGTACAATGAAAACGCTTTGGAGAGAATATGGTACGAGAGAGGGGGATGAGAATTTAGAATGTGTCGAACGCGCGCCTCCACCCTCTATCTCTCTTCTCTCTCTCTCTCTCTCTCCCGTAAGGACCTTTAGCTTTCGCGGTGAGAGGTCCTCGTGGAGCAATTCTGTTTGGGGATGAGACGGAGAGGCTCTCGTTATTCGGGTTAAACTGCGCGCGTGATCGCGTTAAATCGTATCCAAAGGACGCAACGAAATGCAACGGAATCTCGTGGGTGGGCTATTTCCTACCGCAAAAAACGATCATAAATGTGACTATAATTCGATTCGCATCGATGAAAATTCATAATTATTCGCAACGATAATAAATAAATAATCATTATAATTATTTTTACATATTGTCTTAAATCGCGAACGAGCCATGCGATATTTAAAATTTCAAAAAATAAAACGAATTAAATTAATACAAAAATTAATACCGCAACAACCCGATCGACATTGTTGTTATCCAAATTAATATGATTCTTTCGAAAAATCATTAATATGAAAATAATTATACGTAATCGAACGAAACCCTCGTAACGCATTATTTTCCAAATTTGCGTTTCATTCGTCGAGCGATAAAACAATGGAAACTCTCGCGTGCGATACACGTACCAAAACAAAGTACCATTGTAAAATGGAAATTTGCAAAAATTGTTAACCTTTAATCGAGCGAACACGATGAATTAGCATTCTTTAGTTTCCGTGCGCCGCGATTATTTGCCAAACCGTTCGTTGAAAATTAAATCATTCCATTGGTTTATTCATTGAACAAATTCGTGGCGCGTATCGAAATTTGTTCGTCGAAACGAAACGCGCGAGCTTATTCGTCGGGCAACACGCGCATTATCGTTTAAGCCTTTTATCTAGAGTGTAACCAAAACACGACAGGAAAATCGTGAGTGTGCGGGAGTGTGTGCGAGGGGATATAATACGGCCGAGGGAGCGAGCGAAATAACGAGAGACCGGCGCGCCAACGACAATATCGGCCGAGCGTAAACATTCGAGGCAAAGAGGTTCTCTCTCTCTCTCTCTCTCTCTCTCTCTCTCTCTCTCTCTCTCTCTCTCTCTCTCTTTCTCTCTCTCTCTCTCTCATTTATACGACCGGTATCGGCAGTTTGTTCGCGATTTTGATTACGCCATGCTAAATGTTTTGTGCGATCATAATGCATTAGGGCGCGACAAATATTAGAGCGCGTCGATCGAACGTTTACACCGGAAACGAAAAAGATTCTTCGTTCGAGCGTCTGCAAGAATCGCGTTTGAAAAGATCAACAAAAAAACGAGTTGTCATTTTTTTTTTTGACGAACAAATTTTCAAACGAAAAGTTGGATTACGTTTCCATTTTAATCCGGGGGAGGTGTAACTTTCTTTTTTTTTTTGGAGCACGAGTCACGATAGAGCGACTCGGGTGGACAAATAGACGTTGAAATTTGACGAACAAATTGGTCGTGACGAAGGGACGTTGTCTCAGCTCGAAAATCTCGTGGCTCGACGGGAACTCGATACGCTCTTTCATCCCTATTATACGTTCGTTCAACATTGCCGCAACCGTTGAAACGCGGGGGTTGAAACAAAAAGCAATTTGTCAATTGGAAACGACCGTGCGAGAGACGAGGCTTGGCGTGGAGGGTGCGGTCGCAAGGTAAGTCCCTCGAAAAAGAAAAACCCATCTCGGGCTCGCTCTCACCATGTTTGTCCGGGAATTATTTATTCGGGTCCGACGAGTAGCGAAAACGTATAGGAAGTTTGCGTTCTCGGCATCAGCTGCCTCCCGAAAGTTTCGACTCGTTTCACGCAGATCAACCTACGATACGTCGCGTTTTCCGGGATTTACGAAAAAAAAAAAAATTCTTTATCTTTCTTCGCAAAATATTCGAAAGGAAGAAAACAAAAAAATGTCGTCTTATCAATTTGTTATTTTTCTTCGTCGTGTCAACTATTCGAAATCTCGGCCTAGATTCACGTCGTTCGATCGAATTTAATCGTTTTCGCGATATTTCACTCTCGTCCTCCGTTCGAATTTTAAAAAAGGGGGAAACTCACCTCGATTCTCTCCTCTTTGAGGTCGACCTGAAGGGCGAGTTGTTCCCTCAGAAGTACGTCCGGGTAGTGAGTCTTGTCGAAGGTCGCTTCGAGCTGTTCCAATTGTTCCTCGGTGAATATAGTTCTGTGACGACGTTTTCTTTTCGCCATCGGTCCGACACCCGGCCCGTTCGGATTCATCTGATAAGGATGAGCCGCGTGATAAAAGGCCGGTTGACCATGAAGCGAGACGCCAGCCGCGGCCATCGCTGCCACGTAGCCGCTCGGATAAAGGCCTGGATACGCCGCCGCTGAAAAACAAAATTAGCAATCTTAAAACAAAAATAAAGAAAACCAACAAAAAATCAATATTAAAAAAGAAAGTTTTTTGTCCCGACCGTATAGTACGTTAAACACGCATTTTAAGGGTTGCAACATTACGAAAACGCGAAGAGGATTAAATTCTTTCACCCCGGGATTCCCGAGGGAAGCTTCGCGCGAACTTCCGTCGACGCAAGCAGCTTAAGTTAAGAAAAAAAAACGATCCCCCGAGAAGTCTCGGTCTACGATTTCATTTTTCCCTCCTTTTTATCATCCCCCTCGTTCCTTCTAGATCGCGAAATACGAACGACTCGAAGATCTTGCCGTCGTGTATCGCGATCGTTCGTCCGTGATCGCTCGAAACGGATCGAGAACGAACGGGGGAAAAAATCTGCTTTTTTCGCGTCTTTTTTCTTCTTCGGCTCTGAGTACGAGTTCGCGGTTGCCGGATACGAATGACGTGTAAATCGAGGGTGCGAAATGTGTATACTTAACGCTTCTTGGCGTAGGAATTATATAGAGACGCTGGAGGTTAAGTCGGACTCGCGAACGGCTCGCGAGTCCCAAGGGATTTGCATCGGCGAACGCGTAAGGGCAAATTTTTTTCCCACTTTTTTTATCGCGTGTTTTTTTTTATCTCCTTCGACTCTTTCTCTCACCGATGCATCCGGCGACCATGAAAAATCTTCATCCCCGACGAGCCATCGAGGGTGATTTAAGCTCTCGAGATCTTCTCTATATATTCGAGCACGTATTTTATTTTACGACGAGAAAACAATATTTCCGGCGCGTAGATTCGATCGAAACGTAGATCTACATTTTTTTCTTTCATTCTCGTCTATCAAACCGCTCGGGAAACACTCGAAAAAAATTCTCTTTCTCGATAAATTATTATAAAAGCTATAAATTCCACCAACTTTTATTGTCAAAATCTAATTTTCATTTTGATTTCTCGTCTGTGTGTTTTTCGCTAATCGAAAATATTTTATCGAAAGCGTCGAAAACATTGTCCTGTAAAATTCGAAAGAATTGCCGTGAATTTGAGGCGAGAGCATACCAAGAAAATCGGCCGGTGTAAAGGCGAGATGATGAAGTTGTTGCTGAATTGGATGTATGGCGGAAGTACGCGGTGGCGAGCCAACGTTCTCCGGGCGTTGAACGATCGAGATCGAATTGGTGCTGGTTGGTGTGACATTGCCAACGGGTCTTGGCGCCAAAATACTGTCGATCGTGAATAGAGAAGTTGGCGAGGACATGGCGGCCGACGAGCTCGGCCTCGACGAGTCACGCGCGTGAAATTTCGCGTCCTCGGGACTAACCGGGCTCTGACTATTGCGGGAATAATTTTTTTCACGCTGACAATCGACCGGACGATTGCTCTTCGGCGAATGATGATTATTGTGATGATGATGATGATGATGATGATGATTATGATGATGATTATTTTGTCCACAATCGATCGTTTTTAATTTTTGTTGCATCGCGTCGGGCGAATAATTGTAGAGATAACGATGAGCGTAGCCGGAAAAACCGGGGCCAACGTCGCGTAACGGACTCGATGGTTCGGTCATGGGTGAACGAGATCTCGGCGAATCACCCGCGTATGTACTCTCGACCATGATACCAAATTCCAGTCTTTCTATCTATCGCGTTAACTCGCGCCACCCTCTCGTCGAGCTGACAAATTTCAATTATTTCCCTATTACAAGTCCATTAAAATTCATTTTTCTTCTTCATTTTTTTTTGTCCGTCTGTATTCGTGCGTATTTTTAATTCCAATATCTCCCAGCCCATCGATCCTCTCTTCTTCCGATCCTCGATTATTTTCGTATTTATTTTCCACACTGTAACAGAGAGAAGAAACAAACGAACAAAAAAACGATCGCGCACTTAAAACTTCGACGACGCACTGTCAATTCTCTCTTCGACGATTCTCGATGCTCCGCAAAATTTCTTCATTAGTCAAAGACTTTCGTTGCTACGAATTAAGAATTCATTTTTCAATTTTCCATCGCTTCTCACTTTGATTTTTCGTTTAAGGCTACTTTTTCATTATTATATTTTTCTTATTATCTCGTTTGTAACGAACGAGTGTGAGTTTTTTCTTGTTGTTTTTCTCTCGATTTTCCTTCGAACGATCACGTCGTAGAGGACACGTTTATCGTGTCCGATTATCCATCGATGAGAACGACGACGAGACAATGAATCCCGGCGGCTGGCCACGGACGCGCTTGTCACCAAGTGACCGAAGTTATATCCCCGAGAGAATAATATCCTCTCTCTCGCGTTGTACGTTTTGACGAGAGAACGAAGAGAGAGTTTGGCTCGTGAGCTCGGCTCGTACGGGCGCACGAAACGCCGTGCAACGTCGACGTCCTGTACGATATATCGTTTGGGAACCCCCTCGGTTCGCCACCCCCACGCGCGTTCGGTCGCGCAACCCTCCCTTAACTACTTGCCTACTGGACGACAGGCGTGGCAACTCGCTTTTTTGGGCTTGCCACGCCCCTTTTACTCGGGGTTGAAACGAGGACGACGACGACGGACGACGAATACCTACCCTTCCTACTACCAAAATCGCTCTTCGTGTATAATCATCCCTTATACGTATACGTTCGCACTTACACACACAAACACACACACAAACACAAACACATATATATACGTATAGATTTGAAATTTTGTGCGGGGCAAGGGAGTTTGCTCGGATTCGCGAGATATTTCGTGCGAGGGTAGGAGAACGATTTCAGTGACAGAGGGCAAAGCGAGAATGAGAGGGTACGAGGGTGCGAGTGAAATGGGATATGTGGTAGGTATATATGTATTAGCGAGGACTAAACTCAAAGGGGGCGAATTGCCGAGGAACAAAGGTTCGCGGGGCGACGAGAACGACAAACAAGAGGTGGTGAGAGAAGGGTGGAGGAGGGGGAGGGAAGGAGAGGGGTGGAGGCTTTGCCAGTAACACGCCACTTTAACGAGACGATAATTGCTTTTATATTATCGCGACGAGTTAGATACTCTCGCTACTATTTTTGTTGTTATTGTTGGTGTTTGTTTTTTTTTTTTGGGTTTTTTTTTCTTTTTCCCTCGTTTCGCGAGAAATGTGTGTTTGGGGGATTTAAAGTTTGCCTCGAGTTAATTAGGTGAGAACGGGTTTTCGCTTTATCCCCATTCTTACACAATATCGCATAAATTTGATCGATTATTTTCTTATAAATTGAAATTTCGTATATTTTTCTTATTATCACGAAATTGTATGTTAAATTTTCATAAATTTTTTATTATCACGAGATCGACGAACTATTCCGCGTTTTCGAATTTTGCGAATGACGGTGTCATTTATCTCGTGATTTTTTATTGTTTTTGGTTTTTTTTTCTCGAATTAACGTCGTTATAACACGATTCTAACGGTAAATATAATTCGTAATGTTTTATTTCTATCTTATTTTCAGCCGCAATGAATTTTTCGTTCGATTTTACATAGTCCATTATTACGTGAAACGCCGCCATCGTACGAGGCGTGCGTAATAACTCCATTTATCCCCTCACACACACAAACAAACACACAAACACACACACACACACACACACACACACACACACACAAACCATATGACATGCGTATAGCCCTTAATCCGTGGACAAAATCCCCCACTCTGCCCTACTACATCTGGATTATTATTCAAATCCCGTGTCCGCGCGTCCGCGTTAATAAAATAAAACCGTTGTACTGTATTTACGCTCGGCCCCGTGTGTCTCTCCTCCTGCCTATAGGTACCTAGACCTATATATTCCATACTCACCTTAGGGTCACCGTTTTGCAAGGGTATCGTGGATTCGGTAAGGGTAGTTCCGTGGAGAACCAAGCGTAAACGGTTATGCATCCATATGGGGTTGGGCACGTTGCTTATGTCCTATCTATATATATATATGATATATATATATATATATATATATATATAGATAGGATATATAGATGGACTTATGTGTATGTGTAAGGACAATCCCGCATAGCCCTACGAAAACACCACCGGTAACGCATCGACGTTACGTATTATGGTATATACGCCGCGTGGACCAATGGCTCGGATCCGCACGTACCGCATCCCTTAATACGTTTCACGGTCCTATGTACTCAATGTTTTCTGATGCTGAAAATCGGTGCTATATATATATATGTATGTACGTATAATACCGAGGCTTGATCCTAATCCAAGCGTTAATCGTGTCTCGATCCGCGGAGCTCTAACGGATCATGAGCTCGTGCATAACGAGGGAAGGATCCGTTCGAAAGATCCACAAGGCGCACGGGACAGCGAATTGTGTTTATCTCGAGAAACTGGTAAATATCGAAATTGACATAAAAAAAAAGCTTGTTCTCGATTTTCCGGTCTATCGTACACTTTGCTCATTTTGTATCATTACGTTTTTTTTTGTTTTTTTTTTCGATTTAGGAAAATGAAGGATTTTTGTAATTTTGTTAGATCGTTTGATTTTTGGTACTTGTTATTTTTCAAAGTCGAGGGAGTAGAGCGACGTGGCGTGATCCGTCGAATTGTAAAGTATGTTAGATACGTTCGTAGTTGTATTTATTCGTGAAACAAATAAAGCGATGAAGAAAATTATGGAAATAAGCAAAAAAAAAGAAAATAACAGGAAAATTGTAATGATTTTCCATTGTTATCGTGGGAATTGTAATCATGAGTCGAGCGTGACGTAGATAGGTGTGTGGAAATGTTTGTATATCCAACGATATATGTATATATGATGGGAGCATGCCAGCAGCCCTGGCAACAGTGTTCCGAGGATCGGGATTATCCTTCACGCAGGATTATGAAAAATTTTTTGTAACGCGATGGATTTCCATCCCAACCTCGCTCGCGATACCTACATATTTACGATATTCATACAGACGGTAAACAAAGCACGCGGGCGGTTTGCGAATTTCGAACACATTCTCTCGTGGCAGAGCAGAGAAATTTTGGTTCGCTCGCTAGAGAGATTGATCGTGAACGAAAATTGTGGAAAAGCTTTTTAATATTTTTTTTTTTTTAGAAAAGTAAGAATTAGCACAATAAATATCCAAAATACGAGAATTTTTACAGTTTTCTTAATTTTTCGCATATTTATTACTAAATATCGAAGGAATCAATGTGATTTTCGCGTTGCAAGGGGAATTACCGATAAAAATATACTATTTAGAAGTTATTTTTGAAAAAAAAACATTTTTGTCTTACGAATTGAAAAATCTCGATATTCAAATTTGTGCCACGCCCACCAATATCGAGATATCTAGATGATCTTTGCCCTATTTTTTAGATAGCTACCCGCGTTTTTTTAAGTTTATTAACGAATTTTGCAGAGGACAATCGTGAACGGGTTTTTTTGTTCGGGATTTTGCGATTATTTTCGTTCGAAAATAAACGTCAAAATAAAAACGAAAAATGACTTTAATCGATTGAAAAATTTTAATTGCTTTCTTTCGACGCTTCTCCTCGAAGAAATTTATTATTGTTGTTTTATATTGTATATTTTTATAAAATACGACTGTGGGTAAAAGTCTTTTGTACGACGAGACGGTTTATAGATGGATCACAGTCTGCGGAGGATTTGCGAGATGAGGCATTACGATAACCTCATGGATTCGCGCGTCGCTGAGTACTTTTATTCCCCGAGGCTGTCGCGTTTCTTCGTGACTGCCAATTTCTCTTGCTGTCTTCGCCCTGGCAACGAGACATTCGTCTTCGCGAAATTCCGGTGGATATATCGTACATATATTTATATAAACGTATATTCTCAATTTCTCGGCGTCGTCGCGAAATACTTTTTATTCTTCTTCGCGTTGATTTTCCTTTATTTCGCGGATCTATCAATAAAATGACACTTTCATATAAAAAAATATCAAAAGCGGGATATATCGATGTTAAATCCACTCTGGATAAAGTATTACATCCTCATTCAATCAGCAAGAATATTCGCATAATTAATTATTCAGAACGTAACCAAAATTTCACCCAAAAAATATCCCTAAAAAATTTTTGTTTTTCAACGCTCATCGTTAATCTCTTAATTAATCTCACTCTCGAAAAAAGGAACGAATCTACCTACAAGTATGGCATCATTTGATGAAGAAAAAACAAATTTTAACGAGGCTTCCCTCGGTAAATAAACTTTTATCGCGAAAGGCAAAATTATAAAAAGAAAGGAAAAAGCTGTGCGGCCAGCAATATTCACAGAAGTATTTTTCCATTATATTATTCAAGGGTGAAAAAGCGCCTGGTTACGGTAGAGAAAAAAAATTACAGTGACAAGATAATTCGAAGGATCAATTTCCCCATTCTGGATTTCTGAGCGGATGAGGGAAAAATATATATACGAGAACCCTTCGAGTAAGACGAAGAGATCGATCTTCTCGAACGGTCAATTATATGCACATTATTATCTCTCTCTCTCTCTCTCTTTTTCTATCCGTCTCAAGCCAAGAAGGCGTCTAGTCAAGTGTAACGCAAACTGGTAACAAAGTCTGTGGAATTACAGCAACGACAATGAGAATTTTCGTTTTTTTTCTTTCTCTCTCTATCTCTCTATCTCTCTCTCTCACTCTCTTCTAATGCAAAATTCTCGACTCTTGTTTGCTTCTGTGTCGTTTAAAAGCCTCTGCGGGTATAATACAGGTACTTATAGATATATAATTTCGTTGTATATTCGTGAGGAAGCGACTCTTCTAGGATACAAGTACCGGCAACCTTTGCCACCAACCGCGGTTCTCCTTTTCTTCTTTTTCTTTTAACATCCTTTTTCTCTCCCTCTCTCTCTCTCTCTCTCTCTCTCTCTTTCGTACGGTTTATTATATCTCTTCGGGACATCCACTTAGCACGCTGCTTAGACGTGAAAACATCTGTATTGTCGCCGCATTAACGCCGTAAAATTCTTGACGATGATTGCCGAAAAGGTATAATCCCTTTCACCATTCCATTTCCTAACTCTGGTTCACACCGAGATACAAGCGCAACGCGAAGCTGCGTTACACGTTTTCCATACGCGTCGACCAAAAATTCAAGTTTTTCATTTTGCGTTATTTTTTTATCACCTCGCAAAAACTTTTTTTTCGCGTTCCATTGTGTCAATTATAAAAAAAATTGAGAATTTCATGGCGAACACAATTCGTCACTCGCACAAAAAATCGCAAATAAATATCGCGCGATCGTCACGGTCGCGATCAAAGTTCTTCGTCGCATTTGAAAAACGCATTTTTCTTCCCTCTTCTTGAAAAGAGCGTCAAAGACGCCGAATTCTAAAGCAAAAAAACGAAAATAAGATCGCGAACAGTGGAAAAAAAGAAGCCGCAGATTAAGCTCTTTCCGTCGATACGAGTTTCGTAAGATTTTTACGAGGATTATGAACTCGTCACTCCTGCCCTCCAAACCACGATTCTCCCATTCTCTCTCGCCGCAGTCAATATTTGTCTTTCCTGCCTTCAAAGGATCCGCTATTTTCCTTCACTTTTTGTTCTCCGGTCTCCTTTAATTCCTTCTCGAAAAAAATAAAAATCACTCTCGTGCGAGGAGGAAAAATAAATAACCCGCGCATTGTAATAACCATTAAATTATCTTTCCATAAACGACTCTACGCGACTAATCGCGATACTCGTTACGTCGATAAATCATGAATTAACAAATAAACAAAATAATAACGACTACAAAATAAATCACGAAACAAAATAAAATCGCGATTTTCGAAATTACCTTCGAACCAATGTTCTCCAACGAAGCAAGCGAGTCCTTTTTATCGCTCAATTATCATAACGATAATAATAACTATTTTCATTATCGTCCGATATCGCGAATCCGTCGATGGTTAAATTTTCACATATTCAATATCGATGCCCGACGTATCACTGCCTATTTCACAGTTTCACCGATCGTCCAACCAACGATCCATTCAAACACGTATATCATATATATACATATATATATACTCCGACGATTCAATTTATTGGCTCGTACGTTAATTACTTTAATTATTACATCTCTATCAAAGGCTGATCGGGCGAGACCGTGGACGGGGGGAAGGGAAGAAGGGTGGAAGGGAATATTCAAAGGATCGCGTTCGAATTCGTTTCGACCATCCGGCTGTCCCCGGCTAGCAATACACGCATATATAGCAGATTACATATATATATACACATACATATATAGCCTCAAGTCAGTGAACGCGAACGATCGCCAATTAATTTTCCATTAATTGGACGAACATGCCTGCAGAAACGTGAATCGCGCCACTGACCATCCTCGTGTCGTGGCTCGCCTCGATATATACGTTCGATTGTGTTATGTATATATAGGTATGTGTCTGTGCGTGGTTATATGTGTGTGTGGGTGTGTGTGCATACAAATATGTCCGATATAGAGACAGATCTGTCCATCCTACGCCTTAGCCTGTATTGGATATTTATACACGAGTCTACACACACATATTTATATATATACGACTATATAATAGATATACGAGTTTTGCGTTTACATTACATTTTCGAAGGTCTCGCGCATTTTCATTGGTAACCAATTAGCCGTTTCTATCTATTTCTTTTCGATCGTACTCGAATGCGTATCGACGACGCTGGCCCGTGTCTATCGCGATGAACAGACGCCCAAACCACCCCGGAAGCGGTCCAGGTGGGCGAGAGCTCGCCGAAGAGGGAGACGAGAGGGTCGTTAACAAAAAGTATACCGAAGCAAAAATCGAATCGAGTCTCTCGTTCGGCCGTATATACCGAGGGAATAGAGCGCATATTCTTCAGGAACGACCGTTTCGCACTTTCGACTGGGCATTTCACGTATTTCGCGTCTATACAGCATCGGAAACTTAATTGATTGTTGTATCGACGAGATACGAGCGATGAGAGAGAGAGAGAGAGAGAAAGAGAAACAGGGAAAAAGAATTGGTCAACGACCGAATAAGAAAATATTTCAATTTTCAACGAGCGTCGATACGTCCGACGGGCCATAACGAACCGAAAGCGAAGACAAAAATGTATTCCCGGAAATTATTTTGTTGAATTTATTTTCGTTCGTTTGGTTTTTGTTCGCTCGAGGCGGAGTAAATATTGATCGAGAGAGAGAGACGTCGGCTAGGTAATTTTTGAACGAACGGTTACGTAATATACGTACAAGATAATCCAGAATAAAGAATTCTCGTATATCTTTCTTATATATATATATATTTGTCATTGGGTATATAAAACGATCTTTTTTTACTGGTTTTTACCACGCAATCAGCTCTCACCCAGATTTCTTAAGAAAAACAGTACGCGTATAAGTATATATGGTCGTTTTAGTACGAGCCAAAATACGAAAGCCTTTCAACCCCCAAGAGTCATGGCTGTATGTGTACGATGGCGAAAGTCTAGGGATTTCGCTAAGTGATACGGATAACCCGTTGCGACAACAATCGGAGCCACGAATCTTCTGCCTCTTTCGAGGATTTGGCCTTGCGCCGTATTCGCATGAGAGAGAAAGAAAGAGAGAGAGAGAGAGAGAGAGAGAGAGAGAGTGATTGAGAGGAAAAGAAAGAGGGGGAAGAAATGGGCCTGTCCATTCAACTCGGTAACAATATGACCATCGTCATAGCTCGGTCCTCATTTCTAATTCTCCACGACGTGCAGGGTGAGTGGAACGAGAATTGTTGATTCTGGGGACTCGCACGAGGCGGAAAGCGATGAGGTTCTCGTGTCGGTAGGGGATTAGCCCCGTTTTGCTAGCTTCGCTAAATCTCTCTCTCTCTCTCTCTCTCGCTCTCTCGCTCTCTTTTACTCGCATACACGCTAAGAACACACTTATAACCCTGTTTGCACAAACAGACGGCGGTGCGTATTAACGTAGAATCAGCCTCCCACGCGTTTCAATCGACCGACGGATTCGCGACTATGAAAAAGAAATTATCTTCGCGCTAAACGGCCTCGAGCATTATATACCCGCGCGTAATAAACATTTCGTCGCGCTCTTTCATTTTGCCTAATTAACCGATCCTTCACTGGCAATATCCTGCGTTGGTTTTTTTCCTTCTTTTTATTTTTATTGCCGGGAGACGAATAAACCCGCGATGCTGTTTGACGAGTGAGAACGGATTAGAAAAGCGCGTGAATCGACGCATAAAACAAAAAAAAAGGTCCGCTAAGTCGCGTATAATGTGATTCGTGCTTTATCTCAATTTTTTTATTTATTCAACCATACATTGCAAAAACCCTTTTTCTTTTTTATTTTACCGCTAATTTGAAGCAACAACAGAAATCAGCAATTTTCCGTAATTCCCGGCGGAAATGCGACGTTATAACGGGGGTTTTTCATGTTTTTATTCATACCGATAAATGTACGATAAAAGCGACAGAACGAATTTTACATACGTTGTAATTTATCGTACGATCGATGGAAAAAATGCAAATTAATCGATACTTATACTCCAAACACCGTAACTTTTATTTCCATTCGTCTTTACAGTCTCGTTGCTATTCTTCGTCCTATATATGTATATATATATATATATACGAGCTACGATCTCCACAGATTATTCTATTACACCCAATGTCAACAGAAACGCGAAACGTGAGCTCTGTACGTCGTGGGTGTGCGGAATCGCATACATATACATATATATATATATATATATATATATACATATAGACGTATATATTGCAAAAGGGGGTTATTCGGCGCCGGGACGGATGGAAACTCGGGCTCTCGGTGTTGTTTAGTCTGAAAATACGTCATTGTTTCAGTATGATAAAAAATTCAACGCTCGGATAATTACATCGGGGTGAATCGATTGCCGCCCCAGGGTGCGTTTCCACTGGGTTAGTGACTTAGGAACCACCGCTCCATGGCGTCCTCCCTTTTCCTTCCTTCCGTTATATCGTAACGCAAACCCCGACTCGCCCCAGATTTCTTCTTCCTCCTTTCGCGAGCCAACGAGCTTTCCTTTGGTTTATCGAGAATTAAAAAAAAAACAAAAAAACAAAAAACCTAACATCGTAGTTTTGTACTCGAGAAATATTTCTCGCGAACGACCATAAAAATATTCGTACCGTAGATACGCGTTGTAAAATTTCAATTTCAACGATGATCCAATTGTTCATTTATATATTCTTTTTTCTTAAATATGTCGATTTTATTTTTATTTTTTACATGTTTTTATTTATTTTCCTTGAAAAACCCGATCATTTCCACATTTTATATTTTCATCTTCTTTACATTACCGAGATATCCTCGATCGTCGCACGGACGTTCACCTTTTTCAGCCTGTTTTTCGTTATAATTCCCACAAGAATAACATTTTTGCGCGGAAGCGGTAAACACGACTCGTGGTTTTTCTTGATTCTTCGTGCTTCTTACAAACTTGTACTCGTACTTAACTGTGCATCGAACCGTCCATTGATGAAAGCTAGTAAGCATTGTATTTTATATACACAAACACACATATATATATATATATATATGCGATACACGAAATTGTGGTAGATATCCATTCTGGCGTGAAGGATCCGAAACGGATGTGCCTGTTGGGTGTGCTCGAGACCAATCCCAGGTACGTCAATTGTGTCTCGTACATAAATATATATAGGTATATGAAAGTAGCCAGGATCTCCCATGTAATCTTCTAGAGGATTGAGAAACGAGCCTGGGATTGGACCAAATCTCCTGCTTCTTCTCTCCTCCCTTCGGTAAAGGCTCACGCCCTTCCTGGAACTTTGATCACGTTTTCCTATATCGCTCGAGCACCTATCCTACGTGAACGCATATACCTTTATACATGAATATATAAATGTATAGACGAGGATCAGTCGATTTAGGGTTCGCCACGAAACTTCGCACCGAACTTAGTTTCTACGTGAAAATATTATACGAACTCGATTGGCCAAATCTTGGAACAGGAGAACCGAACGAGTTTGATTTATTCATTGGAATAATTCGGGAATGCAAATTTTCATCGTTTCGACAGTCGTAATAACAACGTTGAACTTAGGGGGTGGAATGCGGTTAACGAAAATTTTGAGCACGTGCAGGCCAAGATTTTCATTGTTATCCGATCTCGCGATATTTCCTTCTTAAAACCCCAAAAACCTCAAAGTAGAAAAATACTTAAAAAAAAAGCCTATCAGCGTATAGACAGCTGCGAACCTTTCGTAGACACGGTTTCGTGTCTATTCTTATACGATTCATCTTTCTCTCAATGTACTTCATATATCGGGTCTCTCTCTCGCTCTCTCCCTCTCCTCAGTTTCTCAACCCTCGGGCAAAGCCAAATAATCCTCACGTACCCAGTAATACACTATAAGTCGAAATCCATACCCCGTATACTTGCATACACGATATATATGGGGCCTTTCACGACAGTTCGATGAAAATCTTACCGTCGGATTAAACCAAAATATTTCCAACAATTTATCAAATCAATTCATTTATTTCTCTCGCGATTTGTTTCGTTCTCTTTCGATCGACCTTCCTTTCATTATTATCTTCAATCACTCAACATTTTTATATATTTTTATACAGAATATTATGAATTAGGAAATATTGAAAAAAATCTATCAAAGAAAAACCGAATCCTGTCAAAGTTCCTGTCAAAGTTCCTGTCAAAGTGGGCAAAATCCCAGAGGGTCAACTTCACGAAACCGTCAACTTGAGCTGGAAGGACCCATATATAAACACATATACATACGAGCGAAGCACATTTTTCTTATACACATCTCAGTGTCAGTGAGAAGCCGAGGCTGTTTGCCTTTTATTAAACTCTTGTTAAACGCTGCCTTTCTTCGCACACACAATTGAATCGGCAAAACAGCGAAGATAATGCCCGGATTTCTTAGCGTTGGCCCACAAAGTCCTTATATACACGTATAGGTATCTCATATACAAATATATATATATATATACACACACGTGTGCATCAGGTACAGAATACGATGCTGCAGACAGCACGTTCCCTTTTCGCTCTCGCATTGTTCAAATTTTACTGCCAAAGATATAGATATATATTGTAGTATGGACTTCTACCTTTCACCTCCATCTTGAAATGGACACCGTGTAATCGCCCTTTTATTATACACACGAGGATTTCTCGTGTACCTGAAACGAGGAGTGAAGCTGTGGCCAACTCGTAGTAACGAAAGGGTCTCCTCGCTGACAACATGATCTCTCGTTCTCAGCTCGATATTATACATATACGTATGACTATTTTCACTCGAAGAAACTGTGGTTGAAAAATTGTCCTAGGTCCACATTGTACGTTGGTGTAAGACGATGCGAAATGAAAATATTTGGATTTTTGTAAAATAGATCCCGAGTTCACATTGGAACCTTTTTCATAAATGGTCGTTCGTCTTGCTGACGTGTGTATAGACCAGGAGAAAATTCGAAGATCAGGTATAGAGTTAGGGTCAGGAGGTTTGCGAATGATGAATAAATAACGAGGTAAATTAGTAGTTGAAGAATAATTTTATTGCATCAAAGGATTTTTTTCTTGTTTTTACAAATAATTGTAACGTTCGTCCGGCAGAAAAACAAAATTTCAGTTGGGCCACTGACGACTACATGGAGTATGGAAGGGTTTTACTTTGGATTTATACCTTTTACAAACATATATATTTATATATATATATATGTTATTCGTTCTATATAGTAAACCTACAAAATTTGGGAGACTGGACTGAAAATGATATTTTCATTGTGGAAAATGCGAAGTTTTCGTCGAGTCGTACGTACTTTTTTTTACGAATACGATGTACTCGATGAGACCACGGGCGTATAGAAAATTGTATAAATATCCCTGTTTTTGTGAAGTTACGAATTTTGTACATCGACGCTTTTCTTCTCAAATCTTTTTCAAACGAATTATCGATATTTTGTTTTCGTTTGTTTGACACGTTTTTGTTTGTATTGACTAGTGATAAGAATTAACTAATAAATATCAGGGGGAAGATACGAAATATAGTTGGATGTAATTGACCTTATTTTAAATACTAACAGTGTGCTTTATATCATTGTACTTCGCTATTTTTCTTTTTCGTACAAATCTCAAATTGATCGTTGCAAAAAAGAAAATAGACGGAAATAAATTTTTCGTATCGTATCGACATTGTGGTTGGAAGAAAAATGTGTAAGGGTCCCGTACGATTTTCAATTTTCTCTTGCCGGAATGCCGTTTTATCCATCTCCTTTATAATGAAAAAAAAAAACAAAAAAAACAAGAAAACATTCTGTAAAGTTGGTAGGACGAAAACTCGACTGAACGGTCGTTCGACTATCGGAAAAAAAATGTATTTTTATTTTTGTCTTTTCTTTATTAATTACGGCGAGGAACTTTTTACACCTGATATTACAGATATATTTCGAGCTTTAGATTCGACTTTGAAACTCCCGTCTCAATAATCGTATACAAACTTTCATTTTTCTTCTTTATCAAGAATCTTCAATATTTCGTTAAAAAAATACCGGATCATCGTTCCGTTCATTTGCGATAAATCTACAAACTGTGAACAGTCTTGTAATTCGTGTCCACGACACATGATACGTGAAAATTTATGCTCCCAATATTTTCGTTGGTTCTCGAAATTAGCCCAGAGTCACTTTGGCGAAATATATACATATAAATATATAAATCGTACAAAATTAGAGACTCCGATTGCAACAACGAGCGACACGTAAGAGCTTCATGGATTTAGTTTGGTTTTTGGTTGTTTTTTTTCGTTTTATATTTTTTTTTGTTTGTTCTGTTTTTTTTCATTCGATACATTTATTCTCCTTTGAGCGAATCGGACCTACGGACTATATAACTAAATACTAAAATTTTGTGGAACATTACCGGTAGCTCGAGCGTCCTCCCAAAAAATTTGGACGCGGACGAGAAATAAAATTTGTCTCAGACTCTATTGTACAATTTGCGCGATTATTATCGTTTCTTCGAACCGGACGTCGAGCCACGGAAATTAAACGCCGGAAGTCAATATATATTTATGTATATATATATATACATATATATATATATGTATAAAGCACACATATTTATATAACGGAGCAACATTTTGGTTTGTTTGTTTTTTTTTCTTCCAACACACGCATGCACATCTTGGAGTACAAATACTTGTAAAATCCGAGGGGAGGTAAATTCATAGTTTCCTTAGGCTCGAAAACGTAACACATTTTGTATCACCATCGAGTACGAGGAAAATTAGAGAATCGTTATTTTTTTTTCTTGTTTGTTGTTTTAACTCGACTTTGCAAAATAAAGAAACGAATAATTTCATCACCAAGTATAATCGATATACACAAACCGTTTCTCCATTCTCTCCCTCTATCTTCCTACGATCGTTGACGCAAACTCGCTCGAACATCGATCAACGCAACGATCGGGATATTTTCTTTCCCTCCCCCCGCTCCGCCCTCTAACCCCACCCCCCACGGGATTCGAACAACGATCCTCTAAGACTCGAGAGCTTTCGGGGGTGTCGGAAACGACATTTCCATCGTATAACCGGCGCTACTACGTCTATATATCGAGCCTATGTCGTTGTTGTTACGAAGCTTGCGTTTGCTCAAATGTCGTTCGACCCATTTTAGCATCGTAAGAACGGAATCGGTACTGGGCAAACGTCGTTCGGCGGACGTGCGTATAATGTGAGACGAGGCGACGCGGAACGTCGCTGCCATTCCTTTCAATGCCTGTGAAACAAAAAACATGGAAAAAAAGAGAATTACATTTGTCTTTTTTTGTATCTCAGAACGATCGGGGAAAAATCGGTACCTTCATCGCGTCCTCGTCCGTGACATCGTCACCGGCGTATATAATGCGAATTCTTTCGCTCCAGTCGAGACCGAATGCCGTACGCAGTATGTAGATCGACGCACGACCCTTGTTCCATTCGACCGGTGGCTTAGCCTCCAGGGCGCAATGAGCCGAGCAAGCCTTGAAACCCGTGTCCTCGATCAATTTCTTAGCCGCTGCTACCATCTCTTTTCTACCGTTCATAGGAGTCTCGCGATAATGGAAGGTCAATAAAGCACCCTTGTTCTCCACCCAGGCACCGTCTCGACAAAGCTTAAATCGAGAGAAAGATACAAATTATAATGAATTAAATCTTTATTAAAAAATTGATCATTTAGCATGAAATCAAGGATTTTTGTTTACCTGGTCCTGAAGAGCTTGCATAAGACCGGCGACCTTTCCTTCGAACTCAGCGGGCATAGGGTGAACGAATTTACTACCATCCGGATGTAGTATCTCGAGACCGTGATTTCCGGCGTAAGTTATACCCTCGATACCGACCATACTCTTGACGTTGTTTACGTTACGTCCAGATATAATGGCTATGTAGACATCCTGAATTTTGCTCAATCGTTGTAGGACGTTCTTGGTCTCGAGTGGGAGAGTAGCGAGATCCGGATGTGTCGCTATCGGTGCTAGTGTACCGTCGTAATCGAGAAGCAGTGCCAATTTGTGGTTGTCGCCAATATACCTAGGGGACATGCGCCATCACTGGATCGTTACCCGGCTTTCGTTACGAGTCAGGTCCCAACTGCACGCGCGGGCCCGCCGCTTTTTTACCAATATTTAATTTAACGAAGAAAAAGCCTTTTTTTTGTTTGTTTGTTTGTTTGTTTTTTTCGTTCGTTCGTCGTTTCTTTGCCAGAAACTTTAGTTCTTTTTCTTACTCGCGAGAGATAAGAAAAAACGAACGAACTCTCGTTCCCAAAAATGCAACGTGTCCCTTGGCGATTAAATTTGCCGGTGAATTTGCGAAATAGGCCTGCTTAACTGTTCACTGTTTATCTTTTTTCTTTTCTGTCGAATATTTTCCCAAGAAGCATCGGCCGATGGAAGCTCAAGCGGAAAAATTGTTTTTGTAAAGAAGAAACGGAATTTTCGTTCGAAATTGGTTTCTTCTTTGCATTCTAAATTTTCTCCCAATGACAAGCTAAGCAGGAATCTCGTATTTCTTGTTTTCTACGACTCGTTGGAATTAATATTTGCGTTATTTTGCGTCGCAACAGCCTGGCGAAACATGCGTTGTATTTTTCTTTCTTTTTGTATTTAAACATGATTTGCTTCGCTTCGAAAATTTTGCCTCTTTTTTTTTGTAAAATGTGTGCCCACGCGCCGTCGTACCCAAACTCATGCTGCGGGATATCTTATTCGTACGAAAGATTCTGACCGATATTTGTAAAGAATATCGTGAATTATAATAAAAATAAATAAATAAATAAATAAAACATAGAAAATCTTCGACGCTTAAGATTAAACACTTAATCGCTACCGCATGTGCTGGCCGGGCCCAGTCATGCAATTGTCCCCTTGACATTGATACCTACTTGCTCAAATAATCATCGAAATCGTCCATCGTGACGGGCTGCATCGTCGTTGCACCGACCGAGTCTCTCTCGTCCAACGAGCCCATTACTTGAAGGAACGATTTCATCCAATAATTAACGTCATACAGTCTCTCCCGACGACGTAAATGATTCATACGGAGCGTACGTTCGTCCTCGGGCATCGTTAAAGCTCTGTAAGGAAATTAAATTGTGTAAAAAAAAAAACAAGGACTCAAAATCTGAATTTAAAATCAAAGAAAAAAGCTCACCTGTGAATGACTTCGGCAGCTTCGTCGATCTCGTAAGGATTGCAGATGAGAGCCTCGTGCATCATCTCACCAGCACCAGCGAAGGGCGATACGATTAGAACTCCAGGCGGTGAATTAATCTGACAAGCCACGAATTCTTTAGCGACGAGATTCATTCCGTCTCTGAGAGGCGTTACGAGTGCGACAGCCGAATCTCGATAATGAGCAGCGAGTTCGTCCTGACTGACGCATCCGTAAATATAACGAATCGGCGACCAATTGGGCGTCGTGAATCTTCCATTAATGCTACCGATCAATTGATCGATTTCTAGCTTGAGATCCTGATACTCTCGTACGTCGGTTCTCGATGGTACTGCGATCTGAAGAAGCGTGACTTTTTCACGATGCTCGGGATGTTTCTCGAGCAACATCTCGAACGCCTTGAGTCTGTGGACCAATCCTTTGGTGTAATCGAGACGATCGACACCGAGAACGATCTTCTGATTGGTCAGCATTACTTTAGGCGCTGTTTCCGCCAACGAGACGAATCTGTCGAAGGGAATACCGATCGGCAGTGGTCGCACTCGTACCGTTCTACCACCGTGCTCGACCAAAAGATTCTTACGATCGACACGACCGCCCAAACTTCGTTGACAACAGTCAACGAAATTTAAACAATAGTCCTGAATATGAAAGCCCACCATGTCGCAACCTGAAATTAAATCGTCGTTTTTAACCATCGAAATTGATCGATCTATCGATAGCTCGAGTAGATAATTTCTAGGGATGATTTTTCGTCGAGTTTGAATTTGAACAAGATGAAAAATTGGGGATAATTCTCACCGAGCATTCCCTGAAGAATCTCATCGGCCCAGGGGAAAAGTCTAAATATGTCCCATGGTGGGAATGGAATGTGCAAGAAAAATCCTAATTTCAATCGAAGATTCTTCTCCTCGGCTGCTTGTCTGATCCAATTCGCAGCAAGCATGAGATGATAGTCGTGTACCCAGACCAACGGTGTCCCGTTGTTCTGATTGGCCTGGTCCTTGTGAACGCTCTCGAGTGCACCCACCTGTAAAAAAATTTATACCATGTAATACGAACCCTTGAATTAAAAAACAAAATCATCCATATCGAGATATTTGCTCACGGTTTTTTCAGCGAATTCCTTGTTGACTGTGACGTAAGAGCGCCAATCTTCGGCGATAAAAGTCGCCCTGTCGGGCATCGAGTGAAACAGAGGCCAGAACGTACCATTGCAACATCCATTGTAATACGAATCGAATACTCCCGGCTCTACATGAACGGCTACGACCTATAATGCAATATAACAAAAATAACAAATAATAAATCTTTATAAATATAAAAATAATCATAAATAAATATGAAATTAAATCACGAAGGAAAAAGTATTGCGACAAAATAAATAAGCACTGCGGCGTATCGGTACCGAGAAATCAGGATCTGAAATATACGAGTGTAAAAAAAAAAGAAAAAGTTGAAAACGCGTCTCGTAATCTGACGCGCTTAAAGTCCGAGCTTGTAAATAGTAACGAGAAGAATGTGTTTTCGATAAGCTTTTGTTTGATACATTCTCACGAGGACGTGCGAGTTTTGCCCTCGTCCGAGCAATCGGTATCTGCCCGACGACGCGCCTACGATTTTCCCTCTCCTCGAGGAGAGTCGTTAATTGGTCATTATTCCCCCGATGGAGCATTATTTTTTTTATTTACTCTCTCGATGTGCATATAAGACGTGGTTCTCGAGCGGAACGATGAAATCGGGACGAATGCAGGGAGAACGAATCATTACGAAGCGTGATTGGCCGAAAGACGACGGGGCTCGTCCGCGACGATTGCCTCACAACGAGAGCGATAAAAACGATAAGGTAATTGTCTCGGGATGATACGAAGGAAACGACAGTTTATGACGATTTTATTTTCTTTTTTTCGAACGAAACGCCGTCACGTGTTTTACATCGTACAAAATAATTGTTTTATATGCGAATGAAAAAATTGTCGGTAATACGCGATTTTATAAAAGTTGTTTGTTCTATCCGGGAAAAGCTTGCGTCAGATATACGAGTAGTAGATAATGTAAAAATGAAAACGGAGGAATAGTCGCTCTCTTTCTCGTTGATGAAGACCACCTCCAAGAAATTACGATAAACAATCTTGTTCCATTATGATTATTCAATTATCAACGAAACTCGGGTTATCCGAGGGTCTTTGAGTATCCTCGTCTTTCGATTATGAAACTCGCTATTCATTTTTGATTGCATCAATTGACAGACGGTACGAGATTGTAAATTACAATTATTTCATTTCTTTTTTCATAGAAAATCACAAGCATTCTCATTATCGATCGTAGCAATACAGAAATTTCAGCAACGATGTTAATTGCCAAGAATTATTGACAACAACAAGATCATTTATTTATATAAATCGATAAAGCAACCGATACAAGTCGGCAATGACGAACGATTTTATATTTTAGATTATTTTTACCGATCGCGAACTTATCGAAAGATTGGTCGAGAATCGCAACAAAAAAAAACAATTCTATCGGAAACGTCCAAAGATCGCGTCTTTCGTCGGGGAAACATTTATTTTTCTTCGCGTCATTACCGAGAATTGAAAATAATCGCGGTTCGAAACAAGGGCCCGCAAAAAGGAGCGATAATTATACCGAGAGTTCGCCTAGGCCTCGCGTCACTTAATGAATCGATAACCCCATAACGACCTTTCCTCCTGAGCGTCACGTTCGTCACGTCTTGGTGCGAACACGTGGCTGGACTTACCGTATCGGGTCACGAATAACCACGTGACGATCATTTCATTCGATCGTATTACCCAGACTCCTATAAATATATATATATATATATATATATATATATATATATATATATATATTTATATATGTATAAAATATATGTATATGCGTAGCTGCTTATCAATTATGACATTAGAGCGAGACGATCACGTGCTTCATAAGTGAATCTTTAATCCGATAACGATCTGTCGTAAATCGATTTTACATTTTTCGAGGATACGATAAGGGTGTCAGTTTTATCATCGCAGGCTCTTTTCCCGCGAGCGCGCATTTCGCCACGAGTTTACGAAATATAATAAGCTAATTTTCTTATCAATGACACTGCAGCAATCGTTATCACGGCCCCTGTATGAATTTTATCGATATGGAGCATATTCTACGATGTATATTTATTTCGTCGCGATTATTTTTAATCCGATCGGTAAAGGAGAATCGCGTAATGTAGAAGAATCACGTAATCGAGAAATATCGTCGTGCTGCAACACCGCTGTCATTTTAATTGGGTCTGTGTTAGTAAGTTACTATATAGGTTTCATTAAAAGATTTCACGTGATCGCTGAATGCGACGATTTATTCGTTCGAGCAAAACAAAAACCCGTCACGTTCGTTTTTTCCTCGCTATTCACAAATCGGTCTTTCTCGCGATCGATTAATCACGGCTCGTACAATTTCTTCATGGTTTCCTCGAGGTTTTCTTCGTTAAATATCTCGAAAATGACGCACGCGACGCGGTCGTATAAGTTTCTCCCGAAGCATTTCAAGAAAATCATCGACGCGGTCAGAGTTCAAAGATTCGTCAAGTTGGCGGGATGAAACGATAGAGAGGGAAATAAGCATGTCGAAGGCCGTATAAATGGGAGTGAGAGAGAGAGAGAGAGAAAGAGGGAGAGATTCTCGGGTTCTTGTTTGTCAACGTTTTACACGCGATTGTTGAGTCTATACGTCCGTTACCGATATCAAGAGCATTATCGATGCATTTCGATCTGTTTGTCATGAATGCTCGATGATCATTCGACTATTTTACATTCCCGACGTTCGTCCTATATTTCTCCTAGCACGATTCACAAGCTTCAATACTTACCAGAGAATCGATCCGGGATTTATCGCGATTATTTTCCAATTACTTAATTATTCTTATAAACAAATAATCGCTATTTATATTATTTCAATAAAAAAAAATTATTTTTCCATTATGTTATCTCTTTTTTAAATTCTACTGTGTTTATTACTTTATTTAAACTCGACGTTATTTTTCTCCCTCGTGAAAAAACCTGCTTTTTTTTGTTTTTCGCTTCGATAAAAAAATTATTAATAGCATTCAGCCATATTTGAATCGGATCGTACCAATCGTGGATCGAACTTTTTCGTTAATCTTTCGCAACTGTGGCAATCGGTCAATGTGAGTCAACGGCTTCACGACGAATTTAGATCAACGGGGCACAGCTCGCAGAGACTCTTCGAGAAACATCTTTCCCCTCTCGTTGAATTGAGAGTTTATCCGAATAACAATTAAACCGATCCGTAAAACATTATACGTCACGATAGTCTCGATCTAATATCAATACGTTATTTACGTTTTACGTGGACATAATCGATATTGTTGTAGCTCTCACGAGTCTCGTCGTTGATTCTCTCTCGAACCTTCTGGAAAAACTATTTCTCGGTAGTGCACCAGCAACGCTTTTAATTTCAAGGTCTAGGAATTATTCACGTTTCATATATATATATATATAGATTCTTCATAGAAAAACTCTATATTACTAACGAACAACTATTATGTCGCCGTGCACTGTTAATTATCCTAATTGCGTTAAAGACAAAATCAGTCGCTGAACACGTGTTTCGCCAATGGCGAATATCAGAAGGACAGCGAACGAGCAATGACGAATTATGAATTAAATTCGGACGATCTCGCTCCTAATTAAAACAATTACTAATTATAATGCTTACGCGACGATCGATATCGTAATAATAATTCTATTTATCGTTAGATCGCGAAATTTCTTCCTATTTCGCGATACACGAAGCGACCGCTCGGCAAAGTTCTGAATCGTAGCCAAGATTTATAAGAGGAATCCAAAAATAAACGAATTCGTTGCTCGCATCGCCTACGTCTCTCGGTACAAGACGCGTTACTCGCAACGAGGATAGAGGCTTATTTATTATATCGCCGATAGAATGCGATCCATTATTCATATACGTGACGAATTATCGGAGTTTATGTAAATTATAATGTTGGATTTGTTAGACGAGATTACCTTGCTGGAAAGAAGACCGGCGGTCGGAGTTCTGTCGTTCGGATCCGATTCGGGAATAGGCTCGTTACGATTTTCCATGTGCATACCCGGCCATCCTACCCAAACTCCTTTGCCGCTTATGACGACCGGCGCTACAGCGGTAACTAGTCCTCCGGCACTGTAAACAAAACAACGAAAAAAAGCATAAACATAATAATCGTAACGAAAATTAAATTTTACGATAAGATCGATAATCGAACGATCGAATCGATTATAATATTCGACTAAACGTAAAAACGAGCGTTCGAATATTTGTTTAATTACCGTCGAATACTAATCACTACCGTATATCGCGATTTTACTCGTATTTTTTAATACGAATACATTTTTTTTATTAATTTTTCATTCAAAATAGTTTCTCGTTTTCAAAGAAATTTATAATTCGGAGAATTTAGGAGTCGTTAGTTCGGATTTGGCACGGAGTCGATCGAAAGTTGAGGGATCGTGCGAGAATGAGAAAAAGAAGAAGAAGAAGAAGAAGAAGAAGAAGAAGAAGAAGAAGAAGAAGAGATCAAGTGCACGCGGAAGCGTTCAATCGGTCCTAAACGTTATTGGCCTTGAATATTTTTATTAGTATCGTTAAAATTGATACGAGCGAGACTCTCAAGATCGATGGAGCGTCGAGAAGTAGTAAATACGAATTTTACCATATGAACGATTCTTGAGATAAATTTTTGTTCGACTCGTCGTCGTTCGAGCGATCGAGACGATCGATAAAAAGGAAAGTAAGACTTTTTTCGGTAAATGTATTTTCAATAGGTTTCGTCGATCGGCGTCATTGTTAGCAAACAAGTATGATTCAGCCACTTCAATACATAGTTGCGATACGTTCGTATCGTATACGATACGTGATGATAATGGTAATCACTCGGCTTTGGTGTACGTGACGGCAGGGTCGTTGAAAGATTATCTTCCAGCAGCCGAAACGACACGTTCCTCGAGGCTTATGCTCGATGATACGTAACGCTGAGACGACGAAAAATCGTACAATTCCTCGCTAGACACGATGCTTAACCCCCCTGACCTCGATGATTTCGCGTTTTACCAACAGATGGTACAAACTTTTTTTGACAATCGTAAATTGACCGCCCACTTAGAAATTCGATAAGTCAGTTTTTTTTTTGACTTTTTTTCTCGAGACCAAGTCCATAATCAATCGAGATTTCGCGGGAAGTTGGGCAGATGATGCATTTTTACGAGCCGAGATTTCGGACAAGTTACAATGAACGATCTTACGTCATTTTTTGTGGATTATTCGGCTGGCTCGATCGATTATAACGAGATTGATAATTAATTGATCGATCGATCATATTTGACAATCGGTAAACAAATATTTTTATATTTATTTTACATTAATGGCGAATAATTTTCTTCACTTGTATTTAATTTGACAATTTTTTGCAATTGCTGAATATTTTATCGACCGGTTGATATCGATCCAATTTTTCTACTCTCGTTTTTCTTTATTTACACGCGTTCGTCTACCTTGTTACAATTTATTCGTTCATCGCACGGAGGACGGCTTACTTAGATGTTTTTCTGAGGGAGACGCTCGCGAGTGACCGAGAGTAATATTTTTCAAGCGATAACCGCATGCCCCCGCCTTGTTTCTTGTGTTCTTGCTTTTTTTTTCTTATTTTTTTCTTTCACGTTCGAACTTTATTTTTTCAATGTATAATTTTTTGTTATCGTTTGATCCGCGAAATGAGGACACCCCGCTCCCGACGTTGCTTCAAAAGCAACGCCGTCTACGTAATCGCGTAGGACGAGACGTAATTGCAACGACGTAGTCACGCATCTTGCACGTGAATCGTACGTGTGATTTTCACTGAGACGTTATATATTTTCAACGAGAATATTTCTATAACAAATTTTCATAATTTGTTCGTTCAACGAATTACGCGAAACGTACGTGTGATTTTCATCGAGACGTTATATATTTTCAACGAGAATATTTCTATAACGAATTTTCATAATTTGTTCGTTCAACGAATTACGCGAAACGTACGTGTGATTTTCACCGAGACGTTATATATTTTCATCGAGAATATTTCTATAACAAATGTTCATAATTTCTTCGTTTAAAGAATTACGCGAAACGTACGTCTGATTTTCACTGAGACGATATATATTTTCAACGAGAATATTTCTATAACAAATTTTCATAATTTGTTCGTTCATCGAATTACGCGAAACGTACGACTGATTTTCATCAAGACGTTATATATTTTCAACGAGAATATTTCTATAACAAATGTTCATAATTTGTTCGTTCAACGAATTACGCGAAACGTACGTCTGATTTTCACCAAGACGATATATATTTTCAACGAGAATGTTTCTATAACAAATGTTCATAATTTCTTCGTTCAACGAATTACGCGAAACGTACGTGTGATTTTCATCGAGACGTTATATATTTTCAACGAGAATATTTCTATAACAAATTTTTATAATTTTTTCGTTTAACGAATTAATGAATTAATAAATTAAACGGATGGAATTCGAAATTTTATCGTCACGCGTGTCGTCGTTAAGGTCAGTCCATTTTAGTATTTCCCTTGACGCGGCTAAAGCTTTTTTAATCGGATAAGGTCGCGAGTCTTCGTGTAGACAAGAGCATAAAGACTATAATAACTGTACACAAACACACGCGAGACGAAAAAGCGCTCTAATCTTTTACGATTGTATAGTCGAAGATAAGAAACGAGGTAACAATAGAATAAAAAAAATCTCGTGTATACCTGCGGCTCAAGTGGATAATATGCAGACGATTCAGTGGAAAAGTCGAGCTCGTGCCTCGAACGGTGTTAAATGCGCGTTACTTTTATCCCCTTTGTTTATCAGTCAAAAAGCTTAATAATTCCATCCGTGCCAAAAAAAAAAAGTCGTGCCCTGAATCTCTTCCAAAATTCGACATTTTTATTTCTTTTAAACGACGAGCCTTTTCTTCAAATATTCATCGTGATTAAAATTTCGTCGAAAACTTCAGATTCGCGACTCGTCCAATTTTGCATAACTACCAAGGCGTAATTAATAGATCTATAAAACGAGCGACGACGCGAATCCCTTAAATAAAGAAATAAAGAAAGAAAATAAATGAAGAAAATCCGAAATTGTCACTGACCTGGCTTTACGTTCCAATTCACCGGTGATGTCGTTCCGCTTCAGCACGAACGGCAACCTGTTGCTCACGACGATCATGCTTCCGGTCGACGTGAAGCTCCCGGGTTCTGTAGACATTGCGACGAGAATATTTTTTCCTTTCGTTTTTTTATTACTTTGGTCACCGAGCAATGCGTTCAACGACGATTTATATCTACGTGTGTTCCACGCGACTAAACCGTTCTCTCCCTCTTTTTTCCCGTGTATGTATATATATATATATATATATTATATATATCGTTCTCTCTATAAGCTCAATAACTATCTAGCGCGAATCGGTACGTGTCCTAGATTTTCGTTATTGTAAGCGTGATCGTCGGTTCAAAAAGTCACGACGAATATTTCGTGAAATATATTTCTTTTTTTCCGTTTTTTCCAGATAATGATTTTTTATAGTTTCTCAATTTTTTTGTCGCTTAGTCTCGTCGATTTTTTGAAAAAAAAAAATAATAATAATAAATAAATAAACAAAAACAATCGTCACTCGGTGATCTCGTTCGTCTTTCCTTTCACAAACCCGTTCGTTCACTTTTTCGAACGTTTTCCAATTTCGCTATAGACCCATGATCAACGATTTTTCCTCTTTTTCCTCGTCGACGACGTTTTGACGATCGATAAGTGTCGTTTTAAAAAATTGTCTTTTGATTGTTTTCGTACGAAAGAAAACCGTGTATCGATCGGTAATTCTCCCGGAGATGAAGTGACAGTGGCGAGTGGACGAGTGTGTGCGCGTGTGTATGTGTCTGTGTGTGTGTGAGAGAGAGAGAGAGAGGAGAGTAAAATGAAATGAAGAGAGAGAGAGAGAGAGAGAGAGATTTTGATATGTTGGCGGTTCGAAGTACTGAAGTAGCACTGAAGTGATTGCTCCACGAACAACTCGGTTTATTCGAGTTAGTCTCGCGGACTATTTGGTTCAAAGTGCGCTTTTGCGGTTCTCCTCGTATCGACGGGGGCCGCGACCCCGACAGAGTCAAGCCCATACATACGAATATACACTAATGTATAAATATATATATACACATATATATATTTATATATATATATATATATATATATATATTTATGTGTAACCATCTTCGATGATTCCTCTCTGTCGCACTAACGACACGTTTTACGACTCTATCTCTTTCTCGCTCTCGTCTCATCTCCCTCGTTCGTCTCGCTTCCTCTCGCTGTCTTATATCGACACTCTCTCTCGTTTAGCTTCCTTTGACGTTCCTCGAGACCGCGATTCACCCTCCCCCACCCTCTTTCTCTCTCTCTCTCTCTCTCTCTCTCTCCCCCTCCCACTTTTACTAATGCCGAACAACTGTGCGGGGTTATCTCGTTATCGTTGAATTTTCTGATACAGAAAATACACACGCACACGCGCAAACGTTAAGACCCTTTTACGAAGAAACTCATCGGGGCTTGAAACGTTCGTTAACGCGTATATATATATCATATATACCGCGTATAGCGTATAGTGTGCGTGCGATTTACGTACGACGAGAGAAAAACAGACGACGGGTGACCGAGAGAAGAAAAAGTAATGTTGTTCTTTTCGTTAATGACGAAGAGAAAATTTGGCGTTCGATCGAACGAGCTCGGGGACGCGCGAGATCAAAGCTTTATCGTTGAAGCGATGACGCGGCGAGCGGCCATTTTGGTGAACACTGTCAGATTCTACGATCTTCACCAAATACAGCCGGTCTACACCGGAATCGCTCTCACTCGGGTCTCGTACAGTGCGGGGCAAGGGGGAATAAATCGTAAGAAAAATACGAAAAGATTGAGATTTGTGTTTATTTTTTTCATTTCTTTTCTTTTAGCTTCTTTTTTTTTGTTTTTTATCCCGAGAGTACGTTCGCCCCACGATCTCCCGATACTTTTTTTTCGCGCAACGCCGGCCATTGCCTTCGACGATTTAGGGGTGAGATTATCGTCGACGTATCAATCTTATACTTTTTTTTCAGCGATGTTAAGATTTTGTTACTATTTTTTTTGTTTTTTTGGGTTTTTTCTTTCATAGATTGAAAAACGAACAACGAAAGTTTAATGAAAAATTTAACAACGACAAAAAACCACGAACTTCCGGTTTTTCGTATGGACATTCGATATATCGATTATCTCGCAGCTGCGCGTCTATCTACTCTTGTCACAAAACACTCGGTCAATATCGTTTCAGGCGATATTTTCGTGCACTAATCGTTTTACTCGTGGAGAAACTATAACAACGGAAGTCCCGATAATCGCGATGGCTATGCGTCGAAGGACTTCGACCTTGCCACGATGTTATATCGTCATCGCGACAAAAATTATAATTTCCGTCGATAATCGCATTTCCGATAAAAACAAAAAAAAACGACGGTGTGCGTCGATCGGTTGAAATAAAAAAAAATGCAATGACTTTTTCGCCACCCCGAGAGACTATTCGAACAAATAAATTCACCAAAAAAAAAAAAAGGAAATAAAACGATTTTTGTCTCGACTTGAAGAAAAAAAAATGTATCGCTCCAGTTACAAAGTGCCACGACGTACCGTATATTCGCTCCAAAAAAAAAATTCTCCCCATGCGGAAGCATGCGGACTGCGAGTGTCTCGGGAGAGACACGCGGTTCTTCAAATGGAAACAAAATTTTACAATTTTAATGTCAGTGTCGTTGCGGCTTTCGGGTGAGAGAGAGAGAGGGAGGGGGAGAGAGAGGAGAGAGAGAGAGAGAGAGAGAGAGAGAGAGAGAGAGAGAGAGAGAGAGAGAGAGAGAGAAAGATAAATGCGTGCTGATTACGACGTGTAAAACACGTGGTGATACCATTCAACGAGCCGGTGGAAAATATGGGCTCACCAGTTTATGTACATTTAATATATATATATATTTATATATATATATACGTATTATATATATATATAATACGTATATCTGTATCTTCGAACGTAATGTTTGACTTGGCTTGCCGTCATTCTTGCGACACAAATTCAAGTACGTTTATCGTCTATAAATTTGTCTGCTGCACACCTGATCACTCATAAAAATCTATCTATATACAACGTATCTTTACTAAAAAAAGAAAAAGAAGAAAAAAAACGTACCACCACCTTGACTCATTGTTAACTTTTCTCCCTATGACAAAATACTCTCAAAATATATATCTCGGTTTGTTTAGTCTAATCAACAATTATACGACATACGCTTACACACACACACACACACACATATATTATTTATGCATCTTCATCCTTTTAATTACACAATTATGACGTGAGCGTATAAAAAACGATCGATCGATAAATGTAAATTGTTGTTTTTCGTTTATTTGACTCATTTTTATTTTTATTTTCATGTCAACGTATACAAGAGTGCAAGCTTAGTAGTTTGAGGATTGTGCAACAGCGAGAAACGTTTAGTCGAACGATCTCATATTGTTTTTCGTCTTCTTCCGACACGAGACGCGCGCATGTGCAAAGGCTTCGAGAAAATGGCCAAATAACGTGAGAGTCACTATCCTGGCACGTGACAAAAGTAATTTTTCGTTCGATTATTACGATTGTTGATACGCGAGATGCATATAGGGAGCTCGTGCTTTGTGCCCCGTTACGTCGTTTCTAAGTCAAACCGCGAGAAGGCCAACTGTGCTGCCGAGCTCGAACCACGTGCTCTCGAAACTTCTGTTTAGTCTCACGTCTGATCAGCCGCGCGCGTCGTATCCACTGCGCCTGCGCTGCTCTCTCTCTATATATATATATGTGTGTATCGACGTTTTTGGACGTCCATCATTCGCCGGCCGGCGTTTCTAACGAGTCTAACACCGGTAAACTCTCCGTATTTGGCATTTGGCCCGAAAAAACATTCTTGAAAAACTATGTTTTCGCAATTGGAAATTATATTTAGAAAATTATTAATAACTCGGGGCTTTGTTTATTTAGCTAATTAATACGACGCTATTTTCGCGACTCTCGATTATTCCAATCGAACAATGTACTCGAGTTATCCTGAGTAGAATGGATGACAAAAAAAACATAACCAACGAGTGCTCGTCGCGCGAATGTTTTTTTTCCCCTCGGTGCGACGATTGTGTACACAAGTAGACGGCTGAAAGCTCGTAGGGTACTTCGTGGATCAATGAGAAACCAGGAGCCCACCCATAATCGTTCGAAACGTAGGAAACTCGGCCGTGAAGAATTTAATCAACGGTGTCGAGGGGAAAATTAGACCCCAGACAGACAATGACGATAATTTACAAAACAAAAAAAAAACGTTTCTTTTTTTAGTACTTACAGCGGGAAAATCTACGCAATGTTAGGAATTAAACTACACGTACCAGGGCACTAACGACATTATTTTCATTGGTACAATTTTTTCAATATGTTTAATCAACGAATACTGATAATAAGGACGATACGACCCTGATGCTTTGGTGCTCGTAACGCATGCTTTATGTTACCTGAGACGAGAGAGAGAACGATTTTCGAACAAGCTATTCATTATATTTATAAATCGAAACTTCGAGGCTCGCCAAAGTTCCTGAAAGCGTTCGTATTATTACTCGAGGTAAAAACAGGTTTAACTTTGAAAAAAAATAAGTCTATCTTTTTTCAAGGCCACGGTGTCACCCACTGAGGTGGTTTTCCTCAAAAACATCGAATAATACGTGCGAACACGTTCAAGTTTTCGAACAAAGAAAAAAGAACTCCGTTCGACACTATTTTTGCGATTGGTTCGACGTCAAATGGGAGTCGATACAAATTATTCGTTCGCGATTGGTGGCTGCCTCGAAGCCGGTGTTTGGATTTGGTGTTGTAAGACACGAAACACTGTTTATTTTTGTTTATAAGTTTTTTCGACATACATTTTTTATTCCTTTTTCAACGTTGAGTATATTAAGCACCGGCGAACTTGCAACAACAACAAAAATTAACGACGAATCTCGTTTTATCTTCCTGGATTCGTTATCCACAAATGATTTACGTGACAACTGCGTAGGTGATGTTCGCGCTGATTAATTGCACGCTAGGCGTATTCTCCTCGTAACTAATAGGAACGCGCTGGTGTCGTGCGCGTCACGCTGTCACGGTTTGTCTGTGTGCCGGGGGAACGGTGTTCGTGAAGGCTTCGTCTGCTTAGCGAAACAACGAGAATGTTGTATCACGTGTTGAACATACGTAATTGTGCCGTTTGGCACTTGTGACAAAGGTATGCTTGTAACATTGATGGAGGACTGAGAGACGTAGTCGACCGACACGCTGTTTATTCACTTTAGTTGCATGCTTTTCGATCGTCAGGTGGCAGCACCAACCGGCAAGTTAAGCTTCAATCTATACGCATGTACTGTGGCACATATCAAGTTTTTTAAACATTCGAACAATATTCCGCTTTCCTCCATTGTTGCAATTTTTTACGTCTCAATGGTAATGATTAACCGTTATAATTTATTCTTTGTGTCAACGTTAATTAGATTTTGTATTACATCGTGTGACATGTTTTACGCTATTAATCCACATTACCCCACCAAGGTAACGTAGAGACACATAACTACGAAATCTCGATGGACGAGAGGGAGGTCTAAACCATCCTTTGGTTTATTTACTGTAATTCTATAAATCATTGTTAATTTAATTAATCGTGTACAATTAATAGTGAACACAATAGTCTTGTTCAAGGGGTTTTACATTGACAGATTATCGTCTGAGAATATCGCCGACCTTTCGGGTGAGATAAGTTTTTTAATTTGTTTCGAAGCATCGGGATATTATTTTAATAATCTTTCGTAATTCCTAATTTGTATGCCGATTGTTTGACCGCATAATTATATTGAAACGATCATATTTATATTACCTCAGTAAAACGGCTCGCTGATATTATCTCCGTCGGTCGTATATTCTGTTTAACCGACGATGGTACGAATCTCATCTTAAGCTACAGCCGGCAATGTAGTTTTCGCCGGCCACGTATTCGAACACTCCACAATGAAACTGATCACTTTTATCAAATTCTATCTTCTATTAGAAATATAAAATTAAATAAAAATCTTCCTTTTCCAACTTTTCCACTCGCTACATAATTACCAAGCCATTTATTTTTATCGGATACGATAAAAATATTCGTATAATTTAAATTAAAAATAATAAATTCAGCCGATAAAAGGATGACAAAAATCTCTCGAAAAAGTTCTAATCTTTGAAAAAAAGTTCGCATTCCTAAAAACTTTTATCTAACTCGTCTTAAAAACTTGATCAATCGCATTCATGAAGTTTCACCTATGTAACGAAATCTAAATAGACTAACTCCGATGCTCCCGGAACGTCGTTCATCGATTCTTCGACGACCTTGGAATCCTGCCAAACAACGATACATAAAATGTTCGACCCTTTACCAACTGTCCGATCCAATATTTGCCTCATCGCTCGATAAAGCCGAGGCGCAAAACTAACTCCACCTGTTTACGAACACCGCGCTTTTCCGGCAATTAAAATGTCGACCCAATTATAACAACCACAAAACAAAATCTCATTAGCAAACTTCCTTTGAGACTTCCCATTATGAGAAAGATTATACTTAATCTTGTTTTCTATTATTATTTTTATTATCGGTCTTATTATTATTATTATTATTATACACCTACCGATGAATCATCGAGAGCCTCTGTGACGCTGTAACTCTAATATACAAATCGTCACGGTGATCAACTTCTTCCGCATTCTCATCGTTCACTTCCGCCCTCCTCGCGCCCCCGTCGCTCCGTCGCCTATCCCCCCTCTTTTATTCAACTACCTCGTACGTTCAACGATCGTTACAATGATTCATAAATAAGACAATTGCCCGATGAACGAGTTTCGTCTCATGGATTCCTATATTATTTTATATTGGTCAGAGATTTTCAAAGCAATTTTTTTTCGGCAAGCCCGAGAATCACGTTTTTTCCTCGCGATTCCCCCGGAAATCCGCAGCCGAGTGAGTCATAGGTTGCCTTGTCCTCATTTGCCGTATTCCACTTGTATCATACTGCTAGACCTGCTAGAATTATTTCCCCTTCCTTTCTTCATCTCTCGTTCTCAGCCACTCTTCTACTTCTCTACAGCGTGAGATTTCGGTGAAACTGACTTCCTTACGATATTCACCGGAGAACGATCAACGAAGGACCCAGAGATTTTTTACCGATTGATCGGGTACACGGGTCAACTTCACCGAAAGTGCGATAATTCGCGAGTATTCATCCGATCTGCGACTCGACAGAGATCTCTCGTTTCGCGTTTCGTTCGCAAACGAGACACGAGAGACAAGAGCATCATGGTCGCTTGGGAACGAACGCGTCATTCTCTCCCTCCCTCCCTCATTCTCATCGTGGTCCGACCTCAGCGTAGTTTCGCCCCACCAACGATACGAAATTCCGTTTCCTCTCCGCCGCCTTATTCTTCTCGCCACCACCTCGCATACACCGCCGCTCCCAACGCCACGGTACACGTCATCAGCGTCGCGACTCTACCAAAGCATACACGGACTAACGGTCAAGCTTCCCAAGAGAACAGCCAGAAAGCCGGTACCAGCTCAGAATCTCTCAGTTCGTCGTCAACCTTCGAGCGTGAACAATTGTTTAACGCCACTTGTCATAACTTCTCGACCACACCCCGGTTTAATACAAGTAAGTCAATATTGATATTTTTCCTATGTATCGTTCGACAATATTGACATTATGTCGTCGATCTTTTATCAAGATATTCAGACCTGTTGGCCATGTGATATTCTCGTCGTGAAGATGGACGGGAAAAATATGCACTAAAATTAGCACACCGACGCTCAATTGGTATTATTCATGGGTATTATTGAAACCAACCGACATTAATGTCAATCGATTTCGATCGTTCAATCAGCGACTCATGATAATTAAATCACTAGGATAATATTGAATATGTTATTTTTTACATTAATTTCTATAAAAATCCAACGATGTATATATATATATATATATATATATATATATATATATATATATATATATACTTTATATATATATACTATACTAAGTATATATAATACTTTTATATAATTTCTCGATATATATATATATATATATATATATAGAGAAATTATATAAAAGTATTTTTGACGTTTTGATATATTATGATATTATGACGTGTCGCTTAGTTTACCATCCGAGTTATCGAAATGCGCAATTTAATGGCGAGCGGGTATGGCGTTAGCAACAGCACACCGTCGTAAATTTAAGAGCGTGTCCCCATTGCGTGCGTCGTAACGCTCGCATGCACGAAAGGATGGGCAACAAAGTTTAACGAAGCTCGATCATCACGTCAGACTCGTCACGTGACGAGAATTGTTAATTTGGTAGAAAATGTTATTTTTTTAATTCCCTCATCGCACATACATAGAAGCTCGTTGGTCATACGGATCGATCATTTGCATGTTATCCTTATCGGGCACTGCATATTTCAGTATCTCCGCCACATACGATGTGGAATAAAGTGTAGGCAGGTCCCTCGTAAATAATAAATTTCCTATCGTGAGTGGAGGGAGAAATCGATCGATTCGATCGAGGTCGACTCGTTGTGTCAAATACACGGCGAATTTTGTATCCGTTAAAACCAATCGAAACCGCATAATTGAGAGCATTTTTTTATTCGAGATAAGCGTTTGACTATCGTTCATTCGAATTAGCATCAATCTATAAATAGCTAACACATTTAATTTTCTCATATCAAAGTCCATTTTGTGACTCAGCTGTAATAAAACATGTTTCTTTCGTTTCAGGAATAAAAACAAACAATGGCCGCTCATCAGTACTATCACGTGCAGGTAATTAAAAAAACATTAAGATAATTACACTTTCGTTCGTATTTTTTGTTTCGTTACATTTTTAACATTGTAATATTTTGATGACTAATTAAAAATTTATAACAGTGCACACCGACCGTTTACCCGGCCGATCCATTCGACGCCGAAGCCGATGCTGAAGTATTGCGCGCGGCTATGAAAGGTTTTGGCACCGACGAACAAGCCATTATCGACATTCTCGCACATCGTGGTATCGTTCAACGTCTCGAGATCGCTGAGAAATTCAAAACGATGTACGGCAAGGATCTTATATCCGAGCTCAAGTCCGAACTTGGTGGAAATTTTGAAAAAGCGATCGTTGCTCTTATGACCCCGTTGCCGGAATATTACGCGAGCGAATTGCACGCCGCTATTTCCGGCATGGGAACAGACGAGGACGCTATCATCGAGGTTCTTACGTCGCTCAGCAATTATGGTGTCAAGACCATTGCCGCCGTGTACAAAGATCGTGAGTAACGCTATTTTTGTTTTCTATCGTGACTCAACAATCGATCGATCATATCGCAATACCAAACACTCGATCATTCATCAAAAAAATATCGATAGAAAGTTACTTTGACATTGATCAAGGTATACGACCTTCGCTGAATTATGTACGTCGAAAACAACGTTGTTGACTGATGATACGATACGATGTTTTTGAACATGACTTTTGTAAAATGAAATTACCTAATGATGGGGGTTTAGATAAAAAAAGAAAGCATGGTGTGTTGAATTTCAGTCTATGGCAACGAGCTGGAGGACGACCTCAAGGGCGAGAGTTCCGGACACTTCAAAAGACTGCTGGTCTCACTCTCCTGCGTGAGTCTCGATCGAATTTCGCTGTCAGCTGACACCTGTAAACGATTAATAATATTTTCTCGTTCGATTGTTCGATATAGGCCAGCAGAAACGAAGATTCGGACGTAGACGAGGCGGCAGCTGCCGAGGATGCCGAGAGACTCCTTGCCGCTGGTGAAGGACAATGGGGAACTGACGAGAGTACGTTCAACGCTATTCTCATCACCAAGAGTTATCCCCAGCTGAGAAAAATCTTTCGCGAATACGAGAAAATAGCCGGTAACTCTTTGGAAGAGGCGATAAAACGAGAATTCTCAGGTTCTCTCGAGGATGGATATCTCGCTGTTGGTAAGAAATCAAACGTCGCGCAACAAGTTAAATTAAGAGTATGGGATTCGATAAAAACATATCATTTTTTTTAGTCAAATGTGCTCGTGACAAGACAGCATATTTTGCCGAGAGACTGCACAAGGCAATGGCCGGTATGGGAACAACGGATTCGACTCTTATTCGCATCGTCGTCGCGAGATCCGAGATCGATCTCGGTGATATCAAAGAAGCCTATCAACATACGTATGGAAACTCATTGGCCGGCGATATCGATGTAAGTACAATACATTTGACAAAATTAATTCCCATAAGTAAGCATTTTAACGGTCGAATGTTTCTCAAGAAATCTTCGTTAGTCATGCAATCGTGATAGTTGAACGAGCTGCGTAATTATTATTCGCGAATGAATGAATAATGAGTCATGGTATTTTTATCGCCGCGTGACGCTTATGCAAATATTCCGAGAATTTCTTGAGGGTTCAGATGTCTGGCATGTTGGTACGGGGCATTGTCGCAAGCATCATCGCTCTGCATCGACTAATTTTTATTTTTATTTATGTTTTTTGTTTTGTTTTTTATTTACCGTTATATCACCACTGACTACCATCGGTTGGTTCGCTCCTCTAAATTTCGATACGTTTCAGGATGACACATCCGGAGACTACAAGAGACTATTGCTTGCTCTCGTCGGCTGTTAAGCGTTTAACTCTCTTCTTTTCTCTCATATTTGCATTATTGTGTATATAATTATAATGAAAAAGAAAAAGAAATGACAAAATTTCTCTTTATTCGGACACGAACGGTAAATCTCAAAGATGTATGGATGATAGTTTGTGGGGAGAAACAAAACAACGTTTTGTTAATCATATATCGTCGCGATAATGTTTATAACAATCAATACAAGTATTTTCATGTGTATATTCTTCAATTTCTTCATCCCAGACAGGTGAGGAGTGATTAAAAAAAAATATTTCGTACGCACCTCTGCCCCTTATCGATCTTTCAGCATTTCCCACAAATTTTTATTGGCTCACGCTCCACGTGTCCTCTATCAATAATCAGAGCTTGTCTCGCAATAAATGCGTATGTGTAATAACACCGGAATGCCATAAACGTGTCAGTTCGTCACATACGAATGAAATAACGCTATCGAACTCTCCACATTCTTTTTTTCGTTTTTCTTTTCCAGAGTGACTGCAGCGACGATTTTAAAAGGCTTCTGATCGCTCTAGTGAATTAATTTGATATCACGAAGAATTATCCGTTACTATACATTATGTGGAATTAATAAGGTGCTTTGGTTCATCACGCATATCTTTAATACTCGTCACGAGTCCTTAGCGGACTCTGTATTGTTTTTTTTTTACTTTATTTATTTTTGAATGTTTAATAAATATGCACGTTTGCGGAAAAAAGAAAAGCACCGGCTTTTGCTCTTCTCGTTTGAATACTGGAGCATATATACTTATATCTTTGATTTCAGAGTGATTGCGCAGACGAGTGGAAAAGGCTGCTGATTGGCCTTCTTAATTGAAAAGTACATATATACGCACATTCCATAGAGTCATATAAAATTATTTATTAGAAACTTATTGAAAAAACATTACAACGATACAGTGGAATAAACGTGATAAAATCTCGCGTAATAATCTTAATTGAAGAGAACAAAAACAAATATTGACATTTTTTTAAATCATCATAACTATGGGTTCAACTTTATTCAATGACTCCAAGTACTCCAATTTATCTTTCACTGCCTCGCGGACAAGATGCAAAATATCCATGGCACCATCGTGGAATGATTCTTTGGGTATATTGAAACATCCAAGTTTTATAGATTTGTGTATCACATGATAAACTGATATTGAGACTGAAGAACATCCATGAAAATATTTATTGGACCATGTGAGATCGTACAGTCTCACACAGATGTGGGCCTGTATCTTTTCCAAGTCTGGTATCCCAAAGCAGAAGGGAGGTGGATTCCTTGCTGTGGTTAATGTTATTTATAACAAATGTAATCACATAAAGATATCGAATAGAAAATTAAATATTGAGCGTAATCACGAAAATCGCAAGTAACACCGTTTAAAAATAATAACGACACGTAATCAATGAGACGAAGGGAGTTCATGGTATTGAACTTTTCTTTATCTCAAGGTTACATGACCGTTTCCCTTATAATTCAAGATTTTTTACGCCATTTGCAATCTACTTAGAATACGTGCTTACCAGAAATCGTCTCGTTGAACAAAGTGTAAGTATTGTATATAATTATAACGCCTATACCATAGTCGTCTCGTAAATAAGTAATATTGGCACAGACTGTGAATGATTAAAAAAAAAAGAGCATGATTATATCGTTGCATGAATATTTCACGTTTAGATCGGAACCCTTTAAGATGATTTGCTTACGTGTGCCGTTGAGTCCAACTTCGGTCCATTCGAGAGATTCGCAGCAGCCACAGTCGTCATTCAAGCACTCGCATTGGCGAGCAGAATTTTCGCGGTTCAAACAATCGGCAAATGATATTAAAATCATAAGGATCAGAATATTCCCAACGAGAAAGCCTAATTGATTCTTCGTATTCATAATGAGAAACAAATCTTCACGGATGAATATCAATAAGATCCGTAATCGAGGTTGTGCTATGAAAATTATATGCCGGTCTGTAATGCAACTGATGCCACTGGGTTCGTCGTCGCGATAACCTATGGTTACTTAAAACAAAACAGGGGTTCAACCGTTCAACGGCGTCCTATCGTCAGGGAATCCCCTGTGCGACAAATGCATTAACTATACAAAATCTAGTAATGCCAACTACCACATTTTTCTTATGAAAAGTTTATTTACTGACATTATAAAAGTAAAAAATTGTAGCACTCGGTTTACATAATCGTTCATTTATCGAGGGAAAAATACCAGGGTTCTAACTACAGATTCCAATTATAGATTAGCCCACATATCGTTTTAATATAAATTAATATGTAATTTCACAGTTGTGGCGGTAACACTTTCTGTCCAGCAACACAGTTTTTTAGAAATGCACTCGACGCGATCGAGGCGACCTCTTCTGGGCGTCCAACAAAGTGTTGCGCAGGGCAGCTACAGCGATGAAAGGTAAAAGTTTATTGAATATATTAAACCCGCGAACTGCTCAGTATTAATGGAAATAATAATATATTTAAACATAGTTACGACAAATAATTTACAAAGCTCAGAACTCTTAAAAAACGTGACTCCTCGTAAGAACGAAAAACAGAAGATTGTCGAAAGGTCGCTATGCTGGGCCATTGATAATGGAGTAAGGAGATAAAGATGGTAGACATAGTACCGTATTCAGAATCGTATGTTACTTCCTGAACATAAGCTTAAGTCACTGTTTACATGCATAGTTGCGAATTGAGCACGATTTTTAGCAATAACTGAAGAACACGTACAAAATATCTGGACGGAGCCTAAAGTGCCTTTACCGATGCGGGGGGAGAAGTCACAGGGGTGAAGAGAAAACACGTGTCTGCCATCTTGGTTGATCAGATTTTGACCTATACATATAATCGATATAGATATAATAGATATTGCCGCCGCCATCTTGGTTGATCATATCCGTTACAGCAGACCCTGCAGCAGGCTTCCATTCCCCTCACCCTTGAGGCTTCACCACCGCGGAGAAAGGCTCCGTCCATATATTTATAGGTCCATGCTAGAGAAATAACTTATAAAATTAGATCAATTCTCCGTCATTTTTTAAGAATATTTAACCATTGACTTAGAAAAAAACATTATAATATTTGTGTTGTTTCGACCAGGGTATTAACAAATTTTAAACATGGATTCAGACGGCGACCTTCAAAATTTCTCGGGTATCGACGACTTAGATATTGATGATAATGAAAATGTGGAAGCCATTCAAAGACTATACATTCACGATGGAATCAATCCATTTGAATATAATAATAATTACGAATTTAAAAGACGGTATCGATTTGATAAAAATTCTATGCGTTTTGATATACTATCAAAAATTGAAGAAGGGCCCAGTCCTGTGATGCAGCTTTTACGTTGCCGGTAATATACTACAGCCAGTTTTCAGGTACATATTTATAATTTATAAATCGCTATTACTGAACAATAAATATAATAAATATAAATATAATAATAAAGATAAATATAAATAAATAAATATAAGTTACAAACAGCACCCCTATAATGTATTATAGCTACTTTTGGCTGATACAATGACTGTTTTGCAACCCACTGTATCCAGAGTGATCTCTCGGGTTAGCGTTCTTTTGGAGAGGTTGCTGCGGACATACATTAAAATGCCTCATGACCAGGAAGCACATAATGAAAATCGCAGAATCTTCAGGGTTCTGGGCAGAGGAATTGGAGTTATCAGTTTGCCAGGTGTCGATGGTGCCATTGACTGTACACACATCAGACTGGTTTCGACAAGATTTCAAAGCGATGAGGTGTAAAGAAATCGAAAAGGATATTTCTTGACGCGATTCCTGATACTATTGAGACTTAATGGCTATTAACTCAATTGGAAATGAACGAATCAGTTCGAATTGTTATTAACAATAAAGTTTTTTAAATAATTTCAATAAAAAACAATAAATTGTGTTTACAGGTATAACGAAATACATACCCGTACCAGAATAGTGGTCGAAAGATGCTTCGGCATCTAGAAACGGCGGTTTCCATGCTTGTCGAGGGGACTAACTACCAAACTCCTTGGTTCCACGATAACTGTAGTTGCTTGCGTGGTGCTCCATAATATGTCATTAATATTTAATGACGCATTGCCTAAAGACGACGAAATAATTGAAGGTATAGATTTTCCTATCAAACCTGCGCGGAATGTTGAAGGTTCTCGGTTTTGCAACTCGAGAAGCATTAATCGCGCGTCTTTTTAATTAGTTTATGGAGAATATATGCCGGTCTTGAAACGCAGCCTTTTTCACTTTGCAAAATAAATATCTTGTTTTCACGGTCGAAGTTTCTCATATTTTTGTTCCAAAAGGATGTAATTTCAACTAATAAATGCCGTTGGAAAAAGGAATTTTTAGGGTTACCAATAATTCCATCGGATAATTAGGAGTCCAAAGGAGCCCTATGATTGTTTTCAGATTTGTTCTCACAGAATAACGTAGGCAAATAAGCGGCGGACATTAAAGACCCATGTTTAGGGTTTACAGGTGCTAAAAACTACGATGAGACTAGGGTTAAGATTAAAGGAACTAAAGTTGTAAAAAATAAAATAAAAACGTTATTTTTCAAAAATATGAGTATTTCATTTCAATTTGAAGAACATTTGTTAAACATTAAAGTTAAGAATATCAGGTTATCACAAAATAGTTTTTAACGTCGAAAGCGTCACGTTTTTTTCATTTTAATTATGTGAGAGAATTTTTATTAAATATTTATGAAAAGTTGCTTTTCATTATCCGAAAAATGTTTTTTGGACATTTTTTATTGTAATTAGAAGATAATTTTTAATCAGAGAGAACACGAGAAACGAATGGTAAATTTTTCTAGGTTATACGTCGAGTTATGTTTACATTCTCGATCGCTCAAGCCTGGTTTTCAAGCTCAATTTTTATTGGTTCGTCTAACGGAAAAATCATTCAAGCCTTTACTTTATAAAGCCGTTCTTAAGCATCTGTAAGGAACAGTTACTTATTAAAGAACGTCTTATTTTTAAGCTGTGAATATATAACGTCTTAAGCACTGCTTATTAGAATAAAACATTCTTAGTAAATACATGCTCAAATTCATGCTAAAGATACGATCCTGAATACGGCCCATATAATTTTATCTGTTTGCTGTTTCTCGACAGTGTGAATCGTGTGAATATTGTAACGTGACGCGAATCAATACGCCATCCTTTCTAACTCACCATCACGCACACATTGAACAGCTGTCTCATGCCGAGTTCTCTACGTGTATATTGGAACTGTGTAAGAAGCTGTATAGTCCATTGTGCAGTATTGTCGTGAACATTGGTCGCGTATCACTGCCCGCTAATTGTCGAACAAGACGTTGACAGCTGTCAATAAATAATCAAGTATTCAATACCAAAAGTACGAAGATCATTTAAATCAACTTGTTTGGTGAACTCAATGCAAAGAACAACGGCGCAATATATATAAAAGGAGAACACAGGTATGACAGTGGCAATGACGAGATTCCGAATGAATGAGCTGTATATAGTCGTGTCTTGCCGTGATATTTTTATTATCTGGCACCTGCACTCTGGATTAATTAACGACTGCTGAACACGTTTTTATCTTTATGTCCTCCTTTATAGACAACGCGTACACATTACCGCTGACGTAGAAAAAACAAAAAAAACATAAAGAAAGGAAAGAAAGACACAAACGTGTAGGTAGGTCGAGGCAAGATCTACGAATTTTTTCTCATTGCCCTGCGCCAACAAGGTATCGCACGACATCACCTCTAAGCTCTTTGTTCAGATGTCCAGATCTTTTTTGTAAGATACCCTTTCATTTTTTTTCTTTCTTAATTGTCATTACATCACCTATATGTGCTTTATATCATTTATCTCCTAAATTAGTTATTTCCCTAATGTGTCAATGAAATTTCAAACAAAATCATCAGCGACATAACTGGCATGGCATCGAGTTCTGTCAGTCAGGAAGACTTCGAAAATGACTTCGAATTCACCTCACGAAGATCAAGAGTTCGAACGGCGAGGGTTCGTGTCGGTCCACCAAGAACAGGCGACATAACATCGATAAATTTGCAAAGTTAGTAAAACCTTGACACTGAGATTTTATGATCTACCCTTAAAAACTCTTTTTTCACCCAACAATTTTCGTTGAATCCCTACTTGATGGTTCTATCGCAGCTAGTATAGACAAATGATAATTACGTTTTACAATAAGCTGAATATGGGTGTAAATCTCTTGGCATCAAAATATATGAGACCCAAGAATTTGTCAACAAAGTCGAATCGCACAATGCAAAGTATGATAATCATATCACATATTTACATCGTAACGATGATTGCGCTTGTCTTTGCTATCAGTGGTGCCCTCGGTGGAAATAAGGAAAAGTTATGTCGATGAGAAAGCCAGGATATAATTTCTTATCGACGAAAATTCTTTTTCTCTTTCTGCAGAAAATGCTGGCGATACGGAAGAAGCTCAAGGTATATGCGAACCAAGTTCAACCAACGTTCTATCGCCGGATCATGAAAATCAGTACAACAAACACATTATAAGAAAGCTTGAGAAGAGACCAACCACCCGGTATGTCTAAATACGTGTATAACTTTTGACCAAGGATAAAAAAGCAGCAAAGTCACGTTTGAAAACGTTTTTTCATCACAAACCATCAATGATTTATAATAAATCTATTCTTACAGCGTCTCTAGTGTCGTATCCTGCTTGCACAGGCCAACCCATATAAACAAAGGCAAGCAGCAACGCGATAGGAGGAAACTTCGAGAAAAACGTCGCAGTACCGGAGTCGTTCATTTGCTGTCTACCGAGGTGTGTGTGAGCGTACCCATACGTGTGTGTATTCTGGTTGAATTTATCATTATTTTTTGAATGAGCTGATAGAAAAATGAAAACAGCACGATATCTGCGGTTTTTTTTTAAACGACTCCAATAAGGCGCGTGTTTTAAAATTCTGTTTATTTATTTATTTATTTATTTAATTCTGTTTATTAACTCCAATAAGGCATTTTTATGGCAAAATGTACATTATGCTTTTTCGTGAGACTCATTGCAACTTGGATGAGGAACGATGCTTCTATTGTAACTCACTTTTCTTTCTTAATTCGTCATTATCCTGTTTAAACTCTAATAATCTTTACTCTAATTTAAGAGAACCTTCTTTTAGTCCCAATTTTTTAAATCATCCATTAGGATTCTTATTCATTGCGACGAATCAATTAATTTAAGATTTAATTGCCAACAAAACTTATTCAAACCTTGTTCGATTGCCTCGAATCGCGTACGCGGATTCGATAACATCGTGTGGAATTAGTCATGCGTGACGTATAATCTGATTGATGATTTTGAAAACCTCAGAGCACAGGAGGTAGTACTGGCGAGGATGAGGAAGAACTTGGCGGTACAGGTCTTGAAACAAAGCACAATATCCCGTCTTATGATGCTTTCCTTGAACACGAACTTATGACAGTAAGTTATCATGATAATAATAATCTATATCATGTACGGTATCATATGCTTTTCCAGGTACATGGTGAGTGAGCGATGTGTCGGTGCGATGTCGACAATTTTAACATATTTTACGTTTTTTTTTACATTTTTTATGCTTTGCTTAACTAAAAATATGACACGATGAAATAACTTTATCTTCGAATTATGTTATCAATCGCGTAAATTCTGGAAATTGTTCTATCCATGGTTGTTTATATTTCTTAACATCTCTATGTTTCAGGAACGAATAGCGACGTCGTATATGCGGAGACGAAACAAAAGGTAACTCGATTGAACGAAAAATGGTGTTTGATTAAAAATCAATTAGAAAATTTATCATTACTTATCGTTTGTCCGTAGCCATTCCGATCTTGAGGCCGATGACGAGGAATTCGATTCGTTGAATCAATCGGACAGTGTCAATCAATCGGATCCGGGTAATCACGGCCCACAATTGTCATCGTCCGCGACACCGAGACCCAGAGTGCCAACACCGACTGGTGACAATGCACAAGAGGTTAATTGATCATTGAAATTAAACGCATCTTTTTTTTGGGCACAGTAAATAAAAATATAACGTTAAGAGCATTTAAAATTGATAAAATTCATCTTCCAGCTGATCGAACGAGCTCAGGAGGAAAACAGGAGACTATTGGCGCTTCTGGAAGATCAAGATCACAAGATAATGACGTTGGAGGCTCAGCTGGTTCAGCAACAGCACGAAATGACTATCGAGCGTGATAGGCTACGCGAAGAAAATGCGACTCTTATCAGGGCCATGGCAGCTCTGGCAAGTGACTGAAATCATAAATTTAGTTGCCAACACGCGTTACACACGAGCCCTAAAATCTCTTCAAACCCGATAATTCTCCTTACCGTGTTGTAATGTATGCATACCATATTGTGGTTTCACGATTTAAACAAAAGAAAAAGAAAAAGAAAAGAGATGCTCCATAATAACATTAGAGAATAATTTGTAACTACAAAATATTAATTACGGAATTTCGCTTATCGATGTTAGTTTTTATTAATGTACTCGAGAAACTTCAGTTCTCTACGATTCGTACTTCGCAAATGGTATTTCGCGATATATTGCCAGGGTAATATTGTTTCGTTTCGTTTTCTCTTTTTGTCCCCGATTTTCCTTTCGCGTGATACATTCCATCGCGCAATTGCGTTTTTTTCGTAGAGATCTCGAGAGGGATTTATTATTCTAGAATTAAAATTCATTGGACGAGTACGGCTTATCGCGCGTAACGTCATTATTGCCAAATTTATCGGATATTCCAATCAGCAAATAATTTGAAGATACATTAGTGAGTAAAAATTAAAAAAAAAAAGAAATTGCTTTGACTCACTCGCTTCTGAAATCCAGAAACACGAAGAGTGTATTCGTTGAAATAATTATTTCGCAAACGATATCGAAAAGAGCTTCTAGAGATCGATTGGTAAAATAACGATTTAATTTTTGTCCAGTACTTACTTCAAAAGAAAACAACGACGGATCTCGCTGCAGTCTCGATCGATTCCCATATACGTTTCGTCGTTTTTCTTTCGACAAAGAGAAAATAACAAAAAAATTAAAAAGATAAAAACCAATGATAAATAAGACCGTGTACCATCTTTCGAAGATCGTTACGATTCGGATGTTGCGGGTAGTTTCACTTGTAAATACACCAAACTAGCACGAAGTATCGATAAAAAGTGATTTAACAATGCGAGACTCGACATTGATCGTTCGGAGGATTTGAGCGATTTCATAGACCGACCTACGACAGAACGCCTCGTATTTGTATTTGTAACAATCTGATAAGAGGCCGTTAGAATTCTTTAAAGTTTAGAATCTTTTCGATACATTGAGACTAGAACAATGGTGTATCGATAATGAAAAGAGAGAAAGAAAAAAGGAAGAAAACACAAGCAAACGAGACGAAGCTTCACATTTTTATCACATACGCAGGAGACTTGCGATCAATCTGTATTTTGTTTTCATTCGTTTTCTCTCGTTAATATAATATAAATAATTACTATTGTATTTGCCGTAAAAGCAAAGAAAAAATAACACTCGAGAGACAAAAAAAAAGGAAAAACCGGCGGGACAGACTGATGCGACGATGTGTGTGTTTGTGTGTGTGTGTGATTATTATCGCGAACGGAAAGTAACGACTATTTACGTATTTAGTGAAGAAAAAAAAGCAGCATGTGCACAATCAATTGTTATTTTTTCGATCTTTCGATTATGCGAGAAATAAAGGATTTCATCATATGTTGTCTCCACGATGTTATCTGCTTGGCCAATTATGACCCTCGCTAGAAACTTGAACATTTTCATTACCGAAACGACGAAAAAGATCCTATAAGCATTACATGTAAGATGGGGGTTGAATAAAACAGCGTTCGAGTTTGAAGACTGTTTTGTATTCCTCGTTTATATTTTATAAAAGAACTGAATGAATTTTGATATAGTACAATACTTGCACGCGCGCGCGCACACATGCGCGTAGTTTACACGATACGTTTTGTTGTTTTTATTTTTGTTTTATTTTTATTTTTTTCATTTTATGTTTGTTTGTTATAAACTCTTATCATTCATTACACGTATAACATAACTAATGAAACTATCGTCTACGTATCCTACAAAATCGTTGGGATTCGATCGTATAGAGATAACTCCAGTTTTATTCTCAATTTATCTCCGTCATTCATTCGTGTGCGTGTACCTTGCTCTTTTTTTCCTCCCCCTCCCTGTTTCTTTTTCTTTCGTTCCTTCAAAAAGTTTTCTCTCATCACAGAGAAGAAAATCGATCTAGCTTTTGTTTCTTTTTGTTTGTTTTCATTTTGTCTTTTGCACCATGATGCACTTTTTTCATACACATTTTTGCTTTTAAACATTATACGGCTGCATCGGCGGACAAACCTTGAGGCGCGTGCCCCATTTAAGAACCAGGTACACACGTTCGATATAACGAAAAGCATCCCCTCAAAGCAGGCGATGCGCAACAGGTACTGAACACTCGTCATTCCATCCTCAATCTTTAATCAAACATGCGACTTTTTTCTTTCTTCTTCATTTCTCGAAATTCTTTCACCGATCAAAAAACTCGCCATTCGTTCATATCCTCCGCGTGTATATTATACGTTCTCGTTTCGAATCTTATAAGCGAGCTTCGTTAAAATATTCTCTCTCGCGAAATTCTTAGTATATTTTTTCATCGTTTTTGTTTTCATTGTCTCGACTTTTTTCGGCTATTTACAGTTTCCTTCGCGAAATCATCGTACGCTTTGTATTTTTCTCGTTTGTTTTCCCCTCGATATACAAAAAGAAATCGCTTTATCGAATTTATCAAAAGGGCGTTTCGAAGCTTACTTGAGAATTAACGAACATTTTTTACGGTACAAACAACCTTTGTTCTTCTCGCTATACGTAAATCGTTCGTTTTTTTAAGTTAATAATGCGTACACGACACTTACGGGGTGCGTTAGAGACATTGAAGTTGTTTCTTTTTTCCCCTCTCTTTCTCTCTCTCTCTCTATATATATATTTGTTTTTTTTTCTTCAGTTTTCATCTACAGTATATAATGCAAGGCGACGAAGTTCTGATATGTTTTATGTTTCGAGAGAATTAAGGCGAAATCCGATAAACAAGGTGGTATAGAACGGTAAAAAACCGAGCTCACCTCGCTGCGTTGGAACGCGAGCAAAAAAAGTACTCCCGACGTGTTTTTTTCTTTTTTTTTTTCACGCTGTATAAATTATTGTCGCATTAATCGACTCGTTTTCGAGTTTACTTTATTATATACGCTATAGGCCGTTATTTTTCGTATTTTTTTTTTGTTTTTTCGTTTTCTTCTTCTTTGTTTTTTAATTATAGCTAGACAGTGAGAGACAAAGATGTGTTTTTTATAAACTGAACGAGAGAAGATTCTCGTTTACTTCGGGAATTACGACAAAAATTATTTCTCATCTTTCCCGCAACGTCAGGCCTTTCCTCGTCGTTTTCTTTCAGCGTTTATTAAATACGCGATTAAAATCGTGAATAAAAATAAGCGCGACGAGTTTAAGGGAGCGGAGAGAGAACGAAATTGTAACGAAAAAAAAGAAAAAAAAGCGAAGCGTTATAATCATCCATTCTTGAATTTTGTTTGTCTCGATGGACGACAAAAAACTTTCTACTCCCGAAAAAGCTTCGAATAAGATTTTCAGTCGTTTTTAAAAACAAAATATTATTTATCATCGGGCTGTCTGATTTATTATCGTAAATATATATATATATAGTGTTTTTTGTTTTCTTAATTGTAATGTTGAGTTTAAAAATCCCGAGGCACGAGAACTCACGGCTCCTCTTTTTTAAGTTCTAAACAAACATACGATATACATATATAAATATATATATCAGTATTTCTCATTTCTGCCCTTTATACCGTTTAATATCCATCTCGTAGTATGTATATATGTATAATATACTATAAGTATACCTCAAACACGAATCATTATCCCAACAAGTCGACTAGATCACGATTCTTGGATCTTTAACGCTAGATCCTTAAATGCTACGAGGATTAGGTAAGGGAGATGGAGGAGGGTAGTTGGAGAGGGGGGAAGAACTTAAGCACTAACAAACTAATAATTAACGATATATTAATCATCATAATCATCGTCTTAATCGCGCCACGTAGCGCTTAGGTATCGATTTACAGAGATGATTTTTTGTTGTTTTTTTGTTGTTTTTTCGTAGCTTTACAAAGCTGTTGCGACAGATGCGCAAACAACGTGAACGCAATCGCATCTTGGAACGCTTTCTCGCGTCAGACACGTCGTTATCTCGCGTTTAATTTTCAGACCGTGTTGTCTCGATTTCAAGGTGTCGAAAGCTCGAAGACATCGTTATCATCGCATCGTAAAATCGTAAATTAGTTCGTCTCGTTCTCGAAGCGATTTTTCTCGTCGATGAGATCGACGACTGGATTTTCGCTCGGTCGAGATGAAAATTTTATTTTTTTTGTGTTTTTCTTGTTCTTTTTTTTGCTTTTAGCGCGCGACGAACGAACGAATTGCCCTCCGGCTTCGCTTAGGAAATAAATCGATTTACAAACGGTATCTCTTGCCCCTTCGTTGATCGGGAGATCTTTTTTTTTTACGAGACTGTTTATTCTTACGATCGTCGTTTTTCGTATCGAGTCTGTTGTTTTTTTTCATTCATTCTTTCTCTCGTTTACTTTTTTCCATTCGTTGGATCGTCCGGATTCTCGTTACACTTTTTATTCAGAACACGAGAGACTCGTATCTCTCTCTCTCGCTTTCTCTCATTCGTGTCTTCGTAAATTCGTGTATTTTCTTCACGACGATATATCCGATAAGTACACGGAAGAAAACGCGAGTATCCTCTTCGAAACGTCACGAAGATCTAATTTTCTCATTCTTCGTCCTATTCGTCTCTTTCGCGTCTCCTCACAATTTTCGCCTCGCTAGGTTCCTCGAGACGGAGCACAGCGGCCGGAAAAACCTCCGGTTTTCGTAATAATTTAAGTTTTCTTCATTCTCCTCTCCCACCTCTTCGTCTTCTTCTTCTTCTTCATCGTCGGTTCTTTTTTCCTTTACTCCTCTTTCTAGTTCATTTCTTCTCCCGGTTTACCGGTCAACGCGTTTATATGACTATGTACAAGGCGAGAAGACGAGAGAGGTCGTATAAACGAGAGAGAAAAAGATAAACAAAAAAAAAATAAAATAAAAAAAAAAATCGGAAAAAAAACGTACACGTATTATTAAGGATATGTAGTGATTCGGATGTCACGATCCTCGCTGCACAATCATCCGCTACAACGTAGACAGGGTTGTCGACGACGCGAGTTGCGCCGTAAGGACGAATCTCAGACGCTACAGCCGGAAGTGACCTCCTCGCTGTTTTGCTGATGACTCCAACGACATTGATGACAACTCTTCGGTTCTTCCTGCGCAGCTGCGACACCACCGTTCGCTCTAAGACCCTGCTCGAGCTCCAACAATTGTCCCATGAAATTGAGATTCGGGCTTATTATCGGTCTCGCGTTCTTCACCAATTTATAAGCCTCGACCATCGACAGACCCTTGTGTCTCATTATGTAAGCGATCGCTATCGTCGCGCTTCGCGATACGCCTGCCTGACAGTGAACCAGAACGCTGCTGCCGGATTTTCGTGCTTCCTCTGTAACACAAAAAAAAAGAAAAACAAATTTCGATCAGTCGTGATTCAAAGATTATTCAACAAGTTTTACGAATTTCAAATATACTTTGAGACGTTATTTTCTTCCAACGAGGGAAGAAAACAAACACAGAAAAAAAAAACAGATTGTATAATTAGGAATTAACGTCAGGAGAAAAAGAACGAAGAGAGGGTTTTGAAAAAATAAACAAATCGCGTTTAACGGCGGAGGGAATTCCGTTAGGCTCGTTCGAGAATATCGCTCGAATGGAAAACGAGCGAGGAGGAATGATTGTAGTTCCTTCGACGAGGCTCGTTTTAATTGACCGCTGTGACGACAATGCGAGAATGGCCTTACCAATCGATTCGCGTCACAGACTTTGCCTGACGACGTCTCGAGAAGCCGAGAAAGAGAAAAAAAAACATCCAAGAGAGTGAGAGAGACAACAAAAGTTGACTAAGAGAGCTGACCGTGAACCCGGGTTTTGCATGATCGTCGACAATCGACTGTGTTCAGCCAGTAACGTTCTTGCCGTCTATTTCGCTTTACTTCGTCAACTTTTAGTCCTCTCTCACTCATAATCATAGCTCACTTTTTTTCCCTCCTGACCCAAAAAATCAAAAACCAATCGCTCGAACCCCAAACCGACTTGCGACCTAACGAAAAATCCCGATCGCTCAAAAATATCAATTTTTTTCGAAAGATTCTCAAAGCAATTTTTCCCAACGAAAAAAAAAAATCATTCCCTTCTTCTAAAAAAAAAATTACCCAGTCAAAATTACGTTTCGAAGGAACCGATCGTGTGCAGGAAACGATCGTTTAAGAAATCGAGGGAGGTATTTCGAGTTCTAACGATACGAGGAGTAATTCCTTGTCCATCAAACCTCGACTGCGACTGTTAACGATTATGTTCGACAGCGCTGCTGGATCAACCCCGGTGGTGGATCCCCCAGGCGCAATCGCACGCGCTTCGTCGTAACTGGCAAACAAACCAGTCGTGTAACCCAAACAGGCGATTAAATTACGTAATAGCTGAAAAGAGGGGCGAGGGGGAGAAGTAGAAAGAGAGAAGCCTATCGTATCACGAATGACTCACGACTCGGTGGCTCTGCTCTGGGCCACTACACTCGGGTCTCGCGCGGTTCAGCCCGGATCCTCTCTCGTATATGCGTATATACGCGTAATAATAATAATAATAATAATAAAAAAAACGATTGTCGTTCCATCTCTCTTCTAACGTATGTGCGCATACATTTGTATTTACATAAGAAGAAATATATGATATATATGTATATATTGAGTTTGACACAATTTCGCTAAACAAACGGTCTTATCACAGTCCGACTAGGATTCGCCTCGTATCGAACGATCGATTTAGTAAAAAAAGGGCATTTTCCTCGTGATCGGGGTAATACAAAAAATCATATGCGATGACGCATTCTACGTCATAGTGGGGTTTTTCTTATTTTTCTTTTTCTGTTTTTCTTCGTTTTGTTTGCGGTCGACGTTGAAAAATTATTTCGTAACGCTGCGTGTGCGCAATACGTGTTTATCCACCGAGTGATCGATTCGTTTATCTTACGCGGCTTTTGGTTCGTATTTGTACGATGAATTATCCGGAATAGGGAAGAGGAGAGACGTATAAGAAACGAAAAAAAAAATATCTCGGGGGCTAAAGTCTTTCTCGAACGAGCGACTGTTTTTTTTCTTTTGTTTAATGATTCGAGCGTTTCGATGACGTACGAAGATCCATTTAAAAAGAAAATAATGCTTTTGTGGACGATCCTGATTTATATGGGGTGTGTATTTATAGTAAACTTGTTGTATTCACAACTTCCGTTCTCCGCGAGTCTCTTTCTCACTTTCTCTCTCTCTCTATCTCTCTCTTTCTCTCTCTCTCTCTTTCGAGGCGATACAAGCGAACAATCAGAAATGAATCAACGTTCTGTCGCTACTATTATAGTAAACAATTTACACACATATGTCCTTTATATACATGAAATATATATATATATATATATATATATATATATAGAAAGTGTATGGCCGAGGGTTGGATAAGCCCAGCAGTTCACTAGGGAGATAAGGGGTCGCTTCGAGAGGCTTTTCTTTTTTCCCTCGTTTCATACATACACATATATATACATCTATATATATATATATATATATATATATATATATATATATATATATATATATATATATATATACGAATCGCGTCATACTAAAACGTACGTGCCGTTTTGCGTCGTTGTTTCCAATGTATAAGCGCGTTTGTGTAGGGTACAACGTACTCACGGATGGCTCGTACACTTGCGAGGACCCCCTCCCCCCCGCACCCCTCCGAGCATCTGGCATGAGTCAGAGCTGTCGAGCTCGAGGAGAGAGAGGGAGAGAGATAGAGGGACAAAAAAATGAAGGAAAGAGCGAGACAAAATTATATCGACGAAACGTGGCCAGCGAGAGAGAGAGAGAGAAAGAGAGAGCGAGAGAGAGAGAGAGAGAGAGAAGGTGAGAGTGATGGAGAGGTGGTGGACCGGCGTCGGGACTTCGGAGTCTGTGCGTTTGGCGGGTATGACGCGTAGACTCACAGCAGGCACCCTTGAGCTATACATACGGGTAGTAAGTATATATATATATATATTTCTAGTATATTTTTGTCGGTATTTGTGTATATATGTATAGGGGATGTTATATCCCGAGGGCTGTGACGCAACGCTCTCACGATTTTCTACCCTACAGGGCGGTCTCTCTCGCCTCGTTGCAAGAGAATCGGGCAATGAAGATTTTTTGTTTAGGGTCTCCTCCGGGCTATAACCGAAAACGGCCAACACCTGCGCGAAATGACGAAATAAAACAAAATAAAAGAAACGACCGGATTTTCTCGTCGAACTGGAAAAATGTGTTTCTTCTTCTTCTTCTTCTTCTTCTTATTCTTTGGATTCATTCGAGATCGTCTCGAATATATTCCATACCAACGTTCGTTCGGAGAAAAGAAATTAAGCTCGAAACAATTTTCAATAGTTTTATGACTCGATTTTATAAGACTTCGACGGATTTCCTCTTTCAGGAGGAAGACAATAAAATTGAAGAAGAAAAAACCCAGAATGCACTTATTCATTGCGCGAGGTTCGCGACCGAGATAAAACAATGAGGAAACAACGCGCGAGTTTATTAATTTGCATTTTTTCCCACTTTTTTTCTTCTCATTAACGTCCCGATTGCGACAAGAAAAAGAAATCGTCGAACAGCAATACATTTTTTATACCAACGTCGAGATTAGTTCAACGGGGTTAAAATCGTCGTCAAAGGCCGAAAAACTACGTCGGACGATGAGTCAATGAGGCACGGAGGTGTAGGCAACGCGTAAGTAGCGATAAGACGTTGGGAGGGAGGGAGGTGGGGGGGGGGGGGGTGATACGAGAGCGCGGGAAAAACTCCGGTTGAAAAGAATAACGGGGGCAACGCGAGACCTAACGGAAGTACATTCTGTACCGTAAGCAAGCTGAGAATTAAAAAAAACAACAACAAAACTCCATAAAAATTCAAATAAATAAAAAAAAAATAAACAAATTAATTCAATCGAATTCTAATTTAATAGAAAAAAAAATGTGAATTAATTATTAATATGAATAAAACAGCCGATGGAATATTCGGGAAAGAAAAACCGTTGGTTCGCAAAGTGCGAAAGCTGGGCACGGCGATTATAAAAAAGGAAAAACGAGAAAAAACAAGAAGAGGAAAGAAAAAAAAAACAAAAGAATATAAAAAAAAAAAAAAGGAGAACCACGCTACCCATAGTACCAACAAAACAAAACTAATACGAGTGCAATGCCGTTGGTCTATACGTAGGTTCGCGACGCAGTTCGGTATAACGGAAACGGGGTATAACCAGCCGTATCCGGTGGACCATTCACTGCTGTATATATACGTCGAGTTTTATATACACACAGCGAAGCAACGCGCAGCGGCAACACAAGACGAAAGGCTTCCATTCATGAAAGCCATGAGTCAGAGACACGCTGTGTGTGCTACTCTCCGCAACGGTGAACGGTGGGCCCGTCCCGTGTCCGGGGCAGGCTCTCCTCGGCGCGCGTCCTCGTCGCGAGCTCTCGTTTCCCTGCGTTCTCTTCGTTGATGCTCGCACACGTTGCGTTAACTTACATTATATCTATATATATATATAGATATATATAGACGTACGGGGAACCTCGATTTAATACACATGTCGTATATCTATATACACGTGTTTCGCTTTTTTTTTTTACGGTCCGTCGGTGTGAGAGAAATTTCGGGGGTTAAGGGTAACCGAAAGACATCCCTAACGGTATATAGTACCTCTATCGTGTGTGTGTGCGTGTGTGTGTGTGTGTGTGTGTGTGAAAAGTGCGTGCGAGGGGCGCACCGCGTGACGTAAAACGTGGGGTGGGAGCCCCTTTTCTACTCTCGAACTCGACCAAATGTGCAACTGGTGGAATTCCGCACACACGGCCCAACCGTTTTCTTCGTAAACAATGCCGTACCCTAAGGGGAACGTTCTATACACGCGGTTGGAATTTTCGAATTTTCGAACAATTAAAAAGGAAAAATGTTTTTTCTTTCTTAATTTTTTGGCCAAATGTTTTTATTTTATTTTAACGAATTTTGACGATTCGATTCTCCGGTAAAACGAGAGAAATTGTCGAGGTGAATATATTTTTGGAAAAATTCAATGTTTTTCATTTTTGGTAATATGTGTTTATTTTTATTTTAACGAATTTTGATGATTCAAGTTTCTGGTAAAACGAGAGAAATTGTCGAGGTGAATATATTTTTGGAAAATTCAATGTTTTTTTAATGGATATTGTGGCGTTACAAATAAATCGACGATCGTTTGCGATTACGATAATAACAATTGAGAGAGAAAGAGATCGAGAGACAGAGAGGAGGCTGCGGATATGGCCCATTAACTCGTTACCCCGACGGTGGCCGAGAGGCGACTGAATCGGAGATAGAGCGAGGATTACGAGGGAAGTCCCTTCGCGATGCTTCATTGAAAACAAAAAAGAAACGAGCTAAAGAAAACAAAAGTATCGGGATTACTCATCGCTACAGGGGTCGGTGTCTTCTGTAATACCTAACACACACACACATACATACATACATCTATGTATATATCTATGTATATATATATATATATATATAGTGGTACCAGAGTACATAAAGTTAAAAGACACCAACTCAACGGAGTTATCTACCGGGTCCGAGAACTCGCGAGTGAATTGACTATATTCAAATAGTGCGAGACCAAGATACCACGTGCTGTTCGACGAAGAAGCTTATTCACCGTGTATTATACGAGAGTCGAGGGAATGAATATGCACGAGTATGACCGGGGTTGAAACAGGGTGAGCACGAAAAAATCACAGAGTTTCGTAGAATTTACTCGAGGAATTTGCGTTGGAAGACGCGTGTCGTTTGAAAAAATAATAATAATATAAAAATAAACAAATTTATCAACGAATCGTAAAATTTCGAAGATATACGAGATGATAGAAAAGAAAATATATTAAGATTAATCTCGAACGATTTGAATTTGATGAAAAAGAAAAAAAACATACACACACATACAGACATAAAGTTTGTATAATTTCTCACCGATGAAATCAAAGGCCTCCTCGAAGTACTGTTTAAGATTCTGATGTCCGGAATCGGAAGCTGGTATCTGTCGGTAAGTGATGCCCCGTTCTTCGTGATATCCGGGTAGCTGTGAGGTGACGTTTAGGACCCGGGTAGCGCCAAGGGCGCGAAGCAACTGAAGATCGGCCGCGTCTCTTCCATTCCCGAGATAAAGAAACGGCAATACCCTTGACGCCGGATGATTGTCGATGTCGGCCGGCTGAGGGGTCGGCGGTCCCATATTACCGAGTACGGGACAACCGGGACCGGGACTCGGACAACCTCCTACCGTCGAACATCCGGGATTCGTTGTTCCGCCGCTAGGTGGCAAAAGCGTGTCCTCGCAGAGCTCGCGATGCCGCCTGTGAAACTCTTTGTGTCCACCTGAAATCGTACCGAAAACACGGAAGATCGTTAGAATATTTATTCTCTTTTATTAATTATTAATTGTAAATTAAAAAAAAGTAACATTTTACTTTGAAATAAAATTATTATTATTATTATTATTATTATTATTATTATTATTATTGTCGTTCATTAATGTTTCGGTGGAATTATGAATTGCTGTGTCGTCGTAATTCGTTACGATCCTAACAATTGGCCACGCAGCGCGAGAGTTAATAATGGACGAATATAATTCGTCACGGAAGGGGTGCGACCGTTCGACTTCCGGATACAAAATTCTATACCCCGTTTCTCCTAAATCGTAGCGGTACGATCGCGCATCATTGACCTCTGGTCGCTACCCGTTGAAGAACTTTTTTGTTTTTTCTGTTTTTTTTTTTATAACCCTCCGTATATATTCCACGAAGCAAAGAATCTTCGACGAGCAAAAGCGAGGACGACGTATAAATTACGAACCGGTATGCAAATTTTCGATATATTTATTATTTCGTTTAGCCACAGCGCGGAAGAGAACGAGCCGGGTGTACTGAAATGGTACGAAGGCGAAGAAAAAATAAAAGAAAAAAGAAAAAAAAACAACAATAAAGAAATAAATAAAAAGGAGAAAAGGAAAACACGACGACTTTGAGTCTACCGAGGGGCACCAGGAAGTTCGGGAAATATCCTCTCGGTGTCCTCGAGAAAACGAGTCGCGCGCAGAGAGGGGGAGAGGGGGGGGGGGGGGGGTGAAACAAAATGATTCACACCGCGAGTTTCTCGAGAGCGTTGCCGCGGCTTGTTGCCTTTGCCTCCGTTGCTCGTGGTATAATGCCTGGCCTGTGTGTTGCTGACTCATCGTTGGTATTGAGAGTGAGAGAGCGAGAATGAGAGAGAAGGAAAGAGAGAGAAACAGAGACGAGCGACTCGTGACAATCGACGTATGCACTGATATCGATGTACATAGAGCTATGAACTATTATTCCCCGAGTCTCGCCAACCTATATAACGTACGAAAGGAATTATTTACCGCGATAAAAAAAACGCTGCGAATTTTCGGTCGATTATTTTCGAATTATTTCATTGAAAACAAAAATGACAATTTGTTTTAATAAAATTTCGTATTCGATACGAATTCAATCTATTGATGTAACGATTTAATTAATACGAGAATTAATAAATAGCGATGTTGATAATTTCGTCAAATTGTAGATAAAAAATTTAATTCTTCGATAAATCAAAATAATAATAATAATAAAAAAAAGAAAAAACATTGAATTAAAATGTCGTTCGAAATGAAACCCGTCGAGGCATGAAACGAAACGATTCATAAAATGGCTCATAAAAATACGAAATGTATTTTGGACGAGGGTTTCTATATTCGAGGCTCTAAGTGTGATCCACAATCGTCCGAATTCTCGTACTATTAGAGTATATAAATATTCGTTAAAGAGGAAACGTCAACGTCACGGTATTTGTAGCTGATCCACGACAGGCGAGAGAGCGAGCTCCCTCAGTCGTACACGTACGTACATAAATATATATATATATATATATAAAATACGTTAGAGGAAGAAAATGTGGGCTAAAAGTGTCTTCCTCTCCTGACCTGCGGGCTCCAAGAGGCCGGTAAGGTCTGGCTGGGTTGTCGATGAGTCACTACAGCGCGGTTTTCTCGCCTCTTCCTCCTCCTATACTTCGTCTTCTTCGCCTTCTTCTTCTTCATCTTCTTCTTCCTTACTCGTGCTTTTCTATATATCTGTTTTCTTTTCATGTCTGTACAACCACTGGATCCGGCTAGCCAGTTTGCCAGCCAGAAAGACGACGACGAAGAAGAAGCAGAAGAAGCAGAAGAAGAAGCAGAAGAAGAAGAAGAAGAAGAAGAAGAAGAAGAAGAAGAAGAAGAAGAAGAAGAAGAAGAAGAGGAGGAGGAGGTGGACTGGTCAGAGCAACGTATTTATGTATCGCGGTCCGATTCTCCACGAGTTTTACTATGTAGCGTGCCAGGGTAGACACTCTCGGAAACATCAAGCGTCTCGTTTTATATTTGCTCATAGTCTCTCTCTCTCTCTCCCTCTATCTCTTTCTCTCGCCCTCTATCGCTCTCCTTGCTCTCTTTGCCACGTTGGCCAGTCCTGGGCTATTAGCGTGGGTCGCTTCGACTTCGCTTCTTTTTTCTCATCCATTTTCATTTTTTTATTTTTATTTGTTTTATCATTCATTTCTTTTATTTCGTATTTTCACACCTAGTGCCCAGGCGGGGTGAACAGCCCGATGAAAATTTTTATTTCACTTAAAATACGTATAATTTTAAACGAGCGTTACGCGAAGTCGTCGAAGAAACACGAGATTTTGAGAGTACTGGTTATAGAAATCACACTCGGTTCGAATTATATATCTCGCGATGCCGCGCAGTTTATATCATAGGTGTGGGATTCGATTCGAGATCGGGAAGGAGAGCGTAAACGCGAATCTCGGACGAGGCTCGCGAGACGAGATATAATGTTTGATTGAACTCGATTCGATCGAAGAATAAATAGGGATTTATTTGTTTCTCGATTATTTGTCCTATCGATATATCGCACGGATTGTACAATAAATCGATGGAAAAACTCCGAGCTAAGAATCCAAGCAGAGCGACGCCGAATCGAAACATTTTTTTATTATCTAATCATCGTATAGGTTTTTTTTGTTTCAAATTAATATTTCAATTTATTTATTTATGTTTCTTTTCTAACGAATAGATTTTTTCAACGACGTGCTCGTTCGTCTCTTTGAACTTTGAATCGGAATAAAACGATGCACTCTATAGGCGATAAATCAAGAAAGAAAAAGAATGAAAAAAAAAACCAGCAAAGTTTCGTCACAGTCTTCTACGATTTTTCGGAGCGCTAAATCCTGAATAATTCAACCGCGTCGAATCAGGACGGTAGACCGTATATTTTAATTCCGTATGAGCTTCGTTGCTCGTCGCATCGATGCCACCGCGCAATAATACAAAGTGAATTTGTCTGACCGTGTGACATCGTGGATATATACGCGATGGCGTCACGAGATGAATTTCTCGTCGCGAACCCGAACCGCCTTTTGCCTTCGTGTACGTTTCTAGAGTGCCCGCGAGACGACGACGACGACGACGATATCGCTCTCGTGGAATCGTCGAGAATTCTCGAGATATTTCGCACACGCGGTTCTCTATACGCCCGAGATCCGCGAAACAGCTTCGAAGATATTGCTCCGTCTCGCGGGTCCGATAATAAAGAGACCATTGAAAAGATTATTTTATAGCAAAATTTACTATAAAATACTGTGATAAAAACGTATATAAATAAATACTATAATTAAAAGAAATTATAATTTTTTAAAAAAATTATCAGTGTTTTATTAAAATATTGTTTTTTTTTTAATTTTCGTTATTTTCTCATTTAAACATTATCGCTGCCTCGATAGTATCAATGCGTGATTTGTCTTTGAGAATACAATTTCCTAGTTCCTGTGAACACGAATCTAGCTTACTGTTAGGCCCAGAAACGCTTCGTCGTATTTGAGATTTCTCGCGTTCTCTCGCTCTCTTTCCGTCTTTCGCGTTGGTGGCGTTGGTACAGATTTAATTTCACAACACGGCGTGTCGTATTAAAATCTAGTATGTGTGTGTATGCGAGAGAGAGAGAGAGAGAGAGAGAGAAAGCGAAACAGCGAGAGAGAAAGAGATCAGAGAAAAGTGAGTCAGCTCGTGAAAGACGAGGGCAATGCAAGACGGGGTTGTGTGTTCACGGTAGTCACAGAGGGATTAAAAGAAGATGAAACCCCGATGAGATCACGACAGAACGGCAAATGCGATCGATGCCACGTTGTTATCGTAACGCGACTTGCTTCTTTTTTCTCTTTCCATCTTAAAACAAATCGCGACGATTCATTCCTTCGAATCGTGACCGTTTCGTGGAACGAAAAGAAAGCACGTCGAAGCTTGTTCTCGCGAAATTATTACGAGAAATGTATCGAGTTAAAATTCCGTCGAAACGATGGGTGGTTGATCGATTTTTTTTTTTTTTTTTTTTTTTTTTTTTTTTTTTTTCAAATAAACAATGATCAAAAAACATGAATCACAGATCGCGTATCATCTGGACGCGACATCGCGAATTGCGTCGCTGTATCGATCGCGTTAAAAATAACACGCGGTCTAACGGTGAAAATAGATCGTCCGGGATATTCGTTACGTAAAATAATAATAATAATAATAATAATAATAACAATAATAATATGATATTAAACAAATAATGCTCATCCATAATTGATCAATATTATTGTTATTTATATCAATATTATTATAATCTGATGCTAATTAATATTCTTACCATGATTTCCTAATGAATGAATTAATTAATTACGTATTTACATTTCATTACATCGTCATGGGAAAAAATATGAAAATACTGGCGTACAAGATAGAGAGAAAGGAAGAGTCAGAGAGAGAGAGAGAGAGAGAGAATTTGTAAACTCTCTTGGGGAAACTGGATATACATTGAGTCATCCCCCTGGTGTGTCTATACATCGTCTCACGTACCTACGTCGTTCCTAACCAAAATGACGATTGTAAACGTATCTCTCTCTCTCTCTCTCTCTCTCTCTCTCTCTCTCTCTCTCTGTCTGTCTCACTCTCTCGTAAGATAGTTGTAGAATGCGCAAGAGGTAAGAGAAGTCCTCGGTAAATTCCATTCGCCAATATTAACGAAACGGAAAAGGCCTTTGGCTTCTCTAGCTAGGTGAGTTACGTCTCGATTTTGTTAAAAAGAAACAAAAAAGAGCGAATTTACATCGAACGACTCATTGAGCGCGAGAATCGTTTCATTCTCCTCTTTTTTATATTGTCATTTTTCTTTTCTCTTTTTTTTTTTATTTCAAGAACGTAACACGTACAACGCACACGACTGACTCATCGTTGTGTGTATCATACGCGCTGCGGTCGATCGCACTAGGAAGGCGGGAAATTTCAACGAGTTGCGTCTAATTGCATCGTATGAATGAACGCAATGATTAATTTCGCGTGATTAACAGCCTCGAATACTCGATGGTGGCGCCCTCGCACGTAACAAATATTTTATTTGATTATATTTCGAAAGAAAAATCGAATTAATTCACAATTCGATTAATCAAATAAAATTTCATTTATAAAATACAAATTTATCCCTATATAAGAATATATATATATATATTTATAATATTGAAACATACCCCAAGGTTCGAGATTGTCGAACGGCACGAGTCGCAATACGAGACAAGGCGCTTGCTTTTTAATCCTCATTTTGTCTTCCTTCTCCGATCGTTTCTCACACGTGTTCACAAATATATCGAACGGGAAAAAAACAAAACAAAAACAACGGAAATAAAAGAATCGACGTTCGAACTCGTCTCTTCTATCTCGTCATGAGTCACGAATGAATTAATTCGAACGAGACCGCGATACTTCGTGACACACAGAATCGAAAATAAATATAGTCTTTAAATTATTAAAAAAAGACGAGGGAAAAAAATCAAAAACACAAGTATCGTGGCACTGGAGCGAGGAAACACCTCGAGAGTTTTGTTTCCACGTTGGAAAAAATTAATCGCGAAATTTTACAGATCGCGACGAAACTTCGCACATTTCCGTATCCTAAATCGTTAGACTCTGATACGAGAGAGATATATTATCGAATATCAATGGCGAACGATTTGTTGAAAAATATGAAATTTTTCAAACGTTTTTATTGTGTTTTTTTTGTTTCTCAAAGTATTTTTCGATACCAATGATTGGCGTGTTTCTCGCCGAGCGTTAAACTCTGTACTGACGATAGATCGAGTTGTCCGGCTGGCTCGATGTTGTACAGCGTGTGTGGCAAAGCAACACGCGTGAGGGAAGGGGAGAAAGAGCAGGAGATCGAGTGGACGCGAGAGCGAGAGAGAAAGAGACAAGAACGGTTGGTGCGGTGGAGGGAGAGACGCGAGGTTGGTAAGAGAGTTTATACACGAGAATCCAAGCCCGAGAGTGAGTCACCGAGGTTAAAGCCGATTGGACGATTCCCCGGGCCGACGTCACAGACCTAGAGAGAGAGAGAGCGAGAGAGAGAGCGAGAGATAGAGAGAGAGAGAAAGAGAGATAGAGTGAGAGAAAGAGAGAGAGAAAGAGAGATAGAGTGAGAGAAAGAGAGAGAGAAAGAGAGATAGAGTGAGAGAAAGAGAGAGAGAAAGAGAGAGAGAAATAGAGAGAGAGAAAGAAAGAGAGAGAGAGAGAGAGTGAGGGAGAAAACCGGGGGTAACCCCTCGTGCGACGAGAACCTACGACGACGGAACGGCACGAAACGTGCCGAAGTCCTCCAGCCGCTTCTTCAGCTTCTTCTTCCGCCGAGAGCGCCACCTCTGTTCGCGTTCTTTCGTCTCTCTTTTTTTTTTCTTTTTCTTCTTCTTCTTCTTCTTCTTCTTCGACGTTTTAAAATTCTAGTTTATAAGGCCGAGCGAGCGGCCTTTCCTACACGAGGACGCACCGACTTCGTCAACCCTTTGCCGCTCGAGAGCGACCTTGCCCGCACGGAAGTCGCTCGGACGCGCCGGTAGAGACCTCTAGCGTACGAAACGGGGAATTATTTGCGGGAAGAATTTTCAACGTCACGAACGTGTCACCAGCGAGTTGGAGAGGAGCTTGAGAAAAGAAAGAGAACGCGAGGAAGGTCGAGATAGGTCAGGGATCGATAAATTAGGGCGAACGGAGAACGTTTTATTTTTTTATTCGAGCTCTACGAGAAGTTTGAAAGTATAAAAAGTTGACGATTTGGACGATTAATTTATTTTTCAAAGTAGGCATTTTCTTTCACACGCGAATATTGAAATTATGGCGAATTACGTATTTTTCTCGTTGAGACTGGGTTTTTGCGATTATCGATTTTGAGTCGGGTCGATACTTCGGGAGATTCCCGATGAAAATCACGCGTCATTTTCTTTTTATCGGAACGATAATAAAGTAAGGGAGATATTCATCCGCAGGGTTTTCCTCGAGTTATTTTATAAATTCGAAAGAAGAAGAAGAAGAAGAAGAAGAAAAACACGAGGATATCCTTATTTTTACTCGTATCTTGCTGCAATTCGAACGAATTATAGCCGTGGTTATTCTCGGTCGTCGATCAATTACACCGTGAGACCGAATAGCGCGCGTCAGCCTCGTCGGGTGTTGAGGCCTTTTATTCTTTTCTGGCATTGTCGGAAATCGCCAATGACTCACGGGAGAGACTTTCAGACCTGCTGTACACCGAGAGACGCGTCTCCCTGTACAGCTGGCTCTCCTCGAGCGATACGCCGAGGATGTAATTCATCGAGCGTCGAACGACTCGCTAAAACCAAAATTCTCTTCGAGCGACCAAATTTTCGACGTGGTTGAAATATAACCATTTGTTATTTTGTTTCTTTTTTTTCCAGAATTTAAAAGATTTATCGAGTCGGTCCATAGAATCAGAAATTGCGAATATTTTAATTAGATAATTAATTTTCTTTTTTTCCTTTTTCTTTACTGTTTAAGCGGTGACGAAATATTTCGCGAATCTTGTTTTTATCACGACAGCGAGCCTGGACCCTTCTTTCGGCGATTAATCATAAAATCATTATAAATGCAGCTCGATCTTTGCGGCTTTTCGTGGAATCTATTTGATCAATCTGTTCTGCCACTCGTGTGGAATATCCTACGTTCGTACGTATACCGTATGGACATAATACCCGGTATTCGTGCGTATTACGAACCTCTCGATCGCATCATTCTTCTCGCGAATCCGGCACTTATTTATTCGACGAGCTAAATAACGCGTCACTATTCGTGTTTTTTTTTCTTTTTCTTTTTTTCTTTTATATATATAAAATTTTATTTCGTTCCTTTAACGCGTGTACGACGTGAGTTTTCGGTGCTGAGATACCTAATTTAGTTGCTGCCCAGATAAATCTCCTTCAATAATAAATAACCGGCCGATTTCATCGTCGCGCGAACGCCTGCCAAGTTTACAGAAAATTTCGCGTTTGCCAAATACCACCAACAGGTTGCGAGTAACACTTCGCTTCTATCTTTCGCCGCAGTGTTTATACGTAGATATGTCTATTTCTACGAGAGCAAGAAAACGAGTTTACTTCGTTAACTGTCCAAAAATAGTGGTAAATACAAATAAAAACGATGCAACGTGGAAAGTTTAAAGTACTCCTCGAAAATAAAATTTGAAGAAAAAAAGGAAATCATCGATATATCTATGAACATGTATATATATATATATATATATATATCATCGAGCATATTTTCACCTGCTTTTTTCCTCAATAATAAAATAATAAAAAAATGATTCAAAATTTCGAAATAAGAAAATAATTCTTCGATCATGATTTTTACCCGTTGTCCCCATTTTCCTGAAAGTATGTGCACAAGAGAAGTCACTCGAGTGAGCTGGCACTCGGGGTATTATACAAAATAAACAATGGAGAGACAGAGAGAGAGAGAGAGAGAGGGAAGAGAAAAAAAATGATTCGTACCAATGTCTCATTCACGGCCTATGGAAATCCCTTTAAAAGGGAGTGAGTGTATAACGTGTCGGTGTGAGAATAATGAGTAATGGTTAACGAGAAGCGTTTAGGCACAGACTCGATTTCCAGCGTCGAACGTCATTGCATCGTACATAGACGTGGAATTTACCGCGGTATTATTACCGAGTCGTTATTTCGCTCATTTTGTCCAAGGACTTGGCGCGTTCGTATTTCATTCGTAACACACGACGGGCAAATCTCTGGTCTCGTCGAGCTGTAAAGTCATCGGTGCGCATCGCGCGACGAGGATTTTAACGGATGCGTCGATCGTTCATGCGGGAATTATAATCTGGATAAAAGGCGAGCGCGTTACACGTGCGATGAGAGTGCGAGTCCAGGTTCGACGTGTACCGCAACAGGACTATATCGAGAGGACCTTCGTCGGCACGCGTCATCGTCGACCCAACGATGAAACTCGCCCGTGTACCCCGCCGTTCGTCAATTTCTTCAAACTGCACGAAACGTGTCTCATCGTCGAGCCAAACTCAACGCTAACAAAAATGACGCACGCGAAATATATTTTAAGACGTGATCTCCATGATCTCACGCGACTTTTCATTTATGATTTTTCGTTTTTATATCGCGCGGCCTAGAGACGATCGAGATATTGAAAATTCGCGTTCAAACAAAAAAAAAACGAAAAACGATGATCGTTGAGAGATTAAATTATATTTTTCAACAAGTATTCCGATTAAAATTGCTCGATTCGTAAGAGAACAAAGATAAATTTATCGATCCGGTATTGCGATTCATAATTTATCGATAGACTTGGAATTGTTTTCTTTTATCTTGGACGAACGAGTTTTTTTTCTTTCACAATATCGATTTTGTATTAAATTTTTTAAATCCAATTATTTCTCACGCTTTCTCGTAACGAGCGATAATGGAATTGTGAAAATGTGTGTGTTTTCTTTTTGTTTCTTTCGATCGCGGAACGGTCGAGTACGCCGCGTCTTAACTGTACGCGCAATATTGCCCGAACGATTTTCATTTTAATGATCGTGGATTATAAAATCATCGACGAGGCGATGATTTGCACGCTCGATGCGAGTTCGTTACCGATACACCGGATGATTCATGACGATCGGAATTCCGACTTCACAATTGTGTGTATATCGAAAAGAATCACTGCGACGATCGGGAATGCCACGTTCGTCTTTCTCGTCGCGTTACGTACACAATCGTTGCTCTAGCTCTTCAATTTTGTCGCGACGAGAATACTCAATTATCGATAATTCGCCCTGTTTATAGAGACGATCGTTAATCGAGCGTAACGGCATCTCGATAAGGGAAATCGAGGATTTTTCTCGTCATCGCTGACGTTAAACTTGGAAAAAAACGATAGTTCGCTTGAAAAATTTCATCGTTCGAAAATTAATAAAAATTTCACGCAGACCATGTTGTTTTTGTCAAAGATTGTGACGAGGGTGAGAATAAATTTTGAAAAAAAAAGTCACAGAATGGTCCTCGAGGTGTCGGACGAGATCGAGACGATAAAATCAACAGGTTAGAGCGCATCGGAGGTAGACCGGCGGACGGTTTGTTCATTGGCTGGCTAAGCTGATGGAAAATAGGTTCGCAAAGGCGCTTTAGAACGCACGTGTATATATATATATATATGTATATGGTCAAGAGACATGAGTCATGAGCGTGGCGCAGACACCTGGATATGACCCTGGATGATTCGCGCTGTGTGACGCGTAGTCGTTCCGCTTATACCTGTGGACTAGGACTGTTTACATTTTTACTGCTCTCCCCCACCCTCTTAAGCAGGTTGGCACACTGGCATTTTTGTGCACAGGGGACTCCCACTTGCGAATCGGACACCTGACGAGTTTTCTACTCGCGCCAACTCTGTCGCCCGTAATCATATCGAGATACGATCTTGATTACTCGTACATTTATGTACCTAGAAATATAGATATGTATCTTTATAAACGCAGCGAGGAAGCTACGAGATGATCACGAAGAGGACGAAGTTTTTTTTTTAGAAATGATTCTTCGAGGGTAGAATTTGTTTGTGAAATTGAAATTAGAATTTTAGCCCGTTAACGCGGATAAATTTTGTAAAATAAACAAAACGTAATCGTGATATCGTGGCAAAAAGGCGCTCGGGGGAGGAGAATTTTGTATTTTTGCACAATAATGATTTTAAAAACCCTTACTTTCATTGTGAATAATCCGTAAATTATGATAATTATAGTCAGATAGTTCGAAATTAATGGGCAAAAAAATCGAAAAAAGTGGGAAATTTTATGTTTTTTTTTTCTCGAGATTTAATAAGTATTATAATTGTAATCAGCGGACAAATTTCGATAAAAGTGCGACCTTAAGAAGTCTCGAGAAGAGCTCTATTCGAAATACATTTCTCGTTCCTAATTTTGGCCATCGAGCAAAGTGCGATTTGCAGAGGCGTCGACGAACAGTGGCGTGAAAGTCCGAAGATGATCGTTTTTTTCCTTATTAGTCACTAATTTCGTTCTCCTTATCGCGTCTTATATCATTGACACATATATTTATTTCTTCATTCAAAATCGTAACGACTCAATTTCTCGACGAGATAACAACGAAAAGTGGGATACGTTAGATAAGTTTTGGTCTATATATAATTAAAATCGGGGTTCGATTTAAGTCAAATTATTTTTTGAAACATTTCAATCTTAAATTCCATTATTCGTAACGACTCCGTATCTTTCGTCAATTTATGCAAATACTGTGAATCGAATTCTCTGTCGAGCAAAATATTATACGCAACGAAAAAAAAGTCTTTCGTTTTATTTTTTCTATAGGTATTCATTATTCCTATCTCGATCGATATCGTCGATTTTACGATTAATCTACGCGCTTCTTGCTTACTACGTAAGAGCAACTATAAAATAAAAAATACATTTAGATAATTTCCGTCATTGCAGCTCATGAGGATTTTGATCACGTTTGCGATTCCACTTGTGTAGAGGCGAACAATTACACGATGGGCATTCGCTCGTTGTTTGTGCGGTTAAGACCGATTTATTATGTCCTATATATATATATATATATATCTACGTATACGCATGTGTGTATATGGAGATTTTGACTGAACGCAAAGCTGACACGTCACAGTGACGTATAATCGTACGCACTATTGCCAGCAGGATTCAACATTGTACATCGACGTACACACGCATATATTTATATATATATATATATATACGTATATATTTATAGGATGTAGTAGAGAAGATTCTCGCATGAATGAATCACTTAATGAGAAAAGCGCGCGTCTCGCATACGCGATGTTTCCTCGACGTGGTCATTCTCTCTCCGTCCGGAATTCCATCTCTCGAGACGCGTGGAATTTATATGGGCCATGTAGTAAAGCGTTCGTGTCTCTTTTGGGACGTTGGTCGAGAATACAAAAAGTTAGAAAAAAAAAAAGAAAATCAAATAAAACGTGGAGATAAAAAAAACAGGCGTTAATGTCGCACGGACTAAAAATATGAAACGAGATATGAAAAAAAACGCAAAAAAAAGAAAATCTTCTCGAACCAACGAACGCTCGAAGTCCTCGTTATCATTTTTTTCGTTTTTTTTTCTTCCCCCATTCGCTCGAGCCTATTTCGCTTATTTTCTCGAACAAAATTCGACGGAAGAGAGGGCGAGTTCAAAGAAGGCGCTGGCTCGTTTTCACTACGATGAAAACGAGAAGAATATGAAAATAAAGAGACGAGAGAGAGAGAGAGAGAGAGAGAGAGAGAGAGAGAGAGAGAGAGAGAGAGAGAGAGAGAGAGAGAGAGAGAGAGGCAGAGAGAAAGAGAGAACGCGAGATATGGAGCAGCGGTGTATATAAAGAATCCTGACGAGACGCGATGCCCGACTTTTTAAAACGAAGCAGGTCCAACAATTTTTTGTTTCTTCTTTTCTTTTCGAACTTCTCTCTTTCTCTTCTCTTGACCGAAACGGCCAGTTTCTCGGAAGTCGTTAAGAAAATAGGAACATACGCGTTTTAGATAATTTTTATACGTACACACACACATACAAATTTTTCGAAGGCCTCGAAAAACCATAACTTTTTTTTAACGATCTAATATCAGCCTTCGATGATCGCCGTAGGTAAAAGTGACTCACCGGGCCTGCCGGAACTGCGCAATACGCGCGGCATTGTAAATAATAGATAATAAAATTGAAAAAAAAAACGAATTTGATCGACGTAAACAAATATTTTTTTACTCGATTTTTCTTTTTCTTTTTTCATGTAAAAAAATTATCGAAAATAGCGCGTTTTACGTCGATTGCAACGAGACGGGACAAAAACAAAAATGACTCATGAACAAATTCACGTATAGTCGTCGGCAAATAGCGATACCATTAAAGTATAATCAGTCGCGTCACCGTCGTCGACACTATAAATAATATAAGATAATGATAATAATAATTGTCACGAAGTATCTCAAAGTCGAAGTGAATCGATGGATCTGACCCTGGGTGGCCCCGTTCATCGAATCATGTCGAGTTTATCATCGACGCGGTCGCGGCCGTTTGCACATAGACAACGACGTATCAGACACGGACACGATGGACAAATAGAAATAATACCGGGACGAGCCAGTGGCGAGAATCGTCGTCGCGTTCTCGTTCCCAAGCGAGCCCTTTCGTCATGCGAGACTAACGGCTCGTCTCGTTACACGTCGAGAAAACGATCGAAAAACTTTCGTTCGACTCGACGTCGCGAGGCATGAAAATAAAAATCACCGCGGGACAATATTTCGTAAGAACGCGGGAATTATTAACAATGAATTTTCGGTATCGAGGGGAAATTTTTCAAACGGGGGGGATTAAAAAGGGGATGAAAGGGAAAAAATGATCCGAGGGTCGTCACGCTCGAGGGGTTTGTATCGAGAAACGATGAAGGAAAGAGAAAATTGTCGAGAAAAATGGGGTGGCGAGGTCTGAAAAAGGCGTCGAGGGCGATGACGAACGCGGATCATGAGTCAGAACGAACAACGAGCTTTCCAGGCTCCCTGATACGACGCGATATATATATATATCAGCTTGTCTGCGTTGCGTATTAGTTGAAACGGTCGATCAATTCGACGTAAAGAAAACTGGAGCTACTGATAAAAATGTGTGAGAGACGTCGGCCGATAAGAAATCTTTGACGACAGCCTGGGGATAAAGAAAGAGAGAGAGAAAAAACGATTCTGTATAGAGGCAGCTGGAAAGATAGAATTTTTTATTTCGCTCCGTCGTTATCTTCGATGACCGTGCGTATACGAAGGCATTGGAAAAATATTTGTTGGGTGAACTAAAATTAAGACATATCTTGTAAATGAAAATAATCTGAATTCGAGAGGGAGAAAGAGAAAAATCGAAGGCCCGTCTCAGCAATAGTTCGTTCTAACAGGAAAGACAGTCGTACTATCATCTCGATTAATCGTTCGTTTTATCACGAGTTCATCTCTCGCTCGACATATCAGATTATCGGAATGGATTCAATATTAAAAAAAAAAAAACAAAAAAAAGATCCCGATAACGAAACGAAAAAAAAAAAAATGCGACGATATCGCAAAGAGGCTCGAGAAACTGCGTCGATTTCGAGAAAATCTCCGAAACTTTTCCTCGTAATGGATGATAGTCGAGTCGCGTTATCGACGCGTGCTCGTCCCTCGTACCTGTTACGATTTTATTAAATCGTGATATAATGGATAATTTTATTTTTCTAGCGACGTGTCTATCGTATCGTCTAAAACCCAAACAAAAAAACAAATTCTAGAGACGAACGGAAAATTTTTCGTTCGTCCCAGGGACGGAAGCTCGGTCGAAATTAAAGCAACGTGTATGGTAAATGGAGGGCTGTTGCGTCCTTCCTTTTTTATGGTCCACGTGGTCGCCTGGTATCGTCAAGTGAGACCGCGCCCGCTCCATCTCTCTCTCTATCTCACACACACAGATGACACTCTCCCCCCTCTCTCCATCTTTTACGCAGGCACGCATGGAGAGTCTACGAATAGCCCTCGGAATCACAGCGTGCATTCTCGCTATATACCCTCTGACTCATCCGGTATTATAATAGGAACTCGCATGGGTTCTCTCTTCTCGAGTGAGAGAGAAAGAGAGAGAGAGCGAGAGATAGAGAGAGAGAGAGAGAGAGAGAGAGAGAGAGAGAGAGAGAGAGAGAGAGAGAGAGAGAGAGAGAGAGAGAGAGAGAGAAGGAGGGGGGGGGGAGAGACAGAGATGGAGAGAGTATAGGAACGAGAGACTCGTCGCGAGCTCACCAAGTCAAACTTCTCAAGGAAATTCCGACATTTTCGAAGGACGTACGTGTACCTTGTCTCACGTTCTTTATACGTCGAACACTACGATATATATATATATATATATAGTGCGAAAATATATCACGATATAGGTATGTGCCGGACTCGCGAGAAGCTCGTGAACATGATTCACTTTCGCGTTAATTAAACCCTCCTTCGTCGCCCACCACCTCCTCTTCCTTCTCCTCTCCACCGAGGTCAACATTTGATTTGCGCGTTTATTCACACCGAAACGAGAGGTATTGGTCACGATTTACTCTATATAGTTATCCCCCGATTAACATACGTACAATGGGATGACGGCATGAAAATTGAATTAACGCGGTCGATGTCTTCATCGCGAGGGGAAAGTTTTCAAATCTTTCGAAAAAAAAAATAATAAGCTACAAGCGAAACTCGTTTTTCCAATTTGTTTCTTTTTTCTGTTTTCGTTTCTTCAACATCGGTAAAACGTCAAGTTAGGATCTAACGATACGTGACAAACGAAGCCATTACTATTTTAACGACGCATCGTTTAATTACTTTTCGTCTGGATTTATCGCCGGTAATTATTATACTCGTAAAATTGTTCTCGTCCCACGTGTTCTTCGGCCTTTCTGCAAACGTGAGCGAGAGAGTGAGTTCTCTGTTTTGACTTTCGAGAGATCGCGTGGGATAACTCGAATCGCAAGTGTCTCGTACTCGACACACACACACACATCCACACACATACACATAGATATATATTTGTATATAAAATTCCTATTGTTATATCCCGCGATAAAAATATTTCATCTACAAATCGAATCGAAAAGACTCGGTGTGCGCATTTGACATTTCTCTCTCATTTCTATCCGATACTTATTACTCGAAGGATAGAGAGAGAGAGAGAGAGAGCTAGAAGGATATAGAAACAGCAAGATTTACCACAGTCTCAGCATGGAGGACGAAGCAAGAGAGCAGTAACAGCAGCAGCGAGAGAAAACTTACGAGAACGAAGCCCACAGCGGTCTGCCATGCCGACAGATTAATAAATTGTGAGACCCAGCGAGCATTCAGCGTGCCCTATACGACTAATATCCCTGTATATATATATATATGTCTACACATAGATGGCTTCTGAGCAGCCTTTTGCTCATTCTCGTAGCGTGTCTCAGTCGCGACTTTACAGAAAGAAGGAGAGAGAGAGAGAGAAAAAGAGAGACCCGGTGGCAACGAACAACTAAGGACGCCGGCAAGGCCGGGTGACTGTGCCGAGAAGAATGCGTATATCGTACGGATGGAAGGAGGAAAGAAAGAGAGAGAGAGAGAGACAGAGAGATAGATTAAGAAAAGAAATAATTGTAACATTGGACAAATATATATATATATAGCTAATGTATAAAAATAAATAAACAGCGTGTAATAATTTAGAAACGTCGCTCGTGTATATCTCGAATGTTTAGGGACCGAATGTACACTATATAGATCATTGTGATAATAATATGCACCATGTAAGGCAAATCAAGGGTATATAGATATGAAAATTCGCAATGTGGTCTGTCCTGGCATTTAACGTTAGAGCTGTTAGGGAGAAACGAGAGAAAGGAGACTGAAAGAGAGAGAGAGAGAGAGAGAGAGATAAATTCTTGTCTCTGGTACACACGATAGGAGCGATCCGTGATAAGGATTTTGCTCAGCCAGCCGTGAGTTTGAGAATTCATGTATTCACTTCGTCGTGAACATTGATATGTTTTATTACCGTGCACGTTCGCCGGTCTCTCATGGGGTAGAGAACTTGTCTAGGATTCGTATCTTCGAAAATCTTTCATCCCCACCTCGATTTTTAGCTGTGATAAATTTACAATGATTCTGCGATCTTAACCGGGTGAATAAGGAAAACGTGTTACGCGTAGGTGCGAACAACGCGTGCGAAATAACGTGAAAATGTTGAATGAGACTCGATCGAAAAATCGATCCATGCGTTATCGATGTCGCGATAAAGGAAATAGGATCGATTATTATTCTCCTTTGATCATCTTTTAATCCTGGGATAAACTTACATCCTATTTTTTATTTCTTCGCGTATTTCTTTTAAATGAAAAAATCATAATGATAATATTTGTTGTTTTCGTTGAATCGGCGAATAGGGCGAGAGAAGATTCGCCTCGTTGACCGCACATTTACCAGCGTGTAATAAGAGAGAGAGAGGGAGAATAATCCGGCCGCTGGACCAACGTCCGACGCTCTCAGCGTCAATGGGACACGAGAATTTTATGACACTATATCTTTCCCGAAATGACCTCATACCGGGTCCATCTGCGACGCCTCGATCGTTATACACCTTTACGTCTCATTGAACACGAAGGGGGGCGAGAGAGGGAGGAGGGGCGAACAGGCTGGGAACTTTCGTGTTTTCAGTGATCAAACGGCAAAAGTGGACGAACTGGATGCAACTGCGGAGTGTCACAGTCGAGGATGACCTCATGTTGTATACATGTATATATACACTCTTAGATCTGATGAGACATCTGAGTTGCTGGCCTCTTAACCTTCGCGTCTTTTATCCAATTTTTATTGATTTTTTTTTAGAGAGTGAAAAAACTCGATATTATCTTGGTTAATAGAAATATACAGGTTTTTGTCTTCTGAATTTTGCAAGATTCGCGAATCGCATCGACACTCTCGAGTGAATAAAATTTTAATCGATGCAAAATTATCGAAATTTTCAGTTTTTTGTTTATATTTTTTTGTAAATTAGAAAATAAGTCGATAATGAGAGGAAGTAGTCGGTGTTATACAAATATTAGGTGGTTGATTTATCGCGTTTTTCGGTCGTCGCGTCGTCCACGCGCGATCATCTCGATTTTCTTATTTTTCTCGTTATGCGACGAGAGACGTTTCGACGAACGTGACGCGAGGAAAAGGGAGCAACGCGACGTGGTGAATCGAACGCTGGATTCAACGTTTGCCTCTCGTTTCGACCACCGGTTTGCGATCTCCTCATTCAAGAATTACGAGAAGAAAAACGGGGGAAAAAAATATCCACGAGTACGAGAGAAGCGAACGTTGGTCATCATCGACGATCGGTGTGACTATCGGTCGTTCTCTCGCGTTTGGATTTTTAACGAGGAACCGCATTCCTTGGACGCGAAAGACACCGGCCCGGTCATTGGAAAACTCGACGTTTCTCAACTTGGAACTAAAGCGATCGAGGCTGTCATTAAATTTCGCGTTCGATCGACGATTTACCATTTAGCTTTTTATTGGCCATGAAAATTCCGAAATACAAAATCGCTATTTAACGTAAATAAATTAATAAATGACGTTAAATTAAAAAAAAAACGCAACCTTAGCGAGCCAAGAGACTAGAGTCAATTTTCCAACCCCCAAAAACTTCCTCCCCGACTTCTTTCTCACCCTCCATCCTACCGAATTAACTATGTCCTGTGTATTCTCTTATCCGATCACCCTTGCCACCACCTTTCTCACTCTTGTACTTCTCCCGATGCGACAACGATGATGAATCATCGCTCGTGCCTCACCAAGGGGCCAATGATGATGGAAAATGAAACTTCGACCCTTCGATGCGCAAAGTTGCACGCGACTCGAAGCTCTCGAGTACGATCTCATCGCGTGCTGATGATCTCACTCTCTCCCTCTCTCTCTCTCTCTCTCATCACCCCGTTTCGATTACGATTATTATTTCAGATTCATCATCGTTCTCACGTTATTACCATTTCAATTCAATTCCTCGTTTTCATTCGCTCGATCATCGATTGAATAATTTTCTATCGTTTTAAAGAAAAATCTTGTTTTTTTATCGTTTTATATTTTGTTTCTTTTATAATTCGATTTTTGTTTTTCGTTTCTTATCAAACTCGAAACTCGACGAGTGTTCTATCAAGGGGCTAATTGACATTTATAATCTTTCGTAGACGACGATTTATAATCATTCGTTCGATATACGATGTTACTTTATTCGCTCGCGGGCCTCCCGTCGCTCGTCGAGCCAGGAACACTTCCGTTCTGCTCCAATTCGTTCGCTTTCGCCCGAGACACCATCGACCGACGACGATGCCGGTGATCTCGCGTATGCGAAACAACGAGACGAGATTTATACAAGAAGAAAGTCGAGGGAACGTTTACGCGAACGTGCACACCCACGTTCACAAAAAAATATATATATAAACCTAGAAACGAAGTTACGCAGGTTGACTTTACGACGATTCGACGCGGACAATTACAAAAAAAAAAAAACTTCGTCATCGTTCATGACAATAGAAAACCCATAAAAATTCTATCGCTTCGAGGATTTTTTACGACGTCATTTTTTTTCCAGCCTCGACGAGCCTTTGACTCATCGAGTTATTTCCTTTTTCATTGCTAATCCACCTGCACTCCCGTAGGATACATTTTTCTTTCGTTCGAATGATTCACATTAAATTCACGATCGAGTCACGATAATTACGAAAAACAAATTAAAATAAAATAAAGTAATTCGAATACAAAAAGATTAAAAAATAAGAAATATCATTCGATCGAGATATCGATTCTACGGATCGAAACAAAAATCGAGATTGCGCGAGCGATATTCTTGAATTTTCGTTAAACGGCATATTCTCACGTTCGAGCAGCGTTGCGACATTGTCGAGGCCGAGTCACGACTCTGTTACATCGATCTCTTTCTCTCTCTCTCTCTCTCTTTCTCTCGATAGCGATATGATTTCATTTTATGAAGACAAAGAAGGGAGAGAGCACCGACAGGCTTCGTCATCGTAGTTCCACGATAAAGTGTCGACTCGTTGGCAAATACGAACGAGTTCATTGACGCTGTCTCGAAGACGCGCAACGGAGACAAAAAAGCATTCGATCGAGAGAAGAAAACACGAAGCGACTAGATACGTCCGAGAGAACTAGAACGGATGAGAACGAGAAGAGGGAAAAGAAAGATGGAAAATAGAGCACCTCGGCGATCGGGTCGTAAAGCACGTCGGTAGCGCAAAACGCGGTGCGACCGTAGTAGGAAAGACGTGTGCGCAAGTTGAATAACTCGACGCTTCTCGTAACGTTGGAATGTTGGAAATGATTCTCTACCGGTTGGGGGCAATAAACTTATTTCTGATCTCTCTCTCTCTCTAATAAATATATATAGGCTTGGCCAAAAAGTAATCGCGTTTCCATAACACAAACTTATAGAGCCATCTATCGGTAAAAAACGCAATTACTTTTTAGCCAATTTAATTATACTCGCGAACTAAACATTTCGATATCGATCGAGAAACAAGTGGATTCTTGGCGACGGAAAAAAAAAAAAAGATTTCTAAACGTCGCGTGTCCGACGACGTTCGGCCGTTCTCGTTTCGTCGTTTCGTCGTTTCGTCGTTTAACTGCGCGCCGCTCGCTCGAATGCACAACACCATCCGAGGTTTATAACACAAAACGTTACAACCGAGGCAGCCGAGACACGGCGGGCAAACACCGGGTGACTCAGAGAGAAAGTAAGCGGCAAGGTATTCCGCGGCTGCTGCGCGATGCTTTAGACGAGCCAGTGCGCCCCGATCTAGGAGTGCACCGGCTTTACGGTTTTATATAGGTAAGGCAATATAATATATATATATATATAAGTACATGAAGCGATGGTGTTTACTCCACCTATGGGAATAATCTTTCGTCGATTGTTGTTATGGCGTACGCGATGCGAATCCTGTTTCGAGGGTTAATCGCGCGTTACATGGATAATAATATCGTTGTTCTATGCCCTCGCGCACATAAATCGTACTTTAGCTTATGATTTATTTATAAACGTATATATATATATATGCATCGTACATTCTAGAGATCATGCGGAGTCACGAGAGACCGTTCACCGAGAACGTCGTCCTTGCGCCTGGGAGTCGCGCGACCCCGACGTCGATGTCTCTTTAGCGATACGAGCGATACACGCGAGTGAACGAGACGAAAGATCAAACGGTTTTCCTCGTTCGTTACAAGATCAAATATATTAGAATTTTGTTCTAATTTTCGTTCATCATGATTTTTAATTCGACGAGAATAGAATTATTGTTTACACGTTCCTATCAAAATTCTCCAATTTTCTGATGAATTTTTATTTCATGAATTTAAATCGAATTTGTCGAAATGCAAACGTGACAATCGATAGAATAATTGTAATGAAAGAGCTACTAGTTTTTATTATGTCGATGTTACCACCAAATACACCAAATACCAAATATAAATCGCGATTCCACTCGAAATCCTTTGTGATATCCTGGTCCATTAGAGTTTTGTTTTCTTATTTTTCGTTTTATTATACAATTACGCATCGTACGCTCAGTTAGGCCCTCGCGCGTCTCGTTTCGATCTAACTAAGCCCCTAAACCGCATCTCTACGCTTACGTATCCTCGCCTATATACGCAACGACGCCTTGATGCATCATCGGTCTCTCGACATATGCGTGATGCTGGGCGCGCGTATGACACATCGCCAGGGTGGCGAGAAGGGTGTTCTCGATGTCCATTGAGAGAGTCCAGGTCGAGGGTGGTCGAGGGAGAAAGATAGAAGGGAGCCCGAGATGCGAGAGCTAGTAGTTCGAATCCACTCTTGAGCTTCTGGTGTTATATATACCGACAACGAAAAATCGGTTCCGCTTTTACGAGGACCCCCGTGACACGTCAGAGCATCCTCCGGTCTCGTTCTCGCGTCTATTGTCGAAAGAGAATACGAAAGAAAGAAACAAAAAGAAAAGAAAAAAGAAAAAAAAGACTTGCCTGGCATGCAATTCGTATTTACCGTTGCTATTACTTGCAGCCTGCTCTCTACTGTATTTATATACATGTGTGCGTTGTCTATGTGTGAAACGTATATAGTTATAGTTGTTATAAGCGAACGTGGTCGAGCCTAGATCATTCGTCGAGTACACGTCATACGCATTCGGCTCGCCGGAATGAATAAAAGCCCTTGAACGAGGGCTCTGGGTACGTGGGGAGGTGAAACCGCGCGAGCGGGCCCTATCGTCCCCTTCCCTCGCGCACGTGCCCCTATCTGACCTCGTACGACCTACGTATGACTGTGAACCTCGATAGAAGAAAACTCGGGCAATGCGGATCACCCCTATCACTAAATTAACGACGAAATTATATATTTAACGAGAGAATTGTTTTCATTACATACATATAAATAAATTACGATGAAAAATTCATCCTTGAAAAATACATTAGATACAAAAATATGGAAAATAAAAATATGTGAAAATTGTTTGAAAAAATTACAGGAAAAGTTCGGTTTTTTAGTTTCTAATCTGATAATTTACGCGTTGACGAGTAAAAGAGGGGGAGAGATTCCGGTCATTGGTATCCTTTAAACCAATCTCAACTCTATATATATATATACGGGTAAACGAGCATTCACAAGGGGTGAGTTGAGCGAGCGATGACTCACGTCATAATCGTCATCGACAGCTGATCCAGATGCGTTAAGGTTCGCTTCGCGTAGTATTGCTCTCCACCATATCGCTATAGCTACACACACACACATATATATATATATATATATATACAACTTATATAGGCGGTGAATACGACGCAACACGTATTACGTGTTACGCGCGTGCCCTTTGTACAGGGCACATACCACGTGGAAGGGGTTGGAGCGAGGAGGGGGGAGAAGACACCAAGGAGGAGTTTCGAACGTTCACAAAAGAGAATTTCCGGGGAGCATCGTCGTACTACGACGTCCCCCAAATTTGCCTCCCCACATAGGCCGCGAATCCACGATGACTAATTCGCGAACGAAATCCATGTTGCGAGAGGGGTTCGTTACATGTATTATATAGACACACAAAGAAGTTCTAAGGCACCGCGATTTTTACTTTCATTCTATTCTCGAGTTTCAATCGAGGGTACACAGTTATGGCATAAGCAGAGTTCATCCATTATTTTGCATCCCCCCCGAGTCGCCGTTTTCTTTATGGTATCTCGACGAGCCTCGATTTTATAATACACAAGAGCGTAATGTCGCGAATCTCTTTATTGAATCTTTCTACCGTTGACGAGCGATAACATCGAGTTCCTCGAGGATTTATAGACTCGGTCGAAGAAAATTAAATTAAATACGCGACGTTTTATATTGTCGTATTAAATTTATTCGATTTTAAGAACGAAATTTGAGTAAATTTGTTTTGTTGTATTTCTTGTCTTTTTATTTTGTTATTGGCGTCGAGATCGTTTCGACGAATCGATTTACGAATGAAAAAGCGAGCGAAGCATAATACGAGAATAGTGAGAAATCGCGTGAATGACGACGAAAGTGAGCAACAACAAGAGGAAAAACGAAATTGAATTACGCATCCTTTTTTTTTTTATAGGCCGGTATCATCGCGGTGTTCTGTGATGTTTTGCTCGGTTCTGAATGAAAGGTCTCGCTCTCCGCGGTCGCGATAAACGCGCGTTTCTATACTCATACAGTGTGCACCGCGCAGTAGCCACCGCGCGCCGTTCAGCTCATTGGACGTAATGCAATTTGCATGAATTAAACCGTGACGACTGTTATATTATAGTCGTAGCCTGGGTCCACGAAGCGGCGCGACAGTGAGAGCGAGAGACACGGACAAATGCAGCTGCGTGCGAGACTATAAGCAATGGCCTCTCTCTCTCTCTCTCTCTCTCTCTCTCTCTCTCTCTCTCTCTCTCTTTCGTGATGCGTACTATCCGTTATGACATTCATGTTTTCTCATTCATTGGTAACATTTCGCATCGATGCAAATTTGTATTTATTTTGTTTTCAAAGTGTTTAAAAAATTGTTAATAAAAATAAGGATTAATTGATATGAAATTGATAATAAATATCAATATTGACATAATATGAAATAAATATTAAATAAACATTCATCGTTATTAATATTTTCCGTGTGATGAATTTCCGTAGGATTAATTATTTGTTTATTAAGAATTATCTTCGTTCGAATTTTTTACGTTTCTTGACTACCGGTTTCTAATAAATTTGTCCTTAAAATGAATTAATCATTATTTCGTGAACAAATTCGTAATGCCAGTGGTTAGAGGGGAGATGGAGGAGACCGCGTTTTTGCATAAATCGTCGTTATATCGCGAAACGCGGCGGAGCCCCACGTTTCGAGTTCACGCGCGGATAAATCCATCTCGCAATTTTGTCGGTGATTGATCGAGACGGCACGTGTTTCTGGAGAGACAGCGTGCTTGGGACAATGGATGGAAGGAAACAGAGGGAGAACCGCGAACGAGCTCTTTCAGCACCGGACGCAATACTCGCCAGGAAGTTCGCGACGCTTTTGCGTATTATCGCTACGACGAACACGTAGAGTCATCCCTGCTTGACTATATTCACGATATATATGCATATATATATATTTGTATATTCCTCCTTACGTCGTTGCTAGCCTAACCATCCTAATTTTCTGGGATTTATAATTTTTTGTTAAATTTTACAAATTTCCAATTACTTTGAATTATCAAATATTTAATTCGTGACATTGAAATCTTTCTAAAAAACGAGCAAAAACCTAATTCATAATTTTTAAAGAATTTGGTGCCATTAAAATAATATTTTTATAATCAAATGAGAAAAAAAAATAAAAAATTTACAAGATTTAATGTTTTTTTATTTTATTTTGATTTATTTTTTAAGGAATAAAGTCGAATAACGAAGGTCTATCGATTTAAATGGTTCGTCTTGTGTTCCCGACAGAATGCCTAGCTCATGCGAAGAGAATATAAAGGAGGGGGGACACTATGATAGCGAGAGGAAGAAGCCACTGTGACTGGTGGCCGCAATAATTCGCGTCTAACGTACCGGAAGGACGGTGATAAGACACCCTAGCGGTCTTCTACATATATACATATATATATATATATATATAAGCGATACACTGTGGGCTAGAACGGAAGAACGGGGGAGCGAAAATGTCCTCGACTTTCCGCTGATGTGTCGCCGATGACACGAGATCGGGTCTCGTATACGTTATATATATTATATATACATATAGGTTAAACGGTTCCTTCGGTATCACGCGTCACCGACAGACCGTTCATGCGAAATGTTTAGATATATGATAGAAGGAAATAGAACGATAGATAGGGATAGAGAGTGGGAGAGAAGCTTCATCAATCAGTTTATATACACGAGATCGACTTTTCTCGCCAACAAATTAAGTCATCTCTTACAATCGAACGTTAACGATAATAACAAATAAATAATAATGCTTCAAAAAACCAATCGAAATCGAAAAATTATAATTAAAAATAATAATAATAATTTTCTCCCTCCCAAAACACTTTGTAAGGTCATTCCCGAATCGGAAATTTCCCGCGTAACACGAATATGATGAAATAAAAGGGGTTTCGGAAGAAAAAAAATATAGAAAGGTCAAAATTGTACGCAGAAACGGGCAAAAAATGAGAAAAAAAAACGAATCTCGAGCTGTCTCGTAGAGTCCGATAATCTGCATATATCGCAATCGCGATGAATTGTTGTTTAATTTTTTTCTCGCGAAGTGGTAACTGCGAACGAGCAGAAGTCGATCGCGTTACAACAGAAACTTTCTTGCACGAGCGGGACGAGTGCGAGCGTTGCGCGGAAAAAGCCTAGCCCATAAGTACGTACAACTGTTCTACTGTGCTGTGTGCAATTGAGCGCGCGTGCATTGCGTTCGTCTGCTGTGTACGAACGTCGAGTACACGAAGAGCTCTCTCTCTCTCTCTCTCTCTCTCTCTCTTTTTTTCCTCTGTCTCTCTCTCTCTCTCTTTACCGCTGCTCGATCGAGGATAGAAGTTTGTACACTACCGGGCTCGTGCTATGAGTCAGCAGTGCGGTGTCGTGGCGTCGCACTTTGCCGCACGAAACTCGGCTATAACAACGTATATATCTATATCCATACGTCGTAAAATTATTGCGTATATCGAGTTGGTGAAAAAAGAAGAGAGGAAAAAAAAAAGTATCGATCGATTTTGTCGTTTAAATCGAAATTACAAAAATGACAAATTATTAAGAAAATAACGAAAAATTATTTTGACAAAAACTATTACAATATTATTTAAAAAATGTTGTTCGCGTCGAATAGTATTTCGAGAGGCGATAGAAACCTAAATATATATCGAACTGTAAACGTGCCTCGGGGTTCGCCTTGTTCGCGTATATTTACCCCCCTCCACTCCTCCCTCTAACGTCTAAATATACGCGTCATAAGTCAAAATCGTAAAGAAATTGCATAACTCGTCAACGACGAGCCATACGGGACGAAGATTAAGACGTAGACCGGTAAACGAGAATGACAGGAGAACCAAGACGAATAATATATGCGTAGAATGAAAGGAGAAGAAGAAGAAGGGCAAGGGGAGAATATCTTACGAGACGAGACTTTCGAGAATTGCATCTGCTCTAACTCACCCTCTCTCTCTCTCTCTTATTTCTGTGCTTTTATATATAACCAGACGTAGAGTTTTCCGTACATATGCACTGTAATAATAGTAATATATAGACGATTCCCGTGGCTCCCTGGCTTTCGTCGGATATTTAGGCATGAGTCAGTCTTTCTCGGGGTGGCCAGACTTGGCTGTCCCTTGTACCTTTCGGGCGGTCGCGACGCCTCGAACGCCAAGAGCTACCTCTACACGCTCGCATCGTACGCGCGCGCATGCGCACCTCTATACATATATATACATACATACATACATACATACATATATATAACATTTTAGCTGGCTTATCCGTCAGGTGACGTTGAGCAATTATTGCGCTGCTTCGAGACTTAGACGAGTGGCACGAGTGATCTATATATATATATATATCGGCACACACACACATACATATATGCAGACGAACACACGGGCAAGTGTATTAAAACTGGGACTCGATTAAGTGGCACCAAGAGCCGCGATATATGCAAGAGGCGCTCGAGAATAAAATAAGTATGACCGAATCGCTTACGAGACGCGTTAATTATTTAACTGTCTTGCGCAGTCGAATTCCTCGATTTAATTATAATGTCGCGAACGATCGGTAAGATTTTTTTTTTTTAAATACTTCTGTCGCGACGTCTCTCGTCCCCCGCGAATTTGTACGTATTAATAACGTCGCGAACGCTCGGCTATTTATTATTTTTGTGTGTTTTTTTTTCGAGAATCGCACGTGTTATAAGTTCGTAGGGAAGAAAAAACAAATTATTTAAACAAAAATAATAACATAAATATATCGTTCGCGAGACATTTTTCCTTTAATTTATAAACGACCATCGAGACTTGAATTTATTGCATAACCGCCCACGATACTTCGCGCTATACCGTACACACTATAGTTTACCGTCGTACACGTCCTTTGTACACGCTGAAGACTATATATAGTACATTTATAAAACGTGCGAATGTACAGGCAATTCCGTGTCGATCGCGACAACGACCGATCCTCTCGGATTTCATTCTTAATTTTGTCTACGATAGCACCAACGCTAATTAACACTCCGAATTATTTTCATATTTTTTCAATGGATTGTTCATTAAAAAAAAAAAATTTTTGAACAAAAATAACAAAAATTTAATTTTTTAAAAATCGAAAATTTTAATCGAGCCTTTGAGTCACGGCGTTAGCGATCAAAATAACGATAACCCAAATTTCAAAGGGTCAGGGTCAGTCGTCGACGGCTGCGTGGCGCCCATGGAACGCCCCATACACGCATACGTACGTATAATACTCGATTGATATCGCGCTCCGCGTTTTCTTATCTCTGACACGATATCGCGCTCGCTCGCTCGCTCGCTCGCTCGCTCGTCTTCGTCTTTGCCTGACATTTTACATATATGCCATGCGCGAAGATATAGATATACGCCATTACGTTTATGCGCGACGGGTGGCGCTTAGTTCATCGGTAGGTTTAGCACTGTTTTTTCAATCGCCTTCCCTCCTGCGTCTCGTCAATCGCACGTGTACGAAATAAAAAATAAAAAAAAAACTAGAAAGACCAACAGCTCGTACGCGCGTGTGTCGATTAGTTGGCGTACCGAGGCTGTCGATAAAATCCCTCTGTCCCGAGATGACGACAATCGTAAAGCAAAACTGTCGTTAATCGCGCCCATTGTCGTATTTCGCGCGACGAGACGGCGAGCCTCGTCGAATCACGTTTCAACGAGATTTTTCTCACGTATAAAATTCCAAAAATGTGTTCGTTTCCCTGAGATAAAGCACAGACTCGACCTCTTTTTTTCTTCCCATTTCGTGACGAAAATCGAAAATAACGAACGAGCTAATACCGTCGCGAGAAATAAGTTTACGGATCGACGAGAATTCCATTAGTCGTACGGGAAAATAAACGTTTCGATGACGCGAATCGTGGAATAACGATAAAAATCGAGATTTTTTTTTTTGTTTTTGATATATATTTTATTTTTCTCGCTCGCCTCGAACGTTTCTGAATAAATTGTAAAATTTAACTTTAACTTTCGCGAAAATTATGCTTCGAAACAAAATGTAAAAATCATTGCGGGGGCAAAGAGTTTATAAAAAGAAAGGGAAACCTAAAAAATTCAAGCGAGATGACTCATCCGGCGTATAACGCTCGAACTGCCTCTTTTCTGTTCGTGTCACGACTTTTAGTTTCTCTCTCTCTCTCTCTCTCTCTCTCTCTATCTATCTATCTCTATCTTCCTGGCTTATACGAGAGGTCTATGGAAAAGTTTCGGGACATTTTGCGAACAGGTGCCCCGACCCGGGGCTGTGTCAAATGAGGGAAGCGAGGCCCACGGGAGCGCGAAGACATCGCACTCTCTCGAGATGGACTTTATTGGAAAGCATTGCGACGGGACGAGAGGTCTCGGGGTGAGCAAAAAGAGGGCCGTGTGCTTCTTGCTACGACGGGAGGAAGTGAAAGAGAGAGAAAAAGAGAGAGAGAGAGAGAGAGAGAGAGAGAGACAAATTTTGGCAAAAACTCAAAAATCCATTCCGGTATTGCGCGTACGCTTTTGTAACCAAACGGAGAGAGGGAAGAACGAATAATGAAAAACGATGATAAACGATCTTCGCATTAAGAGCAAGAAAACTACGAAACAATGCGAAAGAAATAATTAAATTTAGACGAAAACTTCTACAAAAAAAAAAAAACTAAAAAATGTCGCAACGTCCCAAATTAATGTTTCGTCCAATATCCGTATCGACTTATTTTTCATCAACCAAAAACCAACCAACCACAAAAGAAAACTAAAATACGATATAATTTTCATTAAATTTAAGACGAAAACGGTTTCGTATTAAAGATGAACGTCGCCTAAATCGTCGCCTTTTCGCGACCATCGTGGATAATTATTAAGAGCGGCGATAACTCGGTATCGCGTACGCTTTTTTTTCGGTACGTATACACGCACGTACACACGGTCGTTGTACCCGAAGCGATTACTTCAGGGTCAGCGTTAAAGTATAGCGACGAACAAGCGCGCGGTACATACGCACGATGGAGAGACCGGTGCAATAATCCAGTCTGATATGCGTCGCCTGTTGTGCTCGGCCTCTGTAATGCAGTTTATGCACTTGTAAAAATTCGCAACTCTTCGCTCCGTCTCTCGGTTCTCCGTTTGTACTATCCGCACGTACGCGATACCCCCCACCCCCTCCCTCCCTACCTCCCTCACTCTTATATCTACCGGTCCAGGTGACGTGTCTTTTTCACGGATAATGCTCTGGAGATCTCGTTCCACAAGCCTCACGAACACACCCACACACGTATTAATTATTGTAAATGATAATGATAATAATAAAAATTATTATATTATTATCGTTATTATTATATTATTCTTATTATATTATTAGTATTATATTATTATTATTATTATTATATTATGATTATTGTTATTATTGTTATCATTAATATTAAAATAGTGAATAAAAAAATGAAGAACGAGGCGTAGCTAATAAGATCGTTATAGAATAACGAAATAGAGAGATATTGTTCGTTAGAACGTATTATACGGTTTATTCTTCATTTGGTACGTGTGTATAGAGAAAAGTCGGTGTTGGGCGGAGGAAGAAGAAGAAGAAGAAAAAGAAGTCTTGGGGGACACACACCGAGAGTAGCGTGTGCTCGCGTGCTCACAACGGATAGCAAGCCAGTCGCGTTGTGCGCAAATTCAGGCGGGCTATTCGCGTCGTCATCTCATCGTGACTCATTCCTATGAATAGATATCCCTCTTCTTCGTCTTCTTCTTCTTCTTCTTCTTCTTCTTCTTCTTCTTCTTCTTCTTCTTGTTCTACCTTCGTCGTTCTCGCGAGCCTCGCGAATATCGTCGCGGCTTTTGCCTCGCGATTTGCTCGCCACTCGCTACTATTCGTCTTCTTCCTCGTGTTTCTCATCCGATTCTTGTTTTCTTTCGTCTCTTTCTCGCGAAGAATTACACACACGAGGAATCTCGGTTACGCTCGTTTCCTTATCCGCGATCTTTTATCTAACGCAGTCTATCTCGTTACTTTTTCGTGTGAAAATAATTAGAAAAAAGGTTGTTTTTCAATTTGTTTGTTTCAAAAAAATGTTAAATTAAAACTTTTGAATTTTGTGATTCTTGCTCGATCAATGTTCGAGCTTAATTACCGTTAATTTTTTGACGCAATGTTGAAAAGAAAATTTCTATGAGAAATCGATCGTACGACGAGAGAAAAGAAAATAGACGGCGATTTTACGATATCATCGAGTTTTTCGAATCGTCTAGCGAAATCATCACGCTCGTTACGACGTAAACGCGGTCTTTTTTGTCTTTGGCGCTTCGTATATAAGTTTTACTATCGACGCAGAGACACGCACACCCTCGTATACTTGCGTATTTCGAGCTCGCGCGCGCGCCAAATAGAAAACGAGACAAAAACGTCGAGACTCTGACACTTCCGTAAGCAAAGTTTCCTCTTCCTCATTGCTTTTCTCGTTCCTCCTACTTCGCGTCCCTCCCTCTCCTCGTCGTCCTTTTGCGCGAATCTCATTTCGAGAGCTAAGCCAGATGGCTTTTCTCGCTGATTTATTTTCTCGAGCCACGACCAAGGCCCTGGCTAAGAATCGCGGAAATTTCTTCCCTCTTTACCCATCTTTTTTTAAAACAACAATTTTGTTTTCGAAAATCAAATATCGATAAGTTAAACAAAATTATAAGGGAATTTTCTCGATTCATCGAGAGTTTTGAAAAAATTAAGAAAAAAAAGGAAAACAAAAATCCTAACGATTTTTGCACCAAAAGGCATCTAAATAGAATGCATCCTCGATCGTATCTGTCTCTTCTATCGACGTTTACTCGTGTATTACCGAATAGCCGCGTCAAGATACGCGAATTCATTGCTCGCCCCAATAATTACAATAATAACAATAATAAAGTACGAGTAGCGCGTGCTCGGGCTCACTCATTTGATTACCAAAGCAAGCACTACCTCTCGGTCTCGCGCGAGCACTGACTAGCATTCCGATCTTTTTATCGCGATTTCTCCATCGCTAATCGTATTATCCCTATTGAAACCTGAATTACGACGTTTCTTCTCTCTCTCTCTCTCTCTCTCTCTCTTTCTCTCTATCTCTTTATACTGCACTCGACTTCGTGCGTCGATTCTGCGTATGCGGATGCTATATAGGTCCGTTCGCGCATTAAATAATATGGCGAGAGAATCTCAAACGGCAATTTACAATTTTATCGCTCATTTACTTATACATACGTATATAGCTCGGTGTGTTAACGAAACGAGAAAATTCATCATTAAATTTATAATAATAATAATAATAACGATTTATTATTATCGACGTGTCGATAATAATAAATCGATTAATTTATCTTGTCGATAACCCGTTATACTAGATAAACATACTTATTTACTTTTACTAATAAAATATGAAGGATGTTTTTCGAAAGAACGAAGAAAATAAAGGATTAAGAAGCCTCGTTAATTTTCTTAAATAGAAATTTATGAATTTTATGAAAAAAATTTAAAAAAGAAAAAAAAAAAAGAAAAATGTTTTTAGTTACTTGAAGAACACTTCGTAACGTATGCATACGTAACCGTTGCCCGGAGTCGAACAACTGGTTACTAATACAAAGCCAACGAGAGCGTCTGCCATACGTCAATTATGAGGCGGACTAAACGATCACAAGTGTCGCACACTTTCGTAGTTTGCAGTCAAGCGGTGTATGACCCAGTAGGCGGCGTATTCCTTTTCTCTCTTACGGCGTATGAGTGTAATAAGAGCTAAATATATATATATATATGTGTGTGTTTGTGTGGATATGTGTGCAAATGTTTGATTCTACATACTGTGCACGCTTAATGAAACTCACAGGCTCTGACTGTGAAAAGAGAAGAAGGAGGAGGAGGAGAAGAAGGAGGAGGCCACGTGGAGATACGTAGTATAAATTTCTCCCACGTACTTCCCGGATTTTCCATTCAGTTTCTCGTCCCTGAATTGACGACACGTGGACTTGAAATCAGCCTTATACGAAATAGTTTCCGATTTATCCTGTCGTGTATTAAAAATAACCAAAAAAACATCCTAATTTAACGATTTTTTTCTAAATTATAGCGCACACTTGTTGATTCTCAAGTCAAAAAATAACAATGAGTGTAAAGAAAAATGTAAAACGATCGTATAATTTGAGATTTACGTGATTATGGGTCTTGAGATTATGAAAAAAACAAAAAATAATAATGAATTCGCAATGAAAATGCATTTTTCTACGCGTCGGCGTGAAACGGTTCGATCTTGCTTTTAAGGAAAATTTATCGAAGCCAGCCGTTGCCCGACGATGACCTCGTCGTTTTTGTGGCGAGAATTCGCGATTTTTGGCACAACGAAACATGTTTTTTCGTTACCTTTTTGTGTTTTTTTTGTTCTCTCGAATACGTATTTGACGCACCGGGGGCGGTAGGCAGGAATAAACGTAAAGAAAAATCAGCGGATGGGGCGAGGAGTGATGACGATGAAAAGTGAAGAAAGAGGTTAAAAAGAAAGAAAACGATGGGCGTATATTATCGCCATAATAATAGTCGTTTCAAAAGAAGCGAGATATTCGCCCACGTGAGAAAGTGTCAACAGCACTCGCACCGGGGGATCTGGAATAATTCGTGTTTTTTTTCTTTTGTTTCTTTTGTTTTTTTCATTTTTTGGTCTCTTTCAGTCGCAAAATCAATTTTATCACCGATATATTTGAGTCTTTTTTTATTAGCAAGGTCCTCAAAAAGTCACACGTTGAAGAGCTGTGAGATATTCGTGATGCGTGTTTCGCCAAAGCCTTCGAAATTTGGCAATAGAAATGACTGCCCCCGCACTCGACGTTTTAAACTCCGCACTCGTCTCTTTTATAGGCCGTGTGAGAGAGAAAGAAAATTCGCTCTCGAGTATATAAGTCGCGGTCATCGTGAGATTAATATCAAATATATAACGTTTTTCGAGACAAAAATATCCCAAAGGAATAAACACTTTCAACCCCCCTCTATTTTCCTCGATGACTTCTTCGCCTCGATTACTAATTCTTTTTTTCTTCACGAATTTGCCAAAAAAAAATCCAACCTCGAAGCCACCATGAGTCGACACATTAAAAACTCGATAGAATTCAATTTAATTGAATCATTTTAATCGAGATCGAGGAATCAAAAATGTAAATTTCATTCTTGAAAATTGAAATGATTTACGAGATTCGTTTCAATTTGCTTAACAGCGTGAAATTGAATTATAACGTATAAAAATAGTGTTAATATTTTCGTAAAGAGGTTGAAGATTCAAGGACTTAACAGTATCATCGATAATACAGCGTACCAAATATTATCGTCGCTGACAAATTTCAAATATGATAAATATGCACATCATAATAATCGAATCATTATTTAAAATAAAGTAATCAAAAACTAATACCTAAAATACAAGAAACGTATAAAGAGAAAAGAAAGAAAAACACAAAGTAAAAACGAAACTCACCAATCAGAAGAGCAGGCTCCCGTTGATCCTCGACGAGTGCGGTTAGAACAAGAAACAATGGATGTTGAACCGGTAGATGTTCAAGATCGGCGGTACAATCGTCGTAAAGTACAACCTCGCTGTAATTGCCCCGTTTGAGAATGTCCTTACCCTCTCTCGCCGTGACTAGATCGGCCAGGGTAGCTTTCCCGAGTTGCAAGCGTCGTCGATTAAAACGATCGGAACAATTAACATTGATAGCACCGCGCACGTGATTAACGTTATAAACGATGAAAGGACGACAATCGAGGATAACAAGACCGGGTTGATTTTCCAAGCGTCTCGCGAGTTCGTCGGACTCGATTGTACGCGATCGTTGAAGTACCAATTGCCTCTGTAGAGTGGTATTGCTCTCGGAGCAAGGACTCGTTGGTAAGCTCGCGGTCTCCAGTTTGCAACGTTTAGGTGGGGCACAGGAGGTTTGAGTCCCTTGAAACAATACAACGGCTGCGGCACTCGCGCTACTTTGACGAACGTACTGTTGCTGATTGTGATAACGATGATGATGATGATTATTATTATTATGATTATGATGCTGCTGCTGCTGCTGCTGATGGTGATGATGATGATGAAGATGATTTTGATGCAAGTTATGAAAATTACGTTGATTTATATTTCGATTGCGCAAATCGCTGTTTTCCGTTCCCTCGATCCCGATCACGTCGTTGATAATCGTCCCGTTGTTCGGACAAATACCGTTGCAATTGATATTAGCGAGACAATCGACGTTGCAAATGATATTTCCGTCGACGACGTCGATACTGTTGGTACTACCGCTTGGTGTGCTCGCGTTCCCGCTGCTAACGCAATAATCGAGGCTGCTGCCACGACTCTCCGCACTGTTCGTGCTTATACCACTGCTGCTCGTATTCGATATCGTCGAGAGTGTCGGCGAGGTGGGTGTAGTAGGAGTTCCGCAACCACCGCTCGCGTTCGTAACTCCTACAGTGGTGAGAAAACGATGATGACGATCCGAGGAACAAGGTGGACCCGGCTCGCTCAAGCTACGATTCAAAGCGAGCTTGAGATTGTCGCGAGGACGTACTCCCGTAACCGCAGACGGCTCGCAACAAACGAGGGTCGACATCGTCGCAGCCCCTGACACCGCTGAGTGCTTGCTGATACTGGTCAGCGTAACGCCGCTACCACTCGTGACGACGGTGCTGGTGCTGCTGCTACTGGTGCTGTTGATGCCGTTGCCGCTCGTCGAGCTAGAGCTGACGTCAGGCACGGTTATATCGAGACGAGACGAAGCTACCGGTATCCGCGAAGAAACTGCGAAGTAAAGAAATGTTTTTTTTTGTCCTTGTTTTTGCATTTAGTTCTTTACTTTTTTTTGAGAATGGTAAAACGGGCTTGTATTTTAATATGTTTAAGGACTCGTTGATGATTCGGGATTTTCAGGGGGGATGGAATAATTTGGGTAGTTTTGAAAATCGATGGATTGACTCGTTTTTTCATTTATTGAAAATAATCGATTTTTCGTGACGACGTTGAGTTTCGTGTTTTTCTTTTTAGCTCGAGGTAATTCTTCGACAACTTTGCGGACAATGATTGAAAAACGAAAATTTTGAATTGTAATCCGAGGGTTTTTTTTTTCATTGATTAATCGTTAATTGGCTATTGCAGAGTTTCTCGATTAGATACGAAACAACGTTGAGGGAAGTATTTTTTTTTTTTCGTTTCGCAATCTTCATCGTCGACCGACGAAACGGTATGTTCGTCGATATGCGAATCGATATAAATGTATATATCGAAACGTATATCTCGCGATCCGTTATTGTTTATCAGGCGATTTCATCGCTATCGAAAATCATCGAGGCGATAAGAGTCGCGTTATTACTCCTACCCCGAATCAGCCAACAACGAGAATTTTTGTTTCCTGTTAGAAAACACTTTCGCGTCTATTTTCAAGGATCGCGTAATATCGCGATTGAATAAAAAGAAAAAACAAAAAAAATATCTTAAAACGTATCGAAAAATGATTTTTAGATTTTTTTGTCGAGCAACTTTTTTACTTCGCTCTTCGAATTCAAAAAAGCGACCCAAAACAGGTATACGAAAAGGAAAAAAAAAAGAAGGAAAAAAAAAGTAAACGACCGAATCTATCGACGGGATTCGAGACCGAGGACCACTTCTTTCCGATCTTCCTCATCCTCGTCCTCCTCGCTCCCTCCCCCCCTCTAGCTCTCGACGATGGAATCTGGACTAGCGGGATCCACGGCGTCTTGACCTCCTCGGGAAGAAGAGAGCGATCCTACCTACTTTCCTGTCAAGTCAATGTCGCGAAGCCCGAACGAGGCGATACGGTCAAAATGTTTAGCTCTCCGCTCGCAGATTTACGTCGGTCGTCTGGGAGAAATCGTAAAAATCGTATCGGCCGAAAATAAAAATTTCGTCAATATTTCCAAACGAGACACAATTTGGGGAGAAAAAAATGGATTCATCGCGTCTCGTTAATCGACGACGACGATATATCGATAATTTATCGTTCGATAATTAAAAAAACTGTCTCTTTTTTTTGTTTTTTTAACGAAACAAGTTTTAATGCCGATAAAAATTGACCGATCGTCTCTCGTCATATTTTACGAGGATTTTCGTGCTCGTCGGTCGGTAACGAGACAACGTGGTATCAACGGTATTAAAATCGTTTACGCGCGGGCGCGCGCGCGCGAGAAGACTCGTACGTAAACGAAGACACAAACGTACGCGTATAAAGCACGAGAAGCGTGAAGATGGTGTATACGTCTCAGGATTCTGTGAGTCAGCCACTAATATTAGAAGGTGAGGCTCGAGGCGGGCCAGGTCTTCTCTTCTCGTTCTCTCATCTTTGCGTGCGGCGATGCGAGAGAAAACGAGAGAGGGAGGGGGAAATGGAAAAGAGATTCAGCGAGAGATGTTTCTCTCTCTCTCTTTCTCTCTCTCTCTCTCGTTCTTTCGCTGAAACCACAACGTCGTTCACCGGAGGCGAGCAACGCGAGTCAGCAGAGAATCCTTTTGCTGCCTCGCTGCTGCTCCGTTGCTTACGTGTGCATCGGGGTTCGTTGTTTCGAGAGTGAGTAAACGCCGAGGAATTCGACGGGGCAGCGGCGCGAGCGAGAGAGTGAGTGAGACAGAGAGAGAGAGAGAGAGAGAGAGGGGGGGAGAGAGAGAGAGAGAGAGAGAGAGAGAGAGAGAGAGAGAGAGAGAGAGAGAGAGAGAGAGAGAGAGAATGAGCTCGCCGTAGCACGCTGCACAAGCAACAACCCAGCCGGGCAACCTACAACGAGTGACGCTGAGCGGACTGGGCTCTCTTTCAGTCCTTCGAAACAGGTGTAGCGCCAGCACCTGCTGCTGCAGCCACACGAACGCAACACGAACGAACGTCTTATAATATCTTCGCGAGAGACGACTTTTACCCCAACTCTCGACGCTGAGATCGTTTGGAAATTATGCTTTGTTTTCGAATTTCGAACGTAACTGGTTTTTTGTTTTTTTTTCGTTTTATATCGGCGATATTCCAAGTTCCTCGACGATAATCTTGTATTTAATATTGTTTTATTTGTTTTTTTGTGATTCGAAGAAGATTCTATGGCATCTTGGGAGATTAGATTGCGAGAGTTATTATTGTTCGTTGTCTTCTTTACGGACGAGGGTTCTTTAATTATCGAAGATTCGTCGATATCTCGAGCGCACGAGCGCCAGTCCGTTCATCGTTTCTCGTGCGACCAACGATACGCGCGACAACGAACGGTTTTTCCGCGATCGTAGATTTTATAATTATGACTAATCATCTGATTTTTGTTTCTTGTTTTTTTTTTGTCTTCGTCCCGCGAAGGAAATATCGATTTATCGATGATCGGCCGAGGATTTCGAAAAATTTTCGTCGTATTTAAAAATAGATTTTTTTCTTCTCTACATATACAGACGGGAGAAACTTTCCTTTCTCGAGCGTGTAAATTATACGCCGACGTTCGTTTCGACGCGAACGAAATTTCATTTTATTTCGAAATTCGTCGTGAAATTCGTCTGAAATTTGGTTTTTCTTTAACGCGAACGACGGAAACGTTTTGCTTGCACAGATGCGAGTTCGTCGAACTAGAATGGCGAAACGGGACGGTCTCGTGACGATATAATCGAGGCGATCGATCGAGACGATTTCGCTGAAAAATCGAGGCTCCTGCGAATTTGGAAAGGGAAATAAATCTGGGAAAGCGCGATGTGATTAAACAAAACAAAAATAACAAACAAATGGGAGATACAAGATTTTCATTTTTTTTGTTTTGTTTCGACAAATACAAACGTACCTTTTACGAACGCGTTGCGATTGTTGCAGAAGAAACCGGTTCGCGGCGAACGATCGACGTAGATCGAAGAGCGTCGACGAAGCCAATGAAAAATCGAACGTTTCACGCGATTTATATCGATCGCGAAAAGATCGACGCGTCACGAGCGACGAAAAAAAAGAAAAAAAAATCACACCAGCACTGAAGTCGTCGAAAAAAAAAAAAAAAAAGAGCAAAGAATTATCCACGTGGGCAGGCGGTCGTTACAGGACGAAATCTTAGGAATCCCGTCTCGTTCAAAGCACTTACGTTATCGCGCGAACGCTTTCGTCGTTCGTTCCATTTTCCACCGCACATTTTCAAAAATCAATGAATTTCGTGTCGCGCGATTAAGTGAGTTAAATGAAACGATGAAAAGATTATCGGAAGAAAGGGATAAAATACGATTAAGGAAAATGAGTAAGAGGAAAGCAAGAACGAGAGAAAAAGAAGGATAGAAAGGAACGAAGGAGAGGTGTGTGTGAGAAAGAGAGAGAGAGGGAGGGAGAGAGAGAGATAAGAGATAAGAAATGATCTTCAGGTTAGAACCGCCGGTGCGAAAGGCCGGAGCGACCCACGCCTTGCGCGTTTCGTTCCCAGCATCATCGTTCCCTCTCTCCTTCTATCGCTCGTTCGCCCAAAGTTTTTCAGCGTATTACCGGAAATGTCTCGTCTCCCGAAGTACAAATGCGATCGTACGAAAAAAAAATTCTCCTCGACGTCGAGACGATAAAAAAAAAAAAAAAAAAAACCAAAAAAACTGCAAAGTCGGAGAATTTTTATTGTCGCAGGTTGAAAGAAAAAAGCGCGGGTAAAGGATCGTCGTTGTTGCGCGCACCACTGTGTCACTTGGGCCGGCGCAGAGTTTTTCTCGTATAGTTATACGGAACGCACGTCGACTTTCCGTGTGTCCGTCGCGCGGAAGCCGGTCCCGGAAATACGAATATATACGCGCTCGCTACGGTCCGAGAGCGCTATCGATAACGTATATATATGTATATATATATATATATATATATATAAGCGTAGATAGGGAGAAGAGAGTGAGGGGGTGGGGGGATACGAGGCTTCCGTTGTTTACAACGCAGTGACCGGCGACCGGCCTCGTCGGCTGCTGATCAGTGACTGCCAGCCATACGTTGTATCGCTCGCGGCCTCGAGTATACTATGGTCCTCCCTCGCACCTCTTCCTCTCACTCAATCGCACTCGCGCGCGCGCGTAAGAGGACTAGCGACAGTGCGTCGTGCTCGAACGTTCGTATAGCGATTTATATATATATATATATATATATTATAATGATATATATATATATATATTGTAACGATATATACGTATATATATATCGTCGTGCCACGAGAAACACGGGTAGGAGAGGTACGTCGAAGAGGAGAGCGAGAGAACTAGAGACAGAGGAAGAGAGAGAGAGAGAGAGAGGAGGCTAAAGAGTTTTGTGAGAGGAAAAAGCCAAGAGGTAGGAGTTGCGTACGATAGATAGGGGGTAATCGCGATCGGTCTAAGCACATGATATTTACGAGAGACAATTTTTCTGTTCGATCTCTCCGAACCATGAAATAATGGATATGCAATTTTTCTACGAGATTGTTAGCAGGGATTGATGAGATTATCGTTAATTTTGTTGATAACGAATTATTTTTATATATTATTAATTTTGTGTTTTATTAATTTGCTGATAGATCGTCACACCGCTGAGCCCCCCATTATTTTTTATCTATAGCAATCGTCGCACAACATTTTTAAAAAAACCGAGTCAACCAAAGCTTTATCTAAATTCTATTTTAATTAAATTACAGCAATGCGCGATTTGTCACAAAAAACATTAGTCGAAATAAACGATTGTAAAAAAGATAAAAGATCAACAAAAATAATAATTGAAATAAAAGTTTGATCGGCCAACGACTGTCGTCCCGATCCGGTCGATCGTCGAGGGTACTCGCTCGATAGGTAGATCGGAGCAGACGTAAGCAGCGAGTGAGAGAGAGAGAGAGAGAAAGAGAAAGAGAGAGAGATAGAGAGAGAGAAAGACGAGGAGAATAAGCTCTTCGCCATTCCCCTCTTTATGTGCAGAAGGGCGAAGAGGAGGTAGAACGTGATGGTGTTCGAGTACAAACACGCATACACATACATATATAACACACAGAGACACATACAAGAGCACATATAGCCGAGTGTTCCGTAATTTGGACCACACTCCGCTTATCACTGAGTCTCTCGGGTCATATATTTACCATGTACTCTTCTGCTCATATATCTGTATACATATAGATATAAGCGTCTATGTATATTTTTGTGTATAACGCAACTAAGCATTGCAGGCATAGCGCGCAGTCTGTGGCTTCCTCACACAATCGTACTTGACACGATGCACGTACGTACGTATATCTACATATATACATCTATATATAACATATATATATATATATAACACATATGTATATGTATAACGTAGCAGACGGGACTCAAGTGAACGATGAGTCACCTCTCGCGAGGCGCGGTGTATTACCGCGGCTCACTCCCGCGCGTCTCTGTCTCAGTCTCTCTCTCTCTCTCTCTCTCTCTCTCTCTCTATATATGAATATATATATAGTGAGAAAGATATATATATATATCTTTCTCACTCGTGCTATCGTACAACGGGGCAATGGAAAAAGAGACCCTCCTCCTCGACGACCCGTTTGCTTTTGCCGTGCAGTAAAAAGAGAGGGAGATCGAAGCCGAGCTCCGCCAGGGCTTCTTTCGAAGGATCGGACCCGCGATGACGAATGCTCGCGACGCTTCGATGTCTGCGAGACAGAAAACGACCCCGAATCAACAACCCTACGACGAAATGTTTTTTATTTCGAATCGATGCTTTTTGCCTACTTTTTGAGATTTCTCGTTAGAAGGAAGAAAGAAAGAAAGAGATAACGAAAACGTGTCGATTTTTCGTCGCGATGGGAGAAATGAAAATGCGAATCGAGCGAAACGATACAACGAGATCGTAATAAAAGGAAGAAATCGATAATAATAAAAAAATGTTATCGAACGATCGAATCGAGAGCGATTATTATTTACTCACGAGCCACGTTTGTTCGATTTTCAATGCTCGTCTTTGTATTAACTCGATGTACAATACGACGTAATAATCCACGAATGAAAAAGAAAAGACAAAAACACCATAATTTTTAATACTCTCGAGCGGTTTGCCGATAAATTATATTTATTTATAGCGTGCGATTATCGACTCGACGAGGAGACGAGAGAGGAGAGCGCGAAAGTTCTCGTTCGCGAGCGAAGAATCGAACGTCTATTTGTCTATCCGTGGAATGTCGTACGATTCGCACAAAAATGTCGTTTATAATACGCTGCGTTCAATAACGCAGCGAATATTTCCGCGTAAATAAATGCGCGAATCGAAAGAATGAGAAAAAGAAAAAGAAAAAGAAAAAAAAATATTTTTCTCGCGACGCTTGTGCGTGGTGAAGCGAGATCGCGTCGCGACCGAGAACGAAAAATCGTTCGTGACGTTGATACGGAAATTATTATCAATCGACCAGATTGTAATCGCGCGCATTGTACCGAGTCATCGCGAAGGTTTCCAGGTATATTCGTTCGTTACGAACGAAAATTTAAATTCTTCAGACATCGAATATTTCACTTTTCGTTCTTTTTATCGCGTCATCCGGTTTATTTATTTTTTGTATCGATTTGAATCAAACGCGCGATAAATACTATCGGTTAAATAAAATGATTTTTTTGAATTAATTAAAAATCATCATTTTTAATACAATAATATAATTATTATCATTCTTATCGATATGAATTTTTCGTACAAAGGGCGATTATTTTTGTTTGATTTTGTTGTTCTCGTTCTTTTTTAGGAAAAAAACAAGATACGTAACTACGCCTACTGTTTCCTATCGATCCTTCTCGAGCGTAGTCACGCTCTTTAAATTCTTTTATCAACATCATAGACGTAAGAGCGCAGGTAAACACGTAGAAGCGAGTCTACGACCATGTGCACTTGCTCGATTCGAGGACACCGGCGCTCCGATAAGATTGTCGAACGGCACTGATGAGAAGCCTCGCGTCGACTCAACTCGCTCTAGTACAATTCGGATCTGTTGCGATCACGCCTCTACCACTTCGTCATTCGTAGATGCGATTCGGTTATATTAAAAGTTGTATCGAATCGAAACAGGAAACTAAATCGAAAAAAATATCAATAGTGACGAATGTCGATGAGAAAAAAAAAACAACAAAAAATCATTGGCCGGAAATGATTTCACGATATTGCGCGATGGTCAGGAATTTGCTCGGCAAGATATAAAAATAATATATAGGCTTTTCGCACGGTCATCTGGTGCGTGATCTAATAAAATCGTTTTCTATCTTTCTCGCGATGCTACGTGGTAGAACGACGCGATAGAGAACTCTCCGGGCTTTCGCCCGAAGATAGAGTCTGACATCATACGAAAACTCACGAGAGAGAGAGAGAGAGAGAGAGAGAGAGAGAGCGAAAATCTCTCGTTGGGCTTCTCCCGATTCTCTCTCTCTCTCTCTCGAGTTTCTCGTCCCTGTTGCAATAAACATATTTTGCCCCGCGGTAAAAGAGACGCGCGTAAGTCTCTACGCACGTATTTACGTCTTTTAACAGAACGCGTAGATTTTTGTTGCCTACGCGCGACTTCTCAATTGCCTCATTCCTCCTTGTAACTGCAATATTTATTGCCATCGGGGCTTTCGACGAGGGTACGTCATTTCTAATCAACGATGATACGAAATTGCATCATTGGGAGCAAACTTCAGGTCGACTTTTCTCATCGTTGGAAATAATTCAAATATAAAAAAAAAAAAAACTAAAAATATTTTTCACATTATTATCGGCCCATTGAAATTATTTTCGAATTATAAGAAAAGAGCATTCATATTCGTCATTCATATTCGAGACTATGAGGGGTACGTATAATGATTGCATTATTGGGAGCAAAATTCATGTTGATTTTTCTCATCGGTGGAAATAATTCAAAAATAAAAAAATACTAAAAATATTTTTCACATTATTATCGGCGTATTGAAATCATTTTCGAATAATTAAAAAAAGAGGATTACGTAATACATATTCGAGACGATGAGGCTACTTATAATAATAGAACGAAAACATATATCGACACAATTTCAAATTTTGATCTCCAAAATCGTGGTGAAATTAAATCGTTTCTAATTAAACGAGATATCTAGTCAAACTACGTACTGTTCAAACAGCGCGGATAATTAGAGACGTGACAATAACGGCGCCGAAAGGCTCGTTAACGCAACGCGATAAGTGCGTAACGAAAGAGAAGCGTGCAAATACAAATGGTTTCCGCGATTCGAGAACGAAATATACGAGTAATGAAAAAAAAGAAAGAAACGAAAAAAAAAGAAAAAAAAAAAAAGAGGAGCTCTCGTTCGTTTTCAAGGACAATTTTGTGCTTATTCATACGTGAAAATGATCGCGAGATCGTCAATGACGTCACGAAAATCGCCTGATAACGAAATATAACGCTGGAATAGCGCGTATCACTCCGATTACACATGTGTGCCAGCCGAGGAAAAAAAAAAGATGAAAGGGTCGTAAAAATTAATCCACGTATTTCATCTACGAATATTCATCGCTCGGCTATCATTACGCAACACTCGTTTACTTCATTTTATAAAAAAAAATTCGTAACCGTCATCGCGAAATCTACGATCCTAATTTATCGAAATGTTTTTTGTTTTTAATTCCAATTCTGTCACGGATTTGATAATAAGTGCATACGCAAATATATGATATATTAATATAAATATAACGATATATAGACGCGCGTGTATAAAAGTATGGGAGGGACACGAGAATGAGGAAAAGGAATGCGTCGAGTGAACGGAGAGCCTCGGATAGAAAGTGGTCTCGATCCTCGAGACAGCATCACGTCGTGGCGTCACACACACACACACACACACACTCGATATCATTATGGTACCAGTCGGGTGTACACACATACGTACATATGTATCTCGTTTTGACTCACCGCACGATGTTGTACGTAGGAGGGGGTGGCTTTTATACTTTCCTTGCTTTATGTACGTAAACAGACGTATATATACAGACACCCGTGTATATATATATATATATATATACGATCAAGAAACGTATTTCTCTCATTCGCATGCATTTCGAGCTATTTTACGATGTTTTCCTCGTGACGCGATTTTTTTTCGTCTTCTTCTTCTTCTTCTTCTCATCATTCCCTCACTCGCGTTTTGCTCCCGTTTTATTGCGCGTACCACGAGGGTCTCATCGCGACGTAGTATTTTCGTAAATGAAACTTCGTAGGCGAATTAATATTCGGGAAGAATAAAAATTTGATTTTTTAAAAATTGAAAATATTTTTTGCCTTTTTTTTTTTGTTTTTTGGTCGTGGATTATTTTTGATATTTATGGAAAATTATCGTTACGGGGAATTCGACGTTTTTTCGAAGAAACGACACTCGTTACGAATATTGCTAAATGCCTGTCTCGAAAGCGTGAAGCGGACTTACCTTGAAACTGGTGGAAGTTCAGACGTTTTATTCGCGGTAACGTCATGCAGGTGCGAGTCAACGATGGCATCGTGTTTTTGTCGTTGTTCTCTTTCTCTCTTCTCGTCGATGTCGTCGATGATGTCGAATGGCTCTTCGTCGATTCCTCGTTTATATATCGATCCTCGCCAATGAAACTCAGGAATAAGGATTTTTTAGCAGGCACTGAGTCACCGATCTCGTTTGAATTCGCGATACGTTTATTGGTCTTGACTTTTGCGATTATTTCTTCGTTACTATCGTTATCGATCGATTCCGAGATTATTCCGGTTCCCGCTGACGTTGGCGAGGCGACTGTGCTTTTCGCACCTGGCAGACCGACGACTGGAAGAAATAGCGATAAATCTATTGAGAAAGAAAACATTTTTCAACGTAAAGAGAAAAATATGAAAATTTAATTGACAAACATTAATTAAAATATTGATAATCGAATTTAAACGGATTTGAAAATTTCGTTTAGAAACAATCGAAGAATAAGATTTGAATCGAAATGAAAATCGAGCGTTGAAGTCATAATCGGTGCGAAATGATTGAAGAAAAAAAAAACATTAATTACTAATTATCGAGGACGATTAAACGTCACGAGTTCTCGCTCTCGCGTTACAACGCACTCTAAAGACTCGAGACTCGCGATGTCTCATTGGCTCACTATATGTTACTCGAAATGCTCGCGCGAGCTCGAACTACAATCTCACACATTGCGAAACTCAGCACACGCTGCTTCTTTTTTTTCGCAACGCCGGGACTAAATTCTTCGCGTTTTATTTCTTTCTTTTTTTTCTTTCTTTCTTTCTTCTTCTTCTTCTTCTTTTTTTTCGTCATTCTCGCATCTACGTTACCAAATCGCTGGTCGTGAGTCATGTGATTTCCAACGATGGAAGAATGAAAAATGCCGGAAGTGTAACGAAATAGGCGCTTCCAACGGCAACGTGGAGCAATTAGCGAACTGTGCGGGTATGTTGTTGTTCTTTTTTTTTTATTCTTTTCTTTTTCATTTCTACCGAGGATTATTGTGCATATTACATTTTTTTTCGCTGACGAACTCGACAATTGCAAAATCAGAGACCGTGTCATTGTAACGTCGCACGGTTAACGCGACAATTTGATCGAATATTAAATAAATCAGTTTATTAATTTCTTCATTTATCCATTAATATTCGATAAAATAAATAAATCAATTTATATATTTATTCAAACGAATTGTCAAAAAATTGTATATTTCCATCGTTATATTTTTTCACGTGGCGCTAAAAGTCTCGAATTAAAAAGTGCCGTTGTAACACGTGACAGCAATTTTCAGCATGAAAAATCCGAGACCGGAATCGGTCTACGAGAATTCTGTTTTTCTGGTCACCCAGTCTCGCTAGTGAATGACAAACGCTTACCGAGCAACAAATTTTCGACGGTATAAAAATTCCCTCGAGACCGATACCGTTATTAAAATATAATTAAAACGTTTCGCGATATCGATGATAAAAAATTTTCTTTAAAAATAATTATGTTCATTTTGATGAATGGAAAAAAAAGAAAAATATCAATGAGACAAACATCCACTTTGCGAACGAAATAAAACTTTCTCCACGAGAGAGAGAGAAATAGTAAAAATAAAGGAAAACTCACTGGAAAATTGTCTCCCGTTTGTCTGATGCGACTGTTGCTGTTGTTGTTGTTTCTTCTTGGTTGTCGGAGCAACGAGGAGCGGCACAGCCGTGGACCGAGCGTGACGGTTCACCGTTGACTGGGCCGTCGCTCGAGCCGCGTGCGATATCTTCGCGCTCATCTTGGCCGAGCTCGGACCGAAGCGCACGTCTCGCGTTGTTCGTAAACGTCGTAGTCGATTTTTCTGACTCACGAACTCGGAAGTAAGCGCACCGGAGGTCAGAACATCGAGACGATCGGTGCGAGAATGTGTGTCGCGACGTTGAGGCCCCGAGAGGGCTTTGATCGCGGCCCGCTTACCCTCGCGCGGCCTCTAACGTCTCTTCGCCCTCGCTGTTTCTCTCTCTCTTTCTCTCTCTCTCTCTCTCTCTGTCGAGTTCGACCCTCGAAAAGTCTTTTGCTCTCTTTTCAACCTTTCGCCAGTTTTATTCTCTCTTTCTTTTATTTGTTGTTTTTTTGTTTTTTTTTTCGACGCGACTTATTTCCCTCTCTCGCAACGACAGCTGCGTCCACCCCGCGTCTGCAACACAGAAGATAAAGAACGATTAAGACTATTAATTTTATTTCCATATTTGGGAAAAATGACCTTGAGGGTTGTAAGAGGGACGATGGAAATTATCGGTGGTTGGGAGGTTCGTTTCTTTTTTGTTTTAACGATTCTCACTGTTCGATAGAAATGTGTAAATAAATAAATTAATTATGTAAATAATCGGAAATAAAATAAAATATTGTAAAATATGATGAAATAAAAAGTTTATGGCAAGAATGACTTTTTTACTCCATTAAAAAAATATTGGAATTCCAGTACGTGAAAATCATCTTATAGTTCTCAAATCGGGTGATTCGAAACAAATATTCATCGACTATTTTTAACCGATGAATACCCCCGCGAATGTTCCAAATATTTCGTGCACAAGGGACCATAAAAGAGAGACGATGAGTCGTATGAATTTTCGAAAATAATACGAATTTCAAAATCGTCTCGTCGATGATAAAAGATGTGAATAATTGAAATAAAAGAATGGGGGAAGGGCAGAGAGAGAGAGAGAAGGCGATACCACGGGAAATTATCAAATTCGAAATGTACGAGAACGATGCGTGCGCGATAGACGAAGAAAATTCCTATCGACCGTTGTACTCGATCGTTGCAAGAGGAATGAGTGTTCGCCACACGTAGAGTCGGCTTTGGATATCGAGATTCCCAAGAAGCTCGTGACTAATTGTGTTTACACGAGCAATAGCGAGAACAGAGACTCGTACGAAATTAAACATCGTGCGCTATATCGAGTTCCACTATTCATTCCCCATCGTACACAATACCCGAGGCTAACGATGATCACAATTAGAAAATAAAACGTAAAATTTTGTTTACAATTAAAACCAAAAATTTATCATCAAATTTCAACCAGAAAATCATTAATTTCACACTAAAAAATTAATATCCTATTATCTTTCGCAAAATTTGAAAAATTATCGAATATAAAAAAATATATATATTTTGTCGACTTGAAATTAATTTTTCATTTTAAATAAATGTTTTTGTTTATGTTTAAAAATTGGTAATTTTTCATTCATCGGTTGGAACGAATTATTTGATTTCTCTGTGCAGATTCAGCCTTGATGAGGACCAAAGAGACCGCGCCGACAAAGTGGGCGATCCTAACGAGACGAAGAGAGAGAAAGAGAGAGAGAGAGAGAGAGAGACTTCATGCATTATCCTGCATACTATACAAGCACTGATATTTCTCAAGAGTGATGGATGAATAGGCACATCCGACGAGGCGAAGTGAGTCGTATTAGTGAGCTAGCGCATTGACTCCCGCTTGACTCATGCGAGTCTTGTGTGTTCGATGGTTATTGCACGAGAAGAGACCGGGACAAGACAGACCGAACCTTGAAGAGGGAACAGGAACTTGGAGAGTGCGTCGAACGACGACTATACGTATTCTCCCGTGGCGTTTTCCAAGGCAAGCCGGATAAATTCTCGCTCTCTGTGAACGTTGCCGTTGTCTCGCGCATTATTCTTTGTCCTCTGTGCTAGCGCGAGTGGTTAAAGCCAAAGATTTCTGCGATTCTCAATGACGCGTGTGCTTTTTTTTTTCTTTTTTCTTTTCGTTCTCAACGATAATTTTACTTTCCATCTCGTTTATTCAAATTCCTCGTCGCTAATTCGCCAAGCTTTCTCTTTCGTGACATTTTTTTGTCTCAACCTCGTTCAAGATATTAATTAATACGATACGTTTTACAATTACGTCGCTACTTCTTGTAAAAAAAAAAGAAAAACTAATTTATCGTCCCTCGAGAAATCGTGAATTCGCGATATTTTCCATTGGCGCGTCGAAAGAGATGGAGAAGGTAGGCCGCGATGGTGGAAAATTCATAGTTCTGGCATGACGAGACGATAAACTGCATACAATATCGTCTACGAGTATCCCGGGTTGAGTAAGTAGCGCAAAGCGAATCTCGGTTAGGCGATAAGTCGGGATGTAAAATTTCACGGTTCGCGTGATCGCCAGTTGGCTCTGTTCCAACTGATTGAAATATTGCTAAGTGACATACGGCAATGACTAGTGACATATATACAATATATACGACCAGACAACACGTGATACGAATTCTTGTGAGTAATTTGACGCGATGAGTCGACGAAAATCGACGTAGAAAATATTTGTAAAAAAAAACAAATTTTTTTTTAAAGACAATTTCGCTAGAAAAAAATTTAACTGCTCGAAATGAAAATTATCGCCTTATTATCGATATATAGACATATATATTGATATCGTACACCGGGTGTAGCGCCATGTATGTAAATAGAATTGCGAGGCTCAAGGAGAAAAGGCAAGGCTGCGACAAGGACTCCGCAACGAGCCGAGCTCTCTATACTCTCGTGCCTCTTCGCGCCGTACCACGTACACGACACTACTACTTTTCACCATACCATCACTACAGTCCTAAGTCTCTCCGAACGCTCGTACTATATCGTTATATATGCGTTCCTGCTTGCATCGTATAGTACATTGCCGCAATATTATCCACTCTCTATGCTACGTATTCGCGGCTTGGTCTTACAGCTATATTCCCTCGGGCCGTACCGCACAGCCGTCACTACTACTTATACGTTAAGGTGATACAGTCGAAGATATCTCGAGTCAAGTCGTCCGTTAAATTAACGAGATCTCTCGAAAGGTCGAACGACCATAGTGCGTAAGAATTTCAAAAGTACAGATCGAAATTTAAAAAAAAGATATATATATATATATATAGAATATAAAAATCAAAAATTAAATTCTATAAAAATGAAGAATTTTTCTAATATTTATTGTAATTATATATTAAAATTGTACGATTAAGGAATTTTTTAAGGATATTAGAATTATAATAATTGTAAAATTGTAAACTTGTAAACGAGGTAAAATTTAGTAATTGTGGAAATTGTTTCGACGAGTTGACTTTAAAGCTCGCGCCCTGTACTACGGTGTCTAACGATAATATACGCCTTGCGACGTACGCGTTGTATGCACCTCGTCAATTTATATGCATACTGCAAAGACGTTGCTATACGTAGGCTTCTTGACTTCTGCCATTATTACAAACTCCTACACCAGCGAGACACTCCTCCCGTGTTACAAACCCGAACCACTCCTCTTCGCCGTCTGATCGGTGCGTTACCTTTACTACTGGCGAATCCCTCTCGACCCTAATGCTTCGCGTTGTCTGCAGCTTCACGACCGTCGCTACTACCACTACCGGTGTACGTAAAGCGTACGAGACGCAGTCCCTCCCGTTTTTCGCAACTTATACGGACCGTCTGACTATTCGCGACTGTTACTACTTACTACGTAACGTTTTCTTGAAAATTGCGTACGACGATTTTCACTGGCACGTTTTTTAAATTATATTTACAAAATTGATATTTAGTTTGATAAATCAACAAGGTGAACGAATTGTCGTAAGTTTCATTACGAGTTTCAATAAATTTATAATATCGAAATATTGTTTTTTTTTTATATATAACGAGCTTATTGGTTTATTGATTTTTTGATATTCGAGTGACTTCTTCGACCCTGGCTTAGATAATATGTAATATTTTTTTAAAGATTTTGTTTTAAACCCTAGGATTATTATTTTCTGACTACGAGTGCATTTTTTTCGCATCGCTGCAGAGCGAGGTACACTATCGAGGTAAGAGACGAAGCTTACGTACACCCTCGTCGAGTTTTGTTCCGTGTCGAGGGTAAATACTACGACGGAACAATCCAGGCTATCGATCCTACCTGCAGTTTTAAATAGTTCTCCTTCTCGATATTTCATGCTGACGTTTACCGGTGCCTGCAATCGCAAGTTGCTTTACAATTCCGCTCACCTCCGATATAAATTTCAAAGGTTTTATTATTGACCACGTTTGACAAATCGACGAAAATAATGGAATAAGGGCTTTTTTTCTTGTTCGTCTTAACGAAGATATTTTGAAATCCCGATGTAAATAACGATACGATAAATTACGATTAGCGAAATCTCGTCGTAAATCAACGTCGAGCCTGCGACTCGAGAGAATTTCGTATCGTTAAAATTTTAGAGAGAGGGTGACCCTCTGCTTGTGTCAACGACAAAGAACTGGAGGGTCAGATTTTACTATTAAGGGGTTAAACTTGAGTGCATACCGTTGTCCTACACCTGGGTACTAAAATACACTCGGGTCTATACTTTATATATATATATATATATATATATATATACGTACGAAGCTTATGAAAAGGGGTGAATTTTTCGGGTCAGGGGATTCCGAAATGGTCGTTCCCCTCCTGCTTCGAGGACGAAATAGCTTCGAGATCATTTTCGCCATGTGGACCATCATCATAAAGTTGGAGCCAAATGAGAAGACTTAATATAAGATAATACGCTTATAAAATTATCAATCGCCAGGTCAGCCACGAATCAGCTAATTGAAAAACGAATTATTATTAATTCATTAATAAAAACATTAATACCGTTTCTCTAACGTAGACAGTCTTCGAGACAATGAAAGTTTCATAAAATCGATACTCACCGAGCTATAAATCGAGATAGGACAAAAGTGTCTCAGTGGCCATTACCGTGTCTTTACTTCTGACGATGGATAAAATTGAAGAAGACTTTAAATACGCTCGACCTCCATTCAAACGAGCTTTTATCAGCAGCCTTAGCAAAACGATCGATACACAACAGCATTATTTATTACAGCTTTAAGTCGTACGAGTTTATATAAAATTCCGAAAATAAAAATAAAATGAATCGAAAGAATTCAAAATCGTTATTTTTACATTTCAAAAAGGTCGTCCTACAAAAGTAATTTTTTTTCAACTTCTTCCCTATCCAAGCCCTACGATCGTTTTCTCTGAAAGCTGAAATGTCGATTAGGATGAAAATTCAAATTTTACGAAGGTCCTTGGGATAACTTCCGTTTTTTTTTATCTACGCGAGGGGTTCAAAAATTGCTCGTATACTTTTGTCCCGCTTGTTGCGCGACGAGGGTAGGGGAGAATTTTTCGGGAACGGGATACGAAGACCGTACGGTAATTAGGGTGGCATACGGAGCGTGTTACCGACATAATCAAATCACATGGTCCCTCGCAGTCACGAGTAACAACATCACCGGGTCTCGTACCGACTGTGCGTACGAAACGGTGGACCGCGTTCCCGCTTTGACAAACTGCGAGAAAAACCGAGGGGGAGAATTCTCGCTCTCGCGCATAAACATCCCCTTCTGTTTGGTTCGCCCGTATACGTTTTTCTCAGTTGTATTTGTGCGAAGGGCAACGGTAGAGGGACTTTAGTTTCAAGCCTCTCTTCTCCCTTACACGAAATACTTCGCGTACAGAAAATTGAACGCGGTCATCGCACACTCTCGTATGTTTACATTTTATTATCATCAACTACCTTTCTCGTTTCGAACTCCTGGAAGCATCGACGTTATTACTTTATAATATTATTAATAAGAAATAAACAAAAATCACACATAATTAATATTATTTAAAACAAATTATTTAATTACTCTGAAATTATTAATTAAATTATTAAAATAATTAAAATAATTAAAATAAATAAAATAAATAAAATAAATAATTAAATTCTTTGTATCGTTGGGACAAGATTCGTTACGCGATACCATCCATTCGAATTCGTTCACTGTCATCGAGAAACGAAGTAAAAAAATGCTTTGTGAAGGAGCTGACGAGAAAATGAAAATATATTCGCGTGTCCATTTTATTATGCCTGGGATGAAACATTCTATGTATATACGTGGAATATTAGTCGACAGCACGCGAGGTCTTGCAGTTGCGATGATTCTTTACCGAGGTACCTACTATTCCACGACAATACACTTTTTCAAGTGATGTACAAGGAGCCTTGGTTTCTCCGTCTTATAATTTACAATATCATCGTCTCGACGTAAAACTACAAATGCTTGTTTTTTTCAAAACACTAAAAACTCTCCGATTCGTAGTTTGCATCGCGCTCCTTTCGCTCTTCTCTACTGCGCTCGTCTGACCAAAACTGTCTTTTACTACTGTCTCGCCGCCGACGTAGTACGCGTACACGTGACACTCGCGCTTTCGCAAACGATCCCACCTACGCCTTACACCAATTCGCGTTTACATCCGCATTATCAAACCATTTTCTTTCGTCTTTCGTTATTTTTTTATTCCCGAAATCGATTATTAATTATAAAATCCACGATAAAATATGATTTTTTTATTATCACACGTTAGAAAAATCATTCGAACAAAAAAAGAAGCAATCAAATCTGAATCAAACGCGAATGAAAAATCCAACGAGTTGTCTATCTAAAAAAACACCTAATAAGCAACAACAGTCAACACGTCGATTTCTCGATAAAACAGAGGGAACAATTTTACAAAAAAAAAACAAAAATTTACCCTCAAAATAGCGAAAAACTTTCGATTCTCTCGAGATCACCACGCGTTCACATCGATCCTCTCTCTCTCTCTCTCACTATAATTCCCGACCGTCGTGACTCTACTTTCGAATCGACTTCTTGGCCCGTGTTGAACCTTCGACGTCGATAGTTCCGCGGGCACTGATACGCGGCCACGATTTTATCCCGCTTCCAGCGGGCTTCCCCACGAGAGCGAGGCTTTACGACATAGACGAGGACGAGGGGAGGGGCTGTCTCGAAGAACCGTCGCAGTGAATCTAGAGAAAAGCACTCGGTTGCCGCGAGCTTGCACAAAGTCCCGCAACACGACGTACGTGTCCAAGGCAACGAGAAGCGCCGGAAGAAGAAGCAGCGACGCTTCTCTTTCGTGCATTTCATGATCGCCCAATCCTCCCTCTGGCCCCCTCCCCACCAACGCAAACTTTTACTCCCACCATTCATTCTCTAGACGGTTATGTATACGTGAATGCGCGCGCGCGCGCGCGAGGTACCCGCTGCTTTTCTATATCGCGTGTGTGCGCCCGCGCACATCACATTTTGCCTCATTTTCTACTCGTCGTTCTCCTACCATCCTTCCGTTTTTTATACGTACACACACACACGTATAAAACGTGGCACGTACTTACGTATAGATAAAATCGATCCTACTCTCACCTGTCCTGAGGAAAAGCCAACCGCAGGGTCTCTCAACGTTATTTCGTATTTCCAAATATACGTCGAGAAAATTTGACCATGAGATATATCGATGGAAATTCTATGGATTTCGATTACGTTCTTGATACATGAAAAATTCAATTATATTATCGAACAACGACGTGTATAATCGTTCGATTTCGTGATGAACGTCGAGTCGATCCGTTTTGGTTCGCTAAGATTCTAAAATTGTTTCGAGTCCGATTTTATTTCCGGATGATAACGTTACGGATTCGATTGCACGCGATCACGCTTTTTCAAGACACATGTGCATATACGCCGTACGTTGCGAGGGACCACGGCCACTTGGGTCTTGAAACAACGTGATCCGATACTTATGTGTATAAATGAGATGTGTATAATGTGTATTTGTGGACGTTGAGAATCGAACGATTTTCTATTATCAATTATGACCTCACCGTGCTTACGCATAAATGCATCGTTAGATCAGCTTGTCCGCGTTATATGTGCAGCATATAAGTAATTTATATCTACATATATATATATATACAAATATAAATAGAAATAGAATAGGATTAAAAAAAAAAAAAATTTTGCATTGTTTTTCTCAAAAAACAAAAATAAGATGACAAACTTTGATACATAGGAACGATCTGGCATCGATAAAGCGTGCCTGATACGGCTCGCCGGATTTCAGCCGGATCGGGCCCGGATAAGGTATCCATGAGGCAGTTTACTTTCGCACGAGAAGTCGTGTTATGGCCACTTGAAATTTTGCGATTCCGACCAAGTGGACGAAAAAAGGTTGAGAGTTGAAATAAATGGTCTGCCTTTTATAGATATACTATTTATAGATATATATATATGTGCTCAATAATGTACGAGTCATGAATTTTCTGGTCGTAGAGGTATCGATCTCTCTCGTGACACAGTTAGAGACCCTCGGGGTCAGTGCCTCCCTCTCACTCTCTGTCTCTGTATGTCTCTCTCTCTCTCTCTCTCTCTCTTAATCTATTTCTGGTCCCCTATGCTAGTTTTCTCATGATGCAGAGTATGATCGAACACCAATTTCCTTCTATCATCAAGAATGGATCTCTCCCACGATCGATCGAACTCCGCGATGTGCGAGAAACTAGGCGCGCACGCCATTCGGTTAATCGCCCTTTCGATCGAAAGTTTTTTCGGCTATTCCGAGAATACGCTACGAAAGTATTACGTCACGAGTACAATAATAGTAGAAAGAACAGGTGTATGGACATTATCGTTATATAATTGTTTCGAACGATCAATTATTTTTCGAAATACCTGGAATTAATAATATCGTGTGTGTTTCGACTCGATCGAAACAGGCAGAGATCATATCTCTCTATCATATCAATAAAATATATACTTTTCTCAATAGAATTATTAATATTGGGAAATTTTCTAAATTTCTGGTTTCTTTTCTGCACATTTTTTTCGATAATTTTGTTTAGATTTTGTTTTGGTTGGTTTTTTTTTTGTTCTTTTCTCGAAGACGAAATTTCGTCTCGAGGGATAAACGTCGACGGCGCAGCTGTGAGAAGCGGCTCGAAACGTCGCGGTTGTATCAGAACGGACGCGCGGATCGATACGACGTTGCGCGCTCATTCAGTTTCCAGTCGCGAATCCGTATGGACCTCGCGTGATTCACCCTCGGCCATCGACAGCGCGACGTCGGGTTCGTGACGAAAAAATGTATTTATTGTTCCTCGATTGCTTGAAAAAATAATCGACGAAACTGTTTTTTGTCGCGATAATTTTTAACGAACGTGTCTCGAAATTACGTTTTTCACTAATGCAACTCGCGACGAGATGCGCGCGGGTGGTGGTGAACGTGACGAGTATTATCGTCGCAGAGGTGAGCCGGTTTTCGATGATTACGTGATAAGAAAAAATTGACACGCGATAAAAAAATAGTTTTAAAAAAAACACATTTCGATAAAATCAATTAAAAACGGTGTTTTCGCGTCGAAAATAAAAAATATGTTTTCAGATTGCGAGAAACTTTCCGATGGTAAAAACGTTCGGTTCGATTTTTAAATAAACAAAACTTTTATCGAATCCGTAATTCGGATTCATTCACGTCGAATATTGCGTGGAATATTCGAGTCAATATGGGAACGAGATCAGCGGCCTGTGAGTGTTTTCATAAATCTGGTAAATTCATTTTTGATCCAACGAATAATCTTTTGAAATAATAAAAATTTAATTATTTCGTTTAATCGACAGACACTCTGAAGCTCTCGAGCCTTCACGACTACTATCATCGTCTGCTTCACGGTAGTCAACCGACACCCTCGGGATTCGACATGGCCAATACCGTCAAATACTTCTCCCAGACTCTCCTCTGTGAGCCGAACGTTTACTTTCAAATCCAGATTTTTCTAATAAATTTCTGTTTTTTTTGTTCAACGTTACAAATTTATCTGTCGTTCAATGTTTATTTTTAATCTCGTCTTAGCTCTGCTGAAGGAGGTTCGAGAATCGCCACTCGAGATGATCAAGCTGCAAAAATTCGATGGCGAAAGAATGGCCCTGTATCCAAATTTGGATTACAAACAGCTTTACAACGCGTTGACGCAATTGATGGACGTCGTGTCGTTCGTTCACGTCGGTTTGGCAGGTGGGTCGAAATTTGATCTTGATGCGATACGTATTTAATTTGTTTTTTTGTCAATTATTTTAATGAGAAATTCGTTAATTAACTGAATTTTTCTTTTTTTATAATTCTACGACCGTCAGCATTTGGACAAGCGTTGCTACAATGTTTAGCGTGTCTAATGCCGTTCCTTGATCACGATCTACTCGACAACATGCCGTACTTCACCGCGAGTGCGATATCCGTACTTCCGGTCGAGCTGCATCAAGAAATCGTCAATTACCTCTGCTTCTACATCTTGCCATTCACGATCAGTAAATAAAACCCAACAATTTTTCAATTATAATTTGAAAAAAAAAACTAATCATCGTAATATTTACAAAATTATATTTTCTAGCAAGAAAAACTAACGACGAGAATGAAAATCACGCCAGTCAATCCGTCTCAGCGGTTATTATGATGGTCTTTCAATATTCAAGCAACCCTGGTAAATAAGGATTTAAGTAGTAGAGACAGTTTATGGTCAGACGCGAAAAAAAATAATCTTCTTTCATTTTCTTTCATTTTAACAGCTCATCATTGTCAATTGTTGGAATGTCTAATGGCCCTAAAACCAGGAGTGGTCAAAGATATATTGTGCGTCGTTGCTTACGGCACGGCACCAGCGAGAGCTTCGGCTGCTAAACTATTGTTTTACTACTGGCCTACGTTCAATCAGAATCTCTTCGATCGTCGAGCGGTCCTCGTCAAATTCGCGAGTCAGTATTTAAAACAAAAAATCATTTTATCACAAGAATAAAATCATTATCGTACGATAATTAATAAAAAATGTAATAAAACGCAACGATGTAATTGTTTACAGACGATCTAACGCCGTTCGTTTGTCAACGCGACTCGTGTCCGAACGCCGGTAATGCCGAGGCCGGCAAAGTTTGCTACGATCATCGAATATCGATTACGTTCGCTGCCGAATCACCCCCGCCTCTTTATCTATGCATCGAATGTGCCAACGAGATTCATCGAGAACATCCGAATCAAATGTTCAACGACATACTTCATCCGATGCAACAAGTATCGATGGTCTGCGAGAATAAAGTAAGAAGAGATCGATCGGAAATTATTAAAAAAAAATCATTTCATCGATAATGAAAATCGACGAATTTCTTTTCTTGTTTCTCGCACGATTATAGAATTGTCGAGCGACCGACAAATCGGCGATCAGCGTTTGCTTCTCGACCGAATGCGCGAGTTACAACGGCAATCATCCGATACGTTATTGTCAGCAGTGTCACAACATTCGTCACAATAATCGTCGGGGCGGCGATCACGTTAATCACATGGCCCTCCCTCACATATCGCAAATGGACGCGCAGACTCAGACGTACCTCGTCCAAGCTATAGTCAGGTGAGCCAATTGCGTGTAAGCGCGGATATTCAACTCGAAAAAAAAATCGATCATATCCCTAGTAAAGTTAGTTCAATTTTTCGTTTAATTTTTTAATTTCGTTGATTCATCAAAATTTAATTCACCGCGAACATCGAAACGCTGCGAATTCATGCACGGCTCTTTCGCAACTTAGAGCGAATCATTGATCTACGAATTATATATTTTTGTTTTATCGATCAAAAAGTTCCAATCGAAAAATGAAATATGAATTTTTTTTCTTTGTACGAGACGAGACGCATTATTATTAAAATTTGATATTTTTTACGAGATTTTCGCGAGATCGTCGACGAATAATTTCTCGTTATTGTTGAAATAGTATTGTGTACACGAGCGCGATACATGTCGTTATCACTGACGAATTGTGTTGACAGCATGCGATGTTGATTATCGAGAGATCTTCATACCGTTATGTTTAATTAGATGTGTAAAAAGAGAAATAATCGACGAGAGCATCGTAAAATATATATACATGTGGTGTGTATATATATATATATATATATATATATATATATATATATATATATCAATATATATATATGGCTGTTATACCACGGGGATTCGTGTACTAATCGACCGTTCGCAGGATCATTTTGTCGCTTTGCGTGTTTGTCAGTGCTGGTCCATCCTGCTTGGTAAGACACGAAGCGTTTAGTCACGTCCGATAGACGAAAAAAAAAATAAGCATACATACATATTTCTCAAAAAAAAAAAAAAAAAAAAAAATCGTTATCGGTAATTAAAAATTATTCTTATCAAAATGTGCTATCGGGCGTGAAAACAGGAAAAGCTCCGAAATTGTTGCCTAGCTATTATATCAAAAAGAACGATATCTCGATGATCGGATTAATCGATTAACGACCCTGGGATTTGATTTACAAAAAATTCCGATTGAAAATAAAATATCATTTTCATTGCATTTCAATCGTTTCAAGATCTCGTTCTTTCGCTTTCATATAATTATTGCAAAACCACCTTTCTGTAAATTTTACGAATCACGAAAAAAAAAAGAACGAACAAAGTGCTGTCTGATACGATTATCATCCACAACTAGTCTAGGAGGCTGTCCGTGTTCGACAAAAAAAACTACCAAAAACACACACACACAGACACACAAAGACACGAGAAGACTGTGAGTACACACGACGAATGAAACGTACGATTTGATCGAACCACGATACAACACGTGCTCGTCGTCGTGGATTTATGAGACTGAAATTATTCTCAGAGTCAATACAATGAGTATAAAACGTAGATATTTATACGAAACACTCTTAATTTAATTCAACAACGTTTTATCCGAAATAATTATGTTTATCCTTAGATTATGAAAAATAATTAAAAAAAACAATGCATGACAAAAGTATTCGTCAAAATGTAGTTGATATTGAATTTCTTTTTGTTTTTTTTGTATTTGTTCATGTACCACGCATGCATCTGTACAATGGACAATGGATTCACGAAATAATAGAAAATAATCGATCCGATCGAGATGACGAAAAACCAAATCTCTCATTTAATGTTTCTCATAATTGTGCTTAGATGAATTAGTTGGGAATACTAGCTGGGACTGAAAACCAAATTACGAAACTTTCGTACGACACGATCTAAAGTCACAATGGCAATGTTGTACAATGTACAAAAATATTTCAACCGTCGTTGTTCGAGATATTCAATGTTTTCCCCCTAGTTACAACTTGAAATTAAAAATATCTAAAATTTCAATAAACTCATTAAAAATCGTTTCTTTAATTTGTAATTTTTTAATTCCAATCGAACGAGTATTAATCCATTCATGGGGGAAAAAAGTGAACCTCCAGCATCGAACTTTCGATCGATAACGGTGTGACTTTAGATCGTTTCTTGATCCATGCACTCGTACTTATGAAAATCGTTTCGTTTGCAGCCTGCTCAAGGAGGCCGAACCGCTAAGTATGGATAGTAACAGAGACATCTCGGAAATAAGTACTAATAAGGCCAGCATAGGATTCCCAGGGGGTGCCGGAAGCGGTGGAACAAGTACGATGGGAGGTGGTGGTGGTGGTGGTGGTGTTGGTAGTGGTGGTGGGGGTGGGGGTGGTGGTGGGGGAGGTGGAAGACAGTGCGATCCAGCCACGTTGGAAGAGAGACAGCTACTTGGCCGTTACGGTGTTTGGCTACTCGTCGGACTTTGTACACCCAATCAGGATACTCCTGTAGAAATACTTGGACGTTTATTATCAATGCTATTTCATTGGTTTCATGTCACTGCCTACTCTTTCGATGGTACTAAAAAAAGCCTTATGCACCTTATATTTTCTGTTGGTAATTTAAAACTTTGCATACACTATTGACGTAGAAGTAGGTAGTAGGTAGATCAAACCGTCCGCGATCGTAGGCACATTCTACTTGTTCTCTCGAATCTCTTTTTATTTTATTTGCTGTCTCTGTCTCTCGAAATAAAAATGAAAAAAAATGAAAAAAAAACATAGAAAAAAAAAGGAAGACGATAATTTGTTGTGTTTATTGTCTATATGTCTATATATCTCTGTCTCTCACTTATTTTTGTTCTCTCGAATTTGTGTCATTGTCTGTCGATGTATATATTTGTATATTTTTGAAAAAATTCACTCACTCGTGTGAACTTCATGCACTTTGACACGCACATGTACACGATCTCTATGTGTATCACACGATGTTTAGTATATTTGTCTCATGGGTTAATTATAATTGTTGGATCGACGAAGAGAAAAAAGAAAAAAAAAACACAAACAAAAAATTGTGTAAATTCGTAATTGTTCGAATCTTTCCATTTTGTTTGTCACGATAAAAATTTCGTATCGAAGAGTGCGTCTGCGATGCGGCAGTTGAATACATTTAGCATTCGATGCGCACGACGTTCACGGCCTGGAGAAGAATTTTTTTTCAAAAATTCTTCGTTAGGAAAAGAGAGAAAATTGATTCGTTCGATTGGCAAAAAAAAAATGCATTTTTCGCGAAAAACAGTGCATCGACGAAATTTTATAGAGAAATGGTGACGTTCTGCGCATCGATGAATCAAAAAAATAGTAGGCCACTTCTGGCAGAAAATTTGTGATCGATCGATCGTTGCAGATATTTCAAAATTTTTCATTTGAAAGAAAATAAAAATAATAAAAAATTCAAAAAAACGTAAAATTTAAACGATGAGGAACATATTTTTCGGAAAACAATATTCGCATTCATTCATCTTTGAGTATTAGTATCGATTGTCGAGAGTTTTGATCGACCGTAGGACTACTCGACGAAGTGTAGATATTTTTTTTTTTTTGTTGAAAAATTGAATTTATCAAAATATTTTTTATCATTGAAAATTGATCGATCCTACGGTTTACCAAAACCTTCGTACGTAGTGTCTTCCAAAGTCAATTAAATGTTCCTCAATGAATTCCTGGTAAAAACAAAAAACAAAAAACAAAAAAAATACCCCGTAGTTTGTAGGAGAATCTTATGTGAGCGCATTAATTAGTACGGAGGACTGATACGTCGTAAATCGTTATAGGGCAAGCGGAAAGTACTCTTGAGAAACTCAAGACCGAGTACGTGTGTGGCTGGCTATCGGACATTATGAAGACCCACTATCAAGTTTTCATATCTTGTCTCTTGCCGCATCCGGCCGATTACGTCAGAGTCGGTGGCCACTGGTAACAAATTCCATTCGAATTCCCATTTCGGTCTTCGTGAACGAAGCGATTGCATATTTATTTTCTATTTTCGTTTTTTTTTTCCAAAGGGAAACACTGGCGTCGAGAACGTCTCACTTGAAAGACGGTCTGAATCGACTCTTTTGTCTCGTACCTTACGAGGTTATCACTCCCGATATTTGGGACTACGTAATGCCCCATTGGATGGAAGCGATGGTTAACGATGTTCCCGAAAACGAGTTGCACGAATTAAAAATAATCCTCTGGTAAGTATTGAAAAATAAATATTGTTTCATTTCCTTTTGTCTATGTCGTTTGATATAATTCATTGGTTAATAGGTACACGATTATCTTCAATATTAATTAATTACTTATTAAAAAATGATTAAATCAACGATATTTTTTGTTTACTTCCGTAGCAAAATTCTCGATCCCGAGATGAGCCCGTTGGGCTTCGACGCTAAAAAGATGTACAATTTTGTTGCGAAACGTTTCGTCAATACCAGCGCAAAAGTTCAGGAGCAAGCTTTGAATTGGCTTCAAACGTTGACGATGCTGGCGATAACGATACCGCTGAATCAGCTTTTCTCGATGTTCAGCGACGGTGTCGCCGTCATGCGTACGACTAATGCCGCGGATTTGGACGAGAAAGTTTACAAATCGCGAAAAAATAGCGATGCAGACGAGGGTAGCAATATCTGTCAGTAATGTTTGTTATCAAAATATGCCAAATTTTAGTTTTATGTTTAAAAATGATTTTTCCGTTCGGTTTTTTTTTGTTTTGTTTTTTTCGTTTGTTTTTTTTTATTCTCAAAAGGTCCAGTGGTAGAGAATGATTCCGGTCAATCATCGCCATTGTCGGACGACATGGCGCCAACCCCGAGACACATGGAATTTACTAGCAATGCGGAATTAAATCTTTCATGCTGTATTCTCATGCTGGACGTTTTACTCAAACAGGTCAGTTTTCTTAAACGTTGAATTATATTGAAAAAAATGAACAAAAAATTGTTCAAATTTTTTGTTTTTTAACGAGCTTTGATATTTATAAATTTGCCAAACGTTCGAAGATGGAGCTTCAAGATATCGACAGACACACCGGTATTAATACTTCGGTGTGCAGAGAAGCGTGTCATCTCATGAAGTCAATAGTCGCCGCTAACTGGAACGATTGTCACGTGTGTAAAGCGGACAGCGAGTGCACTTATTGCGAATCAAGAGTGATCTGGCACCAGCTCTGTCTCCAGTTGATAATATACATGGCACCGGAGAAACCAGCTTATCCACCCGATGTAAGTCCTCCCACTTTAGTCCCATTGACGAATCGACGAAAAAACACACATAAAAATAAAAAAATCATCGATTATTTTATCGATCAATCAACGTGACAAATAATTCATTATTTATCTTACATTTATAGATCTTAAAATGAAAAATTTCTTCCTGATTATACAAACTTTACCCTTGTATATTTTGTTTTTTTTGGACGATATTCGAACGATCGATCAATTTTGTTTAGATGATCATCGACGAGACTGGCGACGATCACGGGCGCAAAAGTCCACCGGAAACGACTAAAAAATCTGAGGCTAAACCGGATGTCGTGATAAATATTCCACCGCCGGATATGCATTCGGTCGGTGGTGTTCTAGTTCACATGCCACATGTACGTATCGATTACCAATATTTTAGTGACATATCTGTTATTGGATAAACACACACATATATATATATATATATATATATATATATATATATATATATATATATATATATATATTATTCTTGTGAATGTAAGACACCACTCAATATCGTGTATCGTTCAATTTGTTTTTTTTGTCTTCTATTTCTATCCTCGTATCGAGATTGTTATAATCACTGTATATCTCTATATTCTCGTTTGGTGTTTTGTCCCTCCGTGTCTGTAATTCGTCGACGCAAGCGCGCATCACCGTTCAGGGTGTCATCGCAAGACGGTAGGCTAAATCACGATTGTAAGAACGCATATTTTGATCGTTTATATCAGTTCTTCGAACAGATTATGACAGCGACCGTAGAGACAGTCTCGGAGCAGCTCGATCTCGCTGCTATCCTACCCGCTGAAAAAGTGATGCCAGCTGTCGCTCGAGCTGTCACCCTGTCCGAGAGCGACGTCGGTTAGTCAATTTATTTTTCTCGAAGATAAAAACTGATTAAATTTTCGAAATTTGGGAATTAAATGAATTTTGTTGTTGTAATAATTGTAATATTTTTGTTGTTGATGAATTTGATGATTCGATGGTTTTTTTTTTAAGTTGAAGACGAGAATGATAATTTAATTTTAATGGTTCGCGGGTGAATTTTTAGCGACGGCCACGGTCAGCATCGCGAAACCTCATCTTATCGGTGAAAACGATCAACCCGTTAGTCTCAGTCCCGAAAATGAACTTGACGATTTCTGGCACACTACCGTTGGAAAATTTCGTTTCGTCATCGAAGATCTACCCGAGCAGCTTCAATATATTCATAAATTATTGAAGGTATTTTTACATCCCTTGTAAATTTTCAATTTTGTTTTTTTTTTTCGTCCACGATTTTTTAATTAATCGACACGTGGTTTTGTGAATTATTCAGGAAATCATGACGGTCGACAAACCGGATATTCTTTACTACATGCTGCAATGTCTGAATATTTTGTGCCTTCACGGTGACGCGTTTACGTCAGCGGCCAAAGATCATCAGGGATTTTTCATTTGGTGCCAAGAAAATTTACTGATCAAGAAGTACGTCACGAAATTAACATCCCTTATACGAAATTGTTCTTTTCGTCATTTGTAAATTTTCGTAATTCGCAAAAATTTCCAAAATTTTTGTTATATTTCATCAAATTTTGAAGTTTTTTTCTTTCTCGTATTCGAAATCGTTTGCAGTTTGTGGGAATTATTGAACGCGGAACATTCGCACATCGCTCAAGTAACGGTACCCCTTTTGCTTCACTGCGTTACCCTGCCCTGCGGCACGGACACTTTTTGGCGACTCGTTCAAGAAGAATTTCACAATTCCGACTGGCGAGTTCGTTTCATAGCAGGTTCGTGAAAATCCGTAATAATTCTTTCATTAATTGATTTAATCAATGGAAAAATTAATTAACGTAATTTAAATATCATTTCGCAGTCGAACGAGTGACCCTGATTGCCCGATTTATGGATTCAACGCCCCTGCGAAACGTCTTGAGTCTTCAAGCGGCTCTTGCCAATGCATTTTGTTACATGATCAGCAGTATGGACGACAGTAACGTTTACGTCGCACAGAGAGCTACCCTGAATCTCGGAACCGTCCACGACACCGCAGTGCGAGTGAGTTTTAATTTACGATAATTAATCAAAAGTTCTGATTCCGTATAACTAGAAAGTTCAGGAAAAAGAAAATACGATTGCGAAACTCGCATATTTACATCCTCTTACATGACGTTCTCATGTTCGAGAAACGTAATATTGCTCGTATAAGCAAGAATAAAGGAGCAAGTTAAATCTTGCCTCGTTGAATTAGTTAAAAAGTTTAAAAAAAGAAAATTTGTATAAAATCAAATTTATACGTTCTGGCACTGTCTACGCGGACGAGCACTATTGCGAAAAACTGATTGGATCATCTTTCGAATGATCCCCTCAGCTTTCCGCAATGCCCAATTAAACAATGGTTCATAAAACCATTGGTTAAGCTGACGTTCCAGCCAGGCGTTGAACAATGGGCGAATCACCTGTTGAGAGCCGTACATCATTAGATTCTTCACTATATCTAATATTGGTCCTTCGATTTGTCGAACATCCATATTAGTGTACTCAAAAAGTATTAAAATCAGCGGCTAACACCGCTTGACTTTGTCGAGGTTATTCATGAATTTATCACATCTCGAAGTGCGTTTCGTTGACGAGAAACCGCCAGCCATCTGGTGGCTGGGTGCAACAACATTATTGATATATATCACTGCAGCTACTTCGTTGAAAGCCTTTTTATCTTGTACAGTAGAAACTTCGTTAATGCTCGCAATTTTGGGACTGCATTCACCGAAACAGGAGGTGAACGACGACCGCATCGATCGGTCGTGCGCGCACCGATTCGTTCAGGAAAAAATATATGATTGCGAAACTCGCATATTTACACCCTCTTACATGACGTTCTCATGTTCGAAAAGCGTAATATCGCTCGTATGAGCAAGAATAAAGGGGCAAGTTAAATCTTGCCTCGTTGAATTTGTTAAAAAGTTTAAAAAAAAACAAATTCGTATAAAATCAAATTTATACGTTCTGGCACTGTCCACACGGACGTGCACTATTGCGAAAAACTGATTGGATCATTTTTCGAATGATCCCCTCAGCTTTCCGCAATGCCCAATTAAACAATGGTTCATAAAACCATTGGTTAAGCTGACGTTCCAGCCAGGCGTTGAACAATGGGCGAAGCACCTGTTGGGAGCCGTACATCATTAAATTCTTCACTACATCTAATAGTGGTCCTTCGATTTCTTGAACATCCATATTAGTGTAGTCAGAAAATATAAAAATCAGCAACTAACAGCGCTTAATTTTGTCGAGATTATTCATGAATTTATCACATCTCGAAGTGCGTTTCGTTGACGAGAAACCACCAGCCATCTGGTGGCTGGGTGCAACAACACTATTGATATATATCACTGCAGCTACTTCGTTGAAAGGCTTTTTATCTTGTACAGTAGAAGCTTTGTTAATGCTCTCAATTTTGGAACTGCATTCGTCGAAATAGGAGGTGATCGACGGCCGCATCGATCGATAGCGCGCCCACCAATCCGGTGACACCGTCTAGGTAGGAGTGGGGGGTAGCCGGGCCAGGTAGTCCCACAGCGACGCGGTGAATTAGGGGAATATTCGAAAATAAACGAGTATACACTTTCGAGGCTACACTGTAGCATACACTATACGCATTTATGATAACGCATGAGTCATCGGACGTTTCGCGAATGCACTTGGACTGCAGAGGAACCAAGAAGTACACGCCGTGCCATCTAACAGCGTGTAAGATAAACCACTAGAAAATCTCATCGGTAACGACGCTCGCGCAACCAGTGAAGAATATTCCGTCTCCAATCTTAATAGATTTTTTATCAATTCAATCGATTATTTCGAATAAAATTTGTATCGTATTATGAATTTCCTGTGAATTTAATCAATTTTTTTCTTTTTTTTTTGTATTTTTAACAGTCGTTAATATTATGCCTCGAGACTCAATTCGACTCGGTGATAGTCGACAGACCCATGGTACTTCAATCTCTCTATCAAGTTCACAACAGTCTGAGCGATCGGCGAATTTTGACCTGGGAATTTTTTCTCAATCGATTCGACGCTCTTTTCATCGAGGCTCAGATTAATTTGGAAAAAAGCGGCGATATATCGTATTTTCGGGGTGAGTTCGTGGCAAAATAAGACGATTTTTCATGTTTTTGATTATTTCAGGGTCTTGAGACGAAACATCGTGATCGAACGTTTATGGTTTTGCAGATCTCCGCAATACCGATATGAACAGCGAAGTATTTATGAGAAAATTGAATCGTGCCCAGGAGGCACTTTCCCAGTCCGATGGTAGCGGAACGAGCTCGGTGAAGACATTGAGCGCGAGTTTTGGCACTAAGTGGCCTTACAAGCGAACGATGTCTGCACCGGCTTCGATGATACCACGTCAGGACACCAAGCAAGGTATTCCCCCCACTTGATTCTTCATTTTCGTCCTCAACGACGAAGAATGAAGCTTCCTTATCGTTGATTAAGCCTACAGCGTTTAATCGTCCCTAAAGTTTTCGACGAATTTTCGTAGAGATTGAAAAACGGTCCAAATTAAAAAATCAAAAATGTTGATCGTCTGAAAATTAATCGAAGATATTTTTATCTGAAATTTCGATCGTCGTTGAAAATTTGCACAAAAGTTATATTCTCAATTTCTACCTAAAAATTTCGTTAAATCCTAACGTTCGAACGCTGATGCTTAATTAATGCTTAAGAAAAATAATTTTATTGTCGATCATCTCATCCCGATATATCGAAGAAATCATCGTAAAAATTAACAGAAAGTCATACATCGTTTTCGCAATTGTTATTTTCATGGAAACGATTGTGATGCGATTGCACGAGTACTTAGAGACTTCCCTACGACGAACCTAACGAGAGAGTATTTTGCGTAATTTTTTGTCTACGATCGTGTCGTGCAGAAAAGGAAAAGATATACAGCCGGCAGTACTCAGCTCCGATTCTCAAACGCAAGAGCTCCAGATTTGGATTGGGTCAGTTGCTTGGGTCCACCCCGCCTAATAACAGTATACAAGGTAGCGTAGTGTTGTGGTTTGCTTTAGCATAGCTGATTGCCGTATGTGTATCGGATAAATGTGCATAAATATTATATATATATGTATATACATATATGTATATATACATCTGTATTATGTGTATAGTAATAATCAACACGCGACACTATTGATGCAAATTTTACGAAGGACGGGCAGGAATTAAATGAACTTTGATTTTGGAAAGATCCGGTAAGTTCTGCGAGATAAAAAGCAAACAAAAAAACGAAAAACAACGTTATTTAAATAGAAAAAAGAAACGAGTCATCGTCGAACAACAGAACGAAATACGATAGAATTATTGAAATTATTTTAGTTATCTGCACGTTCGATTTATGGAGTTTTATCCGATCAATTTTGGAAAAATGAGTGTCGTCCGATTCGACAAGAAGGCGTTGAAATGAAAAAACAGAGATTTTTCCCGCATGAATATATGGCATGGCACGTGCACGTTTCAATATTTTTCGAACCTCTCGATTTGACCACCGCAAAAGCGCTCGTATTTATTTTCCAACAGGTCAAAAATTTAAATGTTACGATATTTTGCACTCGATCGAGATCTTTTTATTGACTCGATAAATTTTCTTTCTGCGTTTACGAATTTTTGCAAGAAAAATTGTCCCGACGGAAAATATATTTACAATTTTCATTCGAGGCTTGTGCTAACTTCGTTTTATCCTAGTTTTTTATTCAATTTTATCTATATGTATGGCTCGCTATCGGATGGAAATTAAAATACGAAAAAACGAATTTACAGACGGTCACGTGCATCCCCTCAATATGGTCGACGAGACTGGAAACTTACCAGGTTTCACTCTAAAAATCGTCGATCTCGAAGAATCCGATAAAGAGACCATGCATCTTCTGGTATTTCTCCTGATGCAATTTCTATCGAGACCGGATCAGGTAGAAACTTAAAAATAATATTACAAACAAAAAATTGTTCTAACGTTTTTTTTGTTTTATCAATTGGTCTAATTTTGTTTCAATTAATTTTAGGCTTATCCAACCGACGAAAAACCACTTTCCAAGACCCAAGGTATTGTACTGAGACACCTGTACCTTTTGCTGGGCTACAATCAGACGGAACGTACTTTTCACACATTACCGACGCGTCTAAGGTTCTCTCTTGAAATAAATAAAAAAATGTTCGAATTCGTTCGTCATTAAAATTTAGTTAATTTGTCACTAAGCTTTTATTTTCTATTGTTCTTACGATCAGGGTATCGCCAGTTTTCAACGTATTTATGGCCAATCTCCCCCAACTTTTGGACCAAAATCACATAATGGGATGGGTCATGATTCCACCCGTTCTGGCTATTCTTCAACATTGTCCTTGTCCACCACAAAAAGCACCACCGTTGGATCACCAGCCACCTACTTACAGCCTTTGGTATTTGGAACCGAACATAAGACACTCGTGGCTCATGTCTCTCCTCGTCATTCTTTACAAGGTAATAATTATTTTTTCACTATAAACTACAAAATTCACCTTTCGCTATAATTGTTTCAAGAATTCTTTCGATCGAGATATTTATCGAAGCTATCGAATAAGATTAATGCACGAATATACATATAAATCTTTTTTATTTAATATTAAATTTGCATCAATACCAATTATTTAAATCGATTTAAATCTCTTCCGACTTTACTAACGTTTAGCGTATACGAATCCTTCAGAAACCTGCCGAAGAACTGTTAGTAATGGACCTGCCCTAGATAACATCATCGTATCATTCATGAATTTGTGTTCAAACGTATTATGGTTACACGCGTATGTTACAGAACACAAATTACTTTCAGTGCCAATACGGGCAGCAACCGTGGGTCACGCAGCTACAGGCGTTGGTAAAAATTGTCCTCAATACCCTCGACTCGCAGCATCATCAATGCAAGAGAATTCCTGCCACTGTGGTAATGGGAGGACCACCCTCGAGATCACGTGGTATGACGAGCGTTTTAAATCACTTAAAAAGAAAAAGAAACGAGAACGTTTCACCGATCGATCCTCCAATTATTAATTAATACGATAAAAAAAATCCTAAACTTAATTAAAAATCGTATAAAAAAAAAGTGGTCAAATTTTGATAAATAATGAAAATAATAATTTATGAATTTTAGATGTTTCGCAGCCTTCGCTCGGTGCCGATCACGATCTTTTGATGAACGCTGCGGGTGAAATGGACAGCGAGAGTCCGCCCATGAGACCTCCTATCGTTTCCGTTCATCAGAGAAGTCCCGGGCCCACCGTCGCGACCCACGCCATGGAAACTCACTGGGAGGAAACCGCACCAGTTTGCTTCTACCCGAACAAACAGTCAAGGTCCTTTGCACATGCAATGTTCATTGCGATTATCTCTTTCATTATTTTTCCATTTTTCCATAAATTTAAGATAAGATCCGACGATAAACGATAAAAACGTTGAGGGAACTGTGGCTCTACCTCGCAAGCGTTGTTGCGATTTTTGTAAATATTTCTTTTTACGTACGATTATTCTGGCACCCTCGTAATGAAACATTTGTCTCGTGTGTGTTTAATTTTTCTTCTTCTTTTTTAAATATTGTCCACACGATTTTTTGACTCTTCTCACTTGCACCGTATCGATGAATGACAAATTTGAGGTCCCGGTAGATCGAAAATTGGCAATAGGGGGGAACGGGGTAATTTGGGCCACGAAGCGTGTCCGTTAAAACGCGATGCAAAAATCAAGAAAGGAAAAATACATTTTTTGTTTTCTTCGAGCCTATTCGGGCCTCATTGACTCTGTCCCGTAGAGGACGATCTAATGTCTGTTGGATAAAGCGGTTCGCCGAAAAACGGGATAAGTCGGGACTGAATTTCGCAAATTTTGCAAATTACCCCGAATTACCCCGTTCTCCCCTAAGTAGATATAATTTTTCGTTATAATCCCAGCCGCACTCTGTAATGCACCGTAAAACATAGAATTTGTTCACGTCTCTCTGTAATCGAAGTATTGGCACCGATGTTTTTTCTTTAAATTGTTTTTTTTTTCAAAATTTTGCAAAAAGCCTGAGAACACATAAATCGATTAGATCGAAAAATCGATCCGAGGAGAGATCGACGGAAGATACATCAATGTACGTTTCATCTAATTGTCAAAAAATATCTTATTAATATTAATTTGCGTTTATTAATTTCGCTGTAAACAAAATTTACATGATTTTTTGTTTTTGTTTTTTGTAATTAACTCAATGGACCTCGAACAGCACAAGTAATTGTAAATGCGCCCATCTCACCCGATCTTTATATATAATTATCCGATTTTTACGTTCTCGTTGCATATGCGTGCGCTTCGTTTTGTGTAGTTGTGCTTGTTAAAATTTTACGTTATTGTGTAATGCGCATTGGGGGTAAAGCTACTCGATCAATGCGGACGATACGGAGTCCGAGCTGGCCGCAATACCCGAGAGTCCAAAATCCGACAGCACATTGCACGGGAGCAGCGGCGGATCTCTCGGTGAAATCGAGGATAGCGAGCCAGTTGTCAGCAGAAGCGGATCGATATCGATCCAAGGCAGAATCTCGATCGTACCCGCGAGTATTCACGGGAGATACGAGTCCGGGGATCAACGGGAGCCCGAACGCCCTAAGCAGGATTCCGTTGCTACCAGACCCACGTGGTTCTTGGGAAGCGAAGAGGATTCCCATCAGGTACCGTTTTCTTCTATCTAATTTTTCCTTATTCTATTTTCTCGATTTTTTTTATTTATTTCATACAAAGAATTATTTAGATGCTTTTTATATTGTTTTCTATTAATTGTGTAATTTTTTGATAATTTTATTTACAAAAAAAAACAAAAAAAAATTTCAGCAGGGTACCGGCACCGCGTTTCAAAAAAAATGGGGAGTTCACGAGGGAGTTAAAATGATGGTAGCGAGTACGTTACTCCCCGCGCAGCACGAGACACAGACAAAATCATCACCAAAAAGTAAAACAACGACGACGGACGAAAAACCGATCGGCGATAAGGCGATGGATAAGCTCGTACCCCGATTAGGAAGTACTACTAGCGCCATCTCTGTGACGACGACGATACTACATTCTCAAAGGTGCTACAGCGAATTTATTATTTTTAAATAAAATGGAAATAAATACAAGTAAAAATTGTTCGATGCAAAGAAAATTATTCTCGATCGAGTGAGAATTTTTGTAAAATTGGAATTCTTTTAGATCCGACTCGATAACAAAAGAAAAACCGAGTCCGATACGAGCCGAAATTTTGGAATCGCCGGTTCCAAAGCAACAATTGGGTCGTCAGAAGAACGTCGATCAGACGACACCCCTGGTTTCACCGATGTCGCCATCGCAATTCCCCATTGGAAGCGACGACTCGAGCTCACCGGCGGTTAGCTCGATATCCTCGCAAATGACGAGCACTGACAACGGTCAGCATGCAGTCTGGAATTCTCAACAACCGACCATGGTCGCTCCTATGTTCGAGAGATTGCTGCCCATTGGCCGATCGACCGGTCAGTCATTCATAAAATCCCATTTAAAATGGAAAATAAAAAATGACTTTGAATTTTTTCCCATTTAGTTTCTAGCTTTAAATCTTTTAATTTTCTTGACGTTCGGCAGGTCAACGAACGACCCAACGCGTTCTCAGGTGCGAAGACGCCTATGGATCGCCCGAATCGCCGTTGTCCAAGATGGACGTTCTCACCGTCAGTAAGTCGAGATTTGAATGATAATTTTTGAAAAATCAAATCTTATTTAATTTTGTATTTGAACTAAAAAAAATCAATAATTTTCCAGACTCGTCGTTCGATCAAGACAGCGAGACTTGCGCCTCCAGCGACGTCACGAGTCCGAGAAGCATATCGCAACTCGAATTTCCAATGCCCGAAAGACTTTTGCCGGTCGGACCTCACCGAGACACCGTTTCCGGTCTCATCGAGAGAGTTAGGCAAGCCTTGGGCGTACCGGAAATGGAAGGTGAATTTCAATCGTCGAGAAAAAAGTAAAAAACAAAAAAGACGATTAATGATTAATAACTAATTTTCATCGTGAATTTTGTAGATTCGGCTCCGCACTCGATGAGCGAGGGTATGGGGGAAGATAAGGAAACTTCGAACCCTCAGAAACAAGACAGCATTACATCGGAAATTATGGTAAATGTTAAATTTTTTTCTTTTCTCTTTTAGTTTTGTCGAAAAATTTGGAGGTAAATTTTTTTGTACAATTTTGAATTATCTATTTGCATATTTTCGTTGGTTTAAAATTTTTGTATTTTTACATTAAACAGTCAGGATCGAATCTATTGCCGAGCAACGAACACCAATCGAGCAGATCGGCGAGTCCGAGACGACTCATAAAGCAAGTCGCCCTCGAATCTCCACCACCGGCGATCGAGAGCGACGATTTTTGTTTTCGTCTTCTAGAACACGAAAGAAAATCCAAATTCAAGGATCACTCGCGCATGCAACGGGACAGAGCTCGAAGAATAGCCACTGGTTCGGGGCATCACGTGATCGGGCACACGAGACGAATGGATTCGTGGCGAGTAACCAAATTTTCAATAATCATTGACTCGAAATACCATTGAACAACAAAAATTCTCGAATTTTTATTCGTCCAAAAAAAAATTCTTATTTTAATATATTTGAAAAAAAAAAATCTCTCAAATTTGTATATTTTATACGATTATCGATCTCTTCAGGTCCGTGCCACAAACACAACCAAATTTAGATTCCGTTGCTCAACAAGCTTGCCACGCAGATTTCAATCTTAAACAGAGCTTATTTCGCATTGGAGATGATTGTATTTACGACAGGTATGATATTTATTCTCAAGCGCTTAATTAAACAACAAAACATTCCAGTAATAATTATGGTCGATGGGATTTTCATTGATGTATTCTTTTTTTGTAAATGTTTCTTTAATTTTTTCAGATGCTCCGAGTGCGGGACGATAAAGGAAGAATATTCGGACGAAGAATTGGGACTTTGCATTATAACATTAGGAACTTTTATTCATCGCGAACCAGCATTAGCCGCCCCGTTACTCCCGGAAATTCTCACAATCGTAACAAAGTATGTCCCGCTAATTGCTTTTAAAAAAATGAAAATTAATGAGATTTTATATCGAAAACATAATTAAGTGACAAAATTTTGAAGAACAAAAATTAGATAAATGTTTTTGATAGTAATTTGGGCAATTAATATTTCGATGAAATTAATTCCAGAGTCGCTCTGAACGCGATGTACCCTTGGCAAAACGAGACGAACATGCATTTGCCAGGAGGAGCTGTGAGCGTGGCTCATCAATTTCTCCGATGCGTTTTACACCAATTAGCCCCTAACGGAATTTTTGTACAAATGTTTCAAACACATATCAATGGTAAAAGTCCTACGAAGCTTGATAAAAATCTAAACTTAATTCAGCACAAAAATCAAAAGTACAAAATTTACTCGACTCAATTATTTCCTACAGAAACAACGAGGATGCAATTCTTCAAAAGCGTTGCTCAGGCTCTACTCGACTTCAACGAACTCAATCCTATCGCTCCTCTGCAATTGTTACTCGAGGTAAAAAAATTTAAACGATATTTTAAAAAAATTACCATTGAAAATATTTCAAAAATTATTCAAATAATGTTTTGTTCAACTTTGCAGACATTAAATGGAAAAAAATCTCTTCCTGTCGAATCTCTACCGATAATTCTGCACAACGTAGCCTGTTACCTAGACTGCTTACCCCTGGAAGCCGGGGTCGGTCCTGGAGCTACGACCTGGAGTGGTTTATTTACCCAATTCGACAGTTTATTTCGTCGCATAGTTCTTTTGCTATCGTCTCTCGACGACGTAACGCCTCTGTTACGTATAATGGTCTCGATTCTCAAAGTTCAGGGCATACAACAGTCGAAGGGTATACTCGATCCTTTCTCAAAAGTTTTGAGCTACGCGATACAACATTCGACGATGAAATATTCCTATTTCACTGATCTTTGCTACCTCTGCCATCGTGGATTTCCACGTGATCGGGACAAGCACGTACTGGCCAGAACGATCGTTTTCGAACTAGTTCAAGCTATGAAATTCAAAACAACGATACCGGACAATAATTTTCTCCTCCTGCTTCACTTCGTTCTTCAGGTTTCTATTTATTTTTCGCCTGTTATCTTTAAAAACTGTAATTGCAAAAAATGACTTGAATTTATCGTTTTTTTTTAATAGGACGTGGGTGGTATGTTGCCAACGACGATCGCGGTTGAAAATATTCATACCGAAGTCTCGCCAATTTACAATACAAACGCCTCGGAATCTTTAAGAACACAAATTTCCGACGTGCTCGATTTTCTCGGTGACTTTCATACTTTGAGCAAAATTAAGGTATCGACGGTATTATTTAAATTCTTTTTATCAAATAATAATTAACTATAGAAATTTATTGAGATTACGGAAATTGTATTATTTTCTATTTCTGATAAAAAACGTCTCGTCTTCTTTTTTTTCAGAGCTATAACAAGGGTATGCAAGCTGGCCTCAACGAAGATACTCTTGGAGGAATGCTGAAATGCGGATTTGCACAATATCTCGCTTTGGAGATCACGCGGGGTAATAATAGAGAAAATCGAGCGGTAGCGAGATATCTTCCTTGGCTCTACAGTGCACCCTCGATGTTGCAACAGGGGTAATATTTTTTTCATTATACTAATTGCAATTGATAATTCAAGCTTCTACCACAAAATCGTGGTTTTTTTTCTAATTTTATGATAAACATATTCTTTTTTTTTAATTATCCATCAGAGCACGAGAATACGTTGATTGCATAGGCCACATACGTCTACTCTCCTGGTTACTATTAGGCTCGCTTACTCATACAGCAATGTTCGCTGGCACGAGTAACCCTCATACCCATGGTCCACCAATTCCCATTGCACAACCCATACCGCAAGAAGTTTCGTGCCACGTGGCGGATCATGTCCAAGTTATCATCTCTGGATTTCCTGAACAGTCGAAAACTTCGGTCCTCCACATGTCTTCTCTTTATCACGCTTTCATCCTTTGTCAGGTACGATATATCTTGGAAAAGCTTGCTCAGTTAATTAACGAGAAATTTTTGGTCATATCTTCATTTTGACTGAGATATTTGTAGTGTATTATTTTATGGAATATTCCAGTTATGGACCGTTTATCTGGAAGAAATATCAAAGAATAATCCGTCGAATAGCGAGAGTCACAATGTGACGATGAATATTTTGTTGGAATTTTGGGGCAAAGTGACTCCCTCGATCCTGAAACTAGTCTCTACGTCGAGACCCGTGAGTCCTTGAAATAATATTTCTATCTAATTGTTTAAAATATTATTTTCTAATCTTAGATGTCACGGATTTAAACTCTGTCTCTTTTACATTAACAGCTCGCTGAGACTGTGAATCTGCATTTTCTTAGTCTTCTCGAAGCTCTGCTGGAATGCAGATCAATTTTACTCAGCAAACTACTGCCCCTCTGGAGCCCTATACTTTTTTCCCATCATATCCAAGTAAGAAGAAATAAAGTGGATATTTTTATTATCGATGCTACTAACGGAAATGAATTTGAGAATTAAAAGAAAACAAAATTTCAGCTTCCAGGACACTTGCAAGTGCGTCTTCAAAATTGTCGAAATTTTCCACCGAGCAAGATGGCAGATCATTTTATCTCGAAGAGACGAGAATCAAACGCAGTGCTTCTACGATGGTTGCACCGTTTGCAATTTAAGATGGGACAGATCGAGATGCAATCGTCCACAGCTACGACGCAATTTTATTCGATATAGGACAGTTGCGTAAATGTTATATGTAAATACAGAGAAATAAATTATACTTGTGAGATAAACTGGCTATTTTCGCTTTTAGAACGTATTACAATATGTGGAACTATCCTAATTCAAGGACTTAGCCCTTTACTTTCTTACGCAATAACTCTATGACACTTTATATGCGTATGATAATACTTATTTACATATTTTCGTCTCATAGTCGGTGTCCGCACGTCACACATCCCCTCCGTTGCGGACGTGATGTTTTCATCTGTTTTCATCACTAAACACACTGTCTTTTTACGCGTATTTTGGAGATTCGAACAATTATATTCTGTCACATTGTCTGCATTCTTAATCATGACTCTCGATTCTAGAAAGCGTCGCGATGAAACGCGATACGTTTTTCGGGTGTACTAACGCAACAAACAACAAATATTTGCAAAATAAAATAAAAGGTATTTCGCAGCGACGAACGGATACTACGAAAGATCCGCACTAACGCCCCCCTCCGCGCCGTGGACGTTGATGAAAGCTCGATGCTCATACCAACATAATAGTACGTATGCAATATTTTTGTTTCGTGATGTCGCCGTCGAACATCTGTTGGTAGTACGCGTCACGTCGTAACGTTCGCGATTGTCGAAAAATTTCTTGTTTTCCAACAACACCTCGGTTCCTCTATCGTAATAACACGACCCTTTGCAAAACGAATAAAACGTTTGGACCGAAAAAACGTCGACTCGTATTTATTTTTGAGCAGGTAACTACGGGCCACAATGACTGACGAGTCAAACGGTGAATCAACGTTCGAGTTCGTGGAGAAAAAAGTGGACGAAATTTCAATATCTGGCGAAGCTGGAAAAACTGGTTAGAAAGACAATAACACATAGCACAAATCCAAAACCAACAACGCATACAGCTCTCATCAGTATACCTGTCATAATCGTAATCTGTAGAGAAAAATTAATTGCTAAAAACAAAGTGTCATAACCTAAAAACGATCGCTCAATAAACTATTTTCATCAATATCCTCATCATTATTATTAATCACGTTTATTCCCATATGTTTACCCTTACTGCAAAATGTTTTCATTCCCTCCGATACTTTACGCGTACTTAGCTTCGTTCCAAAAATGTTACGCTGGCTTTAATATTTTCCATATTAACGACAATATTTTGTCTCACTTAAAAAAGTCATGCATTATATGGAAATTTAGAAAAAAGAATTAAATATTGTTGACGAAACTCCTTTGTAGTATCGACTAATCTAGAACACGAATTGATCCAATGTTTGTCTATGCAATTCACAAATTGATCACCAACCACATTATTATACAGTTGTGTAAAATATTTTGCAAGTAATGTTTATTTTAATTCCAGATTCCATAAGCAGTCTCTCATCGTCCGCTTCCCTATTGACATCGCCTCTGGGTGTTTCGAACTCTACAGGAAATTTGCTCTCAAACATAGCGCCTCCCTCAGCTTTGCCCAGTTTTGTGGCCAGACCCTCGGAACTTTTGGTAGCAAAGGAAAAAGTTGTGCAAGAAGTCGAGAGAATTGATGATACGGTTCGAAAACAACCTCAAGCCAATCCAGGAATCCAGACAAAGCCTCAGGCTGAAATTTCCGATGTATCTACCGGAGAGCAAAGTTCCGAGGCTAATTTACCTGAACAAGAATCCAGTGTCATAGGAGGAAGTTTGTTCTCTTGGGTCAAGGAAACTGTAGCGAATAGTAATGTTTTGAGCAAAGTCGCGGAAAAAGCAAAGAGCAGCGTTAATTCGATGATCACAACTTTAGACCCCCAGATGCGTGAGTTTATTTGTGAGTAGAAATCCTCTTTGCATTCCATAAACTTCCATTCGAACGGTGAAGTTTACCAACAAATTAATTCTCCTCAACTTTTCCTGCTAACTGAATAATGTCTATAACTTGTACAAATCAAGTTCCTCTCCATTGGAAAAAATCTTCCAAGCACTTATCTCCTAATCCTTTAAATGCGCATTTGAAAGTTTCGTGTTTATTACTATTCTATTTTTGTACAATCTAGAGTAGCTGAGTCTAAAAAAACTACCTTGGTTTTAATTTGCCACAACGATAATCAGTAACGTTTGAATAATTTTATATAAATTGAAAACCTCACATAATTTCGAATGTACCAATTCTCAAACTTGAACCGATCCAAAATCCATGAAATCAAAATAGAAACATTAAATCATAATTTATCGCAGTAAACAACAAAAATATGATAGTTTACGTTCACGGAGTACGTAAGTGCATTTTGAAATACATGAATTTCAGATTCGGGCGGCGACATTAGCATTATCGTAGCGTCCAACGAGGAAATCAAAGTTAGTCCAATCAGAGAAGCTTTTCAGAGCGTTTTCGGCAAAGCCACAGTCACGTAAGAATATTAAAAAATATAATTTTCCGTCATTGTACGAATTCCATTTTTCACATCTAATACAATTAAATTTTCCTTCACAGGGGCGTCGCAGTAGAAAGCACAGCCGTTGCTGAACAACCGGTTGGTTTTGCCGCCGGTATCAAAGGGGCCGAGAAACGCGTGAACATTGCGAGACAATTGCCAAACGTGCCAAAAGACGCGCCGATCGTAGCGATAGAGAATTTTTTGCTCGAGGTGGGTGTCGACAAATGGTACGATCTCGACGTTTTAATTCTCAGCGATCCGAAAAACAATGTCCATCTACAAACATTCACGCAAATGACACCGGTACCGAGTCAGATTATCGCTGTAGCGCGAGAATCTACCCCAAATGATTATCCCTTAAAACAGTCGGGATTTTCGGTAACTACCGGTAGTTTAATGGGAACGAATCTGATGGTATCGAACAACGAGTGGCACCACGCGTTTACTGGCGTTTCACGAAGGGACACAATTCTTCTCGCGGCTCAATCATTAGCTGGCATCTACAATATATAACTTAATCGTTTCAACAGGATTATGATGAAAAAAACGAGAAAACAAAATCAGACAATTTTCAAAACGAACTTCCGGTGACGAAACTTCTAGAACTAACGTTTGAGCAGATTAATATTTCTTTTCTGCATTTTCATGATAGTCGGGGCTTGATTATAAGAATATTCAACCGTAAATTCTTTGTTAAGTTATATCTACTAGTGTGTTTTGTAATACGATTTAAGACACTCGACAACGTGGCCGTATTGATAAGATTATCGAACTAACGATAAATGTCGATGATGTACGAATGTTGCGAAACTTAACGGCGATTCCGTCGTAAAAGAGTCGAGACGATTTTATGAAAATATCGTTTAAACGTCATTATATATGTATAATACGATGATATTGGTGACAGACTGATTTTTTGAGGCATACGTGTATTACAATAAATATTATGCAGTATTCTCAAAACTTGTAAGAGAGAACTGTTGATCTGTATGGAAATATATTATTTTAAGTAAATCAGTGATTGTTTTCGATTAAATTAATACTTACCCATTAAAACTTGTATTATTATTATTAGTGGTGGCATGAAATTCCGAGAGGTGCGTTATAAATCGATGAATACGGTTTTTTTGTTGTATTGGTTTTTTTTCTCTTTTTTTTTTTATATTTCGTTTTCGGATTTCTTTTCGTGCATTCCTCGCGATTAATGAATACATTGTCGTCGAGCCTCATCTTTTTTCCTCGTCTCGTTCCATCAAAATTCAGTCATAATATAGTTTTCGTCTTTTTTTTTTTGGAAACTTAGAAACGAACTAACGTTGAAATGTAAAAAAAATAATTAATGTAAAAAATTACAGGGTTTATATCAGAATTCATTACAGGTGGCTACAGAGCAAGTTAAGTTTTGAGCGAGGATAGGATAGTAAATTGGGTCACCTTAATCTCTGTTTGTTTTTGTTTCGCCCTTCTTTCTTTCTCTTTCTCTCTCTCTCTCTCTCGTTGTTCCACTTTTGCTTCCCGCGCGTAGACTCCAGAATTTCTTCCTCACTTTCGATATGCTAATTAAAAAGAAAAAAACAAAAGCGCACCGAAAGGAAAGCTGACGTATGTGTGTTGTGTGACGCCACCCTCGATCGCCCCAGCGATATTAAATTCAATTACAATATTTAAATAGTTATTTAAATACAGCGTGACGAAACCATATTTGGTTACAATTTGTCAAGATACGAAGCCAAGTCTGGGAGACCCTCTTTAAGACCCTTCCTCTTACGCGTGTCCTGAAAACAGATTAAAATTCCCCCCGTTAATATCGTCATAATTTTTGTTCAAAGTGCCCAAGTTACCAAAAAACAAAAATCGTGTCTAATTCGACGAGAAACGATATATTTTGCTATTATGTACGTTTTTCTATTCAGGCTATCCGGATAACGTCTGGCTAGCCGAAACACAAAAAACTCTTTAATCTTCCACGAATTGAAAAATGACAATGCATCTATTATCCCAGAGTCATCAGTTATGATCGTGGTTCGTTGTCAAATGATTTTAAGGATCGAGAAATACACATTGTCCACGAGGTAACGTGAGTTCTTTTTTTTTAAATACAAATGATGAATTATTCTCACCTGTACGACTTCGAAAGGCCTGGTACCAGCCTCGAACGGATCACCAGGAAGGACTTGCCAGTGATCGAACACGCACTGTGGGAAGGCCTGTCCACCGGTGTTAGAACGAAGATCGGCGGTGAAACCGAACGACTCGTTGACGGGAAGATAAGCCTTTACGACGAACATCGGGGTACCAGCGACTTGTTGTTCATCGAAAACGTGACCACGTCTGCGATTAAGCACACCGTAAATTCCGCCGACAGCGACTTCCGGGCACTGAATCTCACAGAGATAAACAGGCTCCATGAGACGTGGCGCGGCGGTCAGAAGACAGGCGTAAAGACAACGTCTCGTCGTTGGTATAATTTGTCCGCCACCTCTGTGAATCGCGTCAGCGTGCAACGTAACGTCGTAAATATTGAATCGCACGCCTCTCAAATTCTCTTCGGAGAGAACACCCTCTTTGGCGGCCCATTGGAATCCAGCGACAACGGAATCCTTGATTTCATTGAGATACTGAACTCCCTTGGTACAATCGACGAGAATATTCGGGCCGGTACCGTCAGGACCGAAGCACCAGATCTTTCTCGCTTCGGTGATGTCGTAATCGTACTTGTCGCAAAGATAACGCGCGCGTGATTTTAAATCGTCGCGGGGATTGACCTCGCCATTGTCGATGTCCTCAGCAAGACCGCTGGGCATCGGTTGGGCCTTCATGAACAGACGATTATGCTTGTTGGGCGACTTTGAAAGACACATCTGGTCGGATTCCTCCGAGACGGTCTCGCGATACGACACAACGGGATGGGATTTTTTGATCGGCACGCAGGCATGATCCTCCTCAAGATCCTTGAGGCAGATCTCAAGATGGAGCTCACCAGCACCAGCGATGATGTGCTCGCCGGACTCCTCGATGATACATTGGACCATAGGATCGGACTTGGCCAAACGTTTCAGACCTTCGAATCAAAATGATCAAAATTAACATTACGAATGACAAAAATCTAATAGATGTAATATAATTACTATTTTTCAGGAAGAATGTCAACGATAATCATGGTTTTTTCATAACCCAGTGCTCCAAAGAGTATTTTCATCATAAAAAAAAAGTTAATTGTCGATTGGAAACATGTTATACAAAAATCATCATAAAAATCCTTACCTTCTACGAGCTTGGGCAAATCTGCGGGATTTTTGGGCTCAACAGCGACACGGACGACCGGTGATACGGAGAACTTCATGACCTTCATGTTGTGAGCATCTTTGTACGTCGTGATGGTACCAGTCTTGACCAAAAACTGATCAACACCGACGAGACCACAGATGTTACCTGAAACAATTCATAAGCGAATTCTTAGAAAATTGAAATAAATTCTAATCAATTAGTTTATTTCTTTTATAGCATCAGATATTTAGTTCATAATACTCGTTCACAAACATTCAGAACAGGTCTGTGAAGAACAATCATCATTTAGAACAAATTTTATTTCCAGCAAATTTAATCTTTTCAATAAATTAATTTTATTATTTACTTATTGTAATAAAGAGGGGATGAACTTACCGGATGGTACATCCTCGATAGCTTCGACGTAACGTCCCATCATCAAAATTGTACGCTGAATAGCCTTCTCGTACAAATCTTCTTTTTTGCCGGGGGAGTAGTTCGGTCCCATAATACGGGCCTTCATACCGGTACAAACTTTACCGGAGAAAACACGTCCGAAAGCGTAGAAACGACCTTTGTCGGAGGTCGGTACCATCTTGGAAATGTACATCATGAGGGGACCGTTCGGGTCGCAGGTCTGTAAAACAAATTAACCAAACAAATATGGTCCGATTATTTTCGTGTTTCAATCAAGATAATTCTTCTCTGATCGATAAGGTATCAATCAGTTGGCCGTTCTTATCGTCTCTCATTTAATTTCAGAACAGGTCTGTGAAGAACAATCATCATTTTATAGAAAAAAAATACGAATATTTTCAGAAAATTGGCATTCCTTGAAATATTTCGTTTCTGTTTTTTTTTTGCAGATATTAGTAAATATGTTAATTAATTACCTTGATGCCAACAGCCGCCTCATCGTCGTGAGGTCCCTCGTACAACATCTCCATACGATATTTCTGTGCCACTACGGGCGATGGAAGATGGATGGCTATCATCTGAAGCAGAGCTTCTCCAGCTGGCAACCAAGTTCTCATAACAACCTGAACAATTGAGAAAACAAGTCATTAGTCATGTTCGGAATATCATTTAAATCCCAAATAAATTGTGAAATACAATTTCAGATCTAGTTCATAGGACTCTCTCACAACGAATCAGAAGAGGTGTCAGAAATAATTTTAGAACGTTCATCACGATAAAAATAGAAAATTACAAGCTCGATACGTAATAGTTTCGGAATAAACCATTTCTCTTACCTTCAAAAGAGCCTTGCCGTCCTTGTCCTTGTCTTCGGCTTTCAAGGTGATTCCCAACTTCTCAAGAAGAGAATCAGCCTCTGCCTTCTTGTAGTTCATGATGCAGTCGAACACCTGAAAGCGAGGAAATAATGCGTTAAACATAATTTTTCTCTCAATAATGTGTTTTTGTAATTAACCTGATTTTCTATAAACATAATAACTATACCTTGTAGATAGGGTCCAGAACGTACATGCAGAACGAACGCTTGTTGTCGGCGTCGTTCTGTTTGCTCCACTTCTTGGTCTTGGGGTTGAAGAAAGATTCACCCCAAAGTCTGTTCATTAGCTTGACGACGTCGATCTTGAATTTCTCGGCGTACATTTCCGAGAATTGTTTAAGAGTGAAAGCCCAGCCGTGGAGACCGGAACCGAAACCAACGGAACCCTTGCTCGGATCGACCTATTAACAACAAAAATCAAAGAAAAATTAACATTTTTATATTCGAATAATTTTTCAAAAAATGTATATATATCTATATATTTTTTTGAAATACTTACGCGAACTTCACCCATGGGACCATCGTCATCGGAGTACGTGGCAATGATTACGTTGACGTTCTCGACAATACGCTGGAAGGTCTGATAGAGATCTTCGCTCTCGAGTTGAAGCTCGAGAAGAGCACGGTCCATTTTGTTCATGAACAACACGGGCTTGATACGCTCGGCGATAGCCTGACGGAGTACAGTCTCGGTCTGTACACAGACACCTGATAGAGAAGAAGAAGAATAGAGGGAAGAAATGAGTTTTCGTCAGATAAAAATTTAAACGTAAATTTACATATAAAATAATGATTCGTGATAAATGTGGTACTCGTCACGTAGCAATATCACTAACGGACATAAAGATAGAGGTCCAATGATAGCGTTTAGAGACATGTACTCTGAAAATATTTGATCTGCTTCCATTTTGATTGCACTGTCAACACTGTCTTGGTGTCTCGCTGATCAGATTCTTGCGAAGCCGATGAGAAAACACTACAGAGTGGCCCGTGTGTGCTGGAAGCACTGGTGTCAATCAAAGCCCATACTTCGGGCATGACAATTGATTATGTCCAGTATGTGATTGATTTTGTTTTCTTTTCGTTTTTTTTTTAATAGGAGATGATAGTAGGGAACTTTACTTTGTAACGCAAGAAAACTCGCATGAACAAGTCGACATGCGCCGTCGTGTGGGAGGACGTACCAGATACACAGTCAACGACAACGAGGGCTCCGTCCGTAACACGAAGAGCTGCTGTTACTTCGCTCGAGAAGTCAACGTGACCAGGTGAGTCGATGAGATTAATCAAGAAACCCTTCTCTTCCTTATCACGCTGATCCGGGTCTGTGATGAAGACGCAATCCTTCTGGTCGAGTTCGAAGTACATGGAGATGGCACTAGAAACAACGAAACAGATGTTTTTGTATTTTACTGTAAACAAATTAATTTTTTTTTATATTTGTTAATTAAACGTCAAGAAATGGAAAACTGTTAGAGGAACATGTGGGAAAGAGAATTTTTAGTGCGCGACCGAAGTTCTCTACTCACGTCGACTTGATGGTGATGCATCGTTCCTGTTCGTCTTTGCGAGTGTCTGTGAAACGGGTCTCGCCAGCTTTTGCACCGGCGATGATACCGGCCTTTGATACAAGGGAGTCAGTCAATGTTGATTTTCCATGATCTACGTGAGCAATGACGGACATGTTTCTGATGTTCTTCTTCTTGTCCATCATGCCACGGATCTCGTCTACCGTGAAGTTCACCTGGAAAGGAAGAAAAAGAAAAATGTTAACGCATGGAAAAAGGTTTGCGCCGATCTCGTTACATTGTGTAATCTTGTGCAATGTGCACATATGTGTATACGCGAGGTGTATGAACGTACGAAAAATAATGAAAAGACCATTAATACCTCGAAATACATATATACGCAACCATGTATTACTAAATTATTTATAGTTTATTAAAGCATTTGATAAATTTTCGAAACAGGTTTAACGACATTTTAGAAAAATATTATTTGAGCTACTTGAACCGAGTAAATCAGACGTTATAAGATATAGGCAACAATTTCTATTTTTTTTACTAGCTTAAAAAATCGTTATGAAATAACATGTGATGTCTGCCATTTTCAAGTTCTCAAGTGGATTGGGCATTTCAAAAAACGTGGTGCAAAATTTGTTCAGACAAAAAAAGGAATAAATCGAGACTATGTAAAATTCGATGATGTCCATATTGTAAAAATTTACAAATTCCGAATGCATACATTTATACCACCGTCGTAAGTCTTAAAACGCCAAGTAAGCTGTATAATCGAAACATCCATATGCAAGAGATATCATGGCGAGCGTTAATACCCAGAATGAAATACATTGGAACAATAGGTAAACGCCTCGAAGTGAACGAAATAGATATAATTTCTTGAGGATCCGTGGTAATTTCGTAGGACGCCTCGAGTTCTCGTTTTCCGAACACGCGAGTGATGCTTCGTGACACGTTCTCTTGTACAAATCGTAGCACGAACATATTTCGAAGTTTTTATGGGTTATCGAGTGGAATTTTTTCGATTAATTTTTCGTACGAGGTTTAATCTGATTTTACGCAGCGTCGAAAGGATAATTCCGCGAAGCAATATCGTTGTTGAAGCTCGAAATACGATGAAGAAACGAGGTTGCGCAATACGAGGCAATTTCAACAGTTTACAAGTCTTTGTGCGCGTAACGTTACTTTCGTTGCAAAAAATAATTTTGCTATTCAGTTTACGAGAATCGCGAGAATGGCTTTTCATTATTGAAAGAAGAAATTATTACTCACCATCTTGGATGTTTTCCGATAATCGTCGGCCTGGTTGAAATAATACGTGCGCCAACAATGGCGGACTCCCTGGGAAAGAACAGGAGTTCTGCTTCAACGATAGTGGATGACGAACGTCGACTGCGAACGATAGAGGGCACTCTCGTTTGGCCACGACGTTCACGTGTACAGTGGCGCTATTGTGTGCGCGTCACGCACACGTTTTCATCACGCGATGCGCATGCGTACTCTCAACGGCGAGGTAAAGGTGAACCCTCTCAACGATAAATCCGGCTTGTTGGACGTTTCGGAGGCGTGTCCAACTTACGAGACACGCCAGCTTGAACGTCACCCCGACATGTGACAGACAATGCACGACTGCCATCTGTTGTAAAATGTATGAAAATACCTGGGAGAAAAACGCAAACGTTCGTGCGCATGCGGTTCGAACGCCACTCACTTCCGGACGGTGAATTCGCGAAACATTTCGAATTATTACGGGAAACCAATATGTTCGACACTTTTATCGTATATCATTGTTTTCAAGTTTTCAGAATGATAAAATTAAATTCTGTGCATAAATATAGATCGTTTTTATCCCGTAATTACAATTTGAACATGATTGATAAAATATTAATATTTATCACGTGCACTGTACAGTTGCAAACATAGCATTTCGTTGAATTATCTGAGGCGTGTTTTACCGATCGGTTAATTATATCTTGTTTTTCCAATCGGTTGTTATCATGTCTTATCTTTTACTATGGTTCTGATCAAACAAATTGGACCATAATGTTTGAATTCTCTCGTCATGTAATACTCTAAAAATGGTATCTCAGAAACTACTGTCTTTCACCATTAACTGGATAACATTACTTCCAGCCTGGACATCATTCAATTATTTCCTTTACAGCTTCGCTCGTGCACAATTACGCGATCAGGATTGAAAGTCCTTTTGCAATGCCTGCAGGGTACGAGCTGACCAAGGTGCGACTTCCAACGCGCCTCGGTTGTTGCAGCCCAATCCACAACAGGACCTCCGCTCGACGTTTCAGCTGCTGAAAAGATAAACCCGTAAAACACATTAAAGATCTAGGCTCTCGATTTTTCGCAATAATTTTTATGATTTCTGTCGTCTTTTCACCCGATCAAAAAATAGTCGTACAATGAGATTTTTTCCCCTTGTAACCCACGCAAAATGGGTATATGATAAATGGGTTTGCCATATATAAACCGCTGCATTTAAATTATCGTATCGTGTATGCGTATGCAAATGCCATAGGTGCCAATCGATCCAGCCACTCTATTCTTGACCCTGGCCGGAATCGCTAGGAATATAACACGAACCGCTTATATTTGGCTCGAACGAAGCTTTGCGTTCCATAAATAAAAGTATTAACAAAATACGCTAAAACGGAATGAAAAAGAGTGAATGCTTTTGGACTCAGTCGTCTAGCAACAAGAACAGCTTTCACTTGAGCTCACTAATACACTTTTACAAAACTAATATGATGTAGTTTTAACAAATATAATTTAAATTCATAGAATCCGAAGGGATGATGCATTTTCTTTTGTCTAAATTTGAATATTTATGTCCGAGTAAGAATTAATTCTCTGTTATGAAAAACCGAACACGTGTCCATATCGGTATTTCGCAGAAATTCAAGTAAAAGACAATAGTTACAGTTTTGCTTAGGCTTTACAGCGATCGATAAAAAAATATACCGATGTGCCTGATGACATGCGAACATTCGTGTTTGCGCACTTGATATACATAAGCTCGCTCGACGACAAATGTTCAACGTGTTTGCATCGGTATTATTATGTGGACGATCCAACAATGTTTCCTGACTCAATGCTTCGATAAACTTTCGAATATTGATGCTGACGTTGATCTACAATTTGACCAAAATTACTTCTAAGAATCTTGACGACTTCTTGACTAATATTATGCACAACTTTTCGTTAGTGGGACAGAATAATTTCAATTCGTGTTTCGAATCGCAACGAGGGACGAATTTTGTAATCGTCGATCCGTCGCATGTGCCGCAAAGCTTTTACTACCCACGTTTGTTATATCCTTTCTTTGATTACGGTGGGAGGCGGGTCCGTGGTCTCTCGTGTTGCTTCAGAGACCAAAGGTAGAGCGAAGCTTTCGGGCAAATCGATTGTCGAGAGCGTTGACCCTCGCTGGCCACATTGGTCCCTTTTCGCTTTACGTCGCGGAAACAAACCTCAATATTTTATTCAGAGAGCACGAGAGCCAGGTATTTCATAACGTTATTATGCCCTTTCATTTCTTTTTCATGGAAAGCTCGCTTCCCGGTCGCGCTTTTAATCGTCGATCGATGAGATAATGGCACGCTGTCGTATGGATACACAAACCGATACGATCGGTTCGAGAATGTCAACACATGGATCAGTGAAAATGGTCGGGGGTAGACGTCAGAATTTCTTGCATCGCGTGACAAGCAAACGTTCTGGCGTCATCGACGATGAATCGATCGACACGTTCGATCGACAGCGAGCGAAAAAAAAGAAATAAATACAAGTGTTAGTTGCGCAAGACCCTCGACTTTGTAAATCATAGAATGCTCACTCGTATAAATTATCTCGGGCTTTTGAGGTTCCTCCCTTTGCAGATTCAATGGCAATTTCGAATTCTCGTTATGCCATTTTCGCAGACACTGAGGCTCGTGAATTTCGATGCTCGCCGTGCCAAAATCGCGTCCGCATATGTAACAGGTTGTCGTTGGCTTCTGTGGCATTGAGTACTGAAATTGTTAAATGGAAAATAAAATCGTCAATGATACGTTGGAAAAAAATACGAAATTTCTTTGTTTTTCTGCGATTCTTGACGATAATTGAAATGATGAATGCGAGATGAGATTCCAGTTTGATATATGCGTGATTTTATTTCATCGTTATAATTTTAATTATAACATGACCATCGAAAAAGAAACAAAAAACAATTTATCCGTTGTAGACGTAAAAAAATCATAGAATGTCTAGAAAAATTTATGATCATCGATATATGATAGAATGAGGGTTTTTTTTTATGCGCGAGTTTTGCATCTTGGTCCACGGCGACTCACCCTCGTCGGGCTGATCGGTGTCGTCCGATCGTTGCACGAAAGATCTGCCGATCTTTCACGCTTCGATGGCATTTTTCTCTGTTGACTCAACGGCAGAGATTCGTTCTCGGCCTGCCATTTTTTCATGCATTGTGGCTCGTGGATCTTAATACTCCGAGTACCAAAATTTCTCCCGCAAATTTGACACATAACCGTAGTAGGGCCGCAGGATGTTCGAGGAGGGTCTTGATCCAATTTTTCTGGTCGTTCCTCGGTCGTTGGAGAATTTCTCGACGATCCTATCTTGCGCGTGGCTTTGCAACTTCGTTGGTGAACCTCGAGCCTGTCCGGCAAGAAAGTTCTACCGCATTTCCAGCAGGGAACTAACTGGGCCTGTAATTATGAAAAATCGAACGTTAAAATTCCATTCTTCGATCAAAACATAAACCATCGGTATATCCGATCTGGATTGAAACATTAAAAAAAATTCTATGAACTAGAGTGCTCTTGTTTCCATAGATATCGAAACGGTTTGGCATTGATTCGTTTAATCATTTTTTATTTACGCCAGAGCGTTTGTATCTACTGCAAAGTTCTACCTCGCTATAGTACAAAGTTCCTGCACTATATTTTATTATTATCGATTACGTGGGAGTCTTATGTTGGCCCCTCTTTTTTTCTATACGCATCGTTTCTCACACACTCGTTAATGCGTCGGGGACTTCGTACGAGCACGAGGGAATGTGTCATTGTCTAGACTAAAACCAGACATTGCAATCCTAACAAAAAACGAGTGTCACGATTTTGATATTATCATCGATTCCATTGACATTTTATGTTATCAACATATTTTTCCCTCGGGCAATTTTCAAACATACAAGTGTTTAGAAAAATGATAAGCGATAAAAGTTATTTTTTTCTGTGTATCATTTTCTTCAATCTCAAGAGTTGTAGGAATTGATGAGAGGGTACTGAAAAAGAAGCTGGATCGTGTGCGAATGCTTCGTAGTTTGATTCGGGCTAATGCTCTACATATACTGGGTATGATTAAATACGATAACACTACGAGGGTAAAATGCATATGCATTCGGGGCATATATGCATAATTATGCAGACGAGAGTCTCCGTTTAACAGCGTGCGGTAGACTTTGTGTGCTAGTTAAGGGAAATATACATAGCCCTGTGTGTTATATCGATTTTACGATCGCGAACCTGACTAGCTCAATGTAAAATTCGTAATTTTTTCAAATAACAAGTAAACTTTAAGTAAATTTGTAGCAAACTTGAATTAAACTTGAGGTAAATTACCAATAAAATTAGAAGTAAATTTAAAGAAAATTTGTGGATATAATAAGTTTCCTAACAAAAATTGTTACGAGTGTTTCATTAATTTTATATTCCAATTTACCTGACTTTGTTCCCAAGCTGCGTTGTTCCAGTCGTAATGATCAACCGGTACGATCGGTCTTTGGGGTACAGGACGTCTCTGCGATGCGGGCAACGCGTTATTCTCTCTTTCCCATTTCTGTAAAGAAAAAAAAATACAAATATTTAGAATCAAATTACTCATTGTTTTATTCTCGTTTTTATATCAAACACGTTCAGAAACATCGCGATGGGAAGACAATGGGAAGGGAGGGAAATCGCAATCAAGATATCATCGCGACAAGAGTGAGCGGGCGGGAAATATTGATCAGGTACATGCACACGCGTAGGCGACCGGTATGACCGAAGCCAAAGTCGAGGTCAGACACACACACATATGAACATCTTCGATGTTGATTATACATTTATCGAGCGGATATAAAATTCGATGAGAAATTTGAAACCACGAAGTTCGCAATCAACTTCTACAGTTCAATTCTCTCTTACCATGGGCATAAGAGCGTGTATTCGTTTATATAATCGTTATATTTGATCGTATGACTCACGGTCAACAAGCGGGGCATTGTAGTATCCTGCTAAGGTGGGGAAATCTAATATAATAAGGGGAGAATAACATCTGCTTCATGGATCACCGATTTCGAATAATAAACCAATTTAAACAATGAGTCATAAATTTCCATTGAATTCAACGATGCAGTAAGAAAAAGTGAATGTACGATAATAATTAAGAAAATAAAGTATAATCTATGACTCCTTACACATTTAATTTTGTGTTTGATATCTTTTTTAATTATTGTTTGATATTTATTACTGAAAAAGAAATAGATAAATGTTTACGAAAATAATTCGATCGTTGTTACCTGCATGCATTTTGGCTCGTGAATCGGGAAACTGGCAGTACCAAATTCCCTCGCACAGATGTAGCACGTAACGGATCTGGGTCCTCTTCTGGATGCTGATCCTACGGCGCTTGGATTCTTTCGATTCTTCTGTTCGTCGCGAGGCGAAGTAGTTTTTGATTTTTGTCCCTTTGCCGATAAATCATCGTCCTGTGCTTTGCTCTTCTTGCTCTTTTCGCTACGAAAATGCAGAGCTACAGGTTTTTGTATTGTCTTGGGTACGGCAATTTTCGATTTTCCATTAGTCCCGGAATCTTTGTTGTTGTCCTTCTTTATTACGACCGTCGAGCCTTTCGGATGGCTATGAAAACGCTCGGGTTGATCCGGTCTACCGCAAGTCTTGCAAGGTTCAGGTGCGAATTTCGTAGTCGCCCCGGTAAAAACTTCTAATTCCGTGGAAACCGCGCTCTTCGACGATTTATTCTTTCGCACCGTCGACAAGGACGATACTTTGTCTCCTTTCGAATTGCTGTTGTTCGTAACATTGTTGTGTCTGTTATTATTGTCGTCGAGTCTTCTGGAATCGAGCACGCGTCGTTTCGTCAAATTTTCCGACGAATCGCTGTTGCGATTACTCCGCTGAGGACTTTCCATCTGTTTTTTCACGTTTGTGATCTCCGAGATTGAAGAAATTTCCGTTTGGACGGGAATCGTTTCGGACAAATGTTCGAAACTACGTCGTTTGTTCGTACAAATTGCTATGGGCAATGATGCGGTACTTTTGTCTCGCTCCTCGTCGTAAAACGACGCTGTTTGCTTTCGCGGTATACCCGAAACGAAGGAGCAAGACTTTTCGCCGACGGGAACGCTCTGACGACGCCTTGAACTACCACTCGTTGTGCTGCTCGTAGTCGTCGACGTCATCGTCGTCCCCCCACCGACGCGACTCTTCACACCTAGCTGAATTCGCGTCATAGAATCGCAAAGCAATTCTTTGCTGACCAGTGACATGTCCAGCTTTTTTAACAAACGAGGATCAAGGACGCTCGGCCTCTCGAGATTCGCCGTTTTTGGCCGTTCGACAGTAGTCACGCATGAACGAAGATTATGAAGATGATGATGATGATGATGGTGAGGATGATTCTTCAGCTGAGGCGGCCACGTGCCCGTGTCGATCGCGGATTTTGGTTTTCTTCGACGCATCGAATGTTCTTTCGCTGTTAGGGAGATGAAACAAAAAAAAAGGCGATATTGATCGAGAAATGAACGAATGCATGAAAAAATTGAAGATTTTTCTATTACCTTGAAGCGCTTCCAGATCATCTTTGATTATGAGAAATGTCTTCTCGGGAAGATATTCCGCCGCGACTCTCTTCCACTTCATGATAATTTCGTGTATGCACTTATCGCTAAAACATTGAATAGTTTCGGCAAAATAGAAAATATTTTGCTTCGAGATTTTTACCGGCGTACGAAAATTTTCTTCAACGCCAAGATATCCTTTTTACGATCTAACATCGTTTTTAAAAATACCCTCGCGACTCCGCTGCTAAGAAGCGTTTGCCACCCCCGCCGCAATGTTTATCAGTTCTTCCGGCATAGCTCAGCATGGACACGCGACTGCGTCAGGGCGCGCGCTTATCATTCTCCCTGATTTCTTACAAAAACTCAACAACCTACTTTCGCAGCTGCCACTGGTCGGACTATAAAAGTTATTGAACTCACGATTCATTGGTTAATTAACTATACGTTATGACAGAAATTTCTCTCTCAAAACGCGCGATAAACGTCAAAATTTGACAGCGCTTACTGAGACGAGCATTGAGCTCTTTTTCCCTGAACTTTTCAACATAAAAATGTGCGCCCTTTTTCATAACTTCAAGAGCAAACACGTAACAAGCCGACACAACTTTTCATAATCCGCTTGTCCATAAATTATTAAATTAATTAGAGAATTAAGGGTTATTATCATTTTTAATTCGAAGAGAAGAATTAAGGGTAATTCGAGACTGTTTCAATGGAAATTATTTATAACACAGCTTTTTTTTGTGGAAGCGAGTAATTTTTGTGCTCACGACGTAACATGAAGCGCGATACGCAGCGCACTGAGCTTAGACTTCGTAGATTACCTTGCCATTGGCTCGGTCTTTCTCGTACTTCTCGGGTCTCTATGTACGTACTACGTTTTACTACACCGGACGAGTTTACGTTACGTCTATACTTCGCTTTCACCCCGGTGGTCGATTGTGTGAGAATCAGGTGGCCTGAAAAAATCGATCCTACTACCATATACCGACGATTATTTAGCTTCCCCAAGGTATATGCGATTTACTCGACTCAAATGCGTCATCGTTCTCTCGACACGCCCTTGTTGGTTTACCAAAATTTGATGGACACAAACGATATATCGTTTTTGTTATTATTAAAAGAAATTTGGAAGAGCATTTCTACCATATCTGTTACGGAAATTGCAGTAACGACGAAAACCGGAACAATCCTCGTTCGTAAATAAGAATTTTACAATAAGAGACTCTTATCACGAGTTGTAATTACTCGTTGTGGCGAGTAAACGATGCGGGCATCGTTTATCTCAGGTTTTAGTGAAAACGCTCGGTAAATTGCGAAAGAATCATGATTATTGCGCAGGTTGTCTGCCCCCCTTGTCTGTTTCGAAAGAACGGTTGTAAAAAAAATGTTGGTAATACTTTATCAGCCACGTTTATAGCCATGTTGAACGTGAGAATAAATCGTATATATTCGTATCGTAATACATATCCGCGTATTATATAGAAAATTATCGAGGGTGATACCTCATCGTCGATAGCGATATCTCTTGAAGTGAAACCACAGTTGAAATATATTGTTGTGAAATTGACATCTGAAGCCACGCTTGTAGGAATATTCCCACTCTCGATTCACGATCTTGAAGGCGATGTCCTCGTAAGGTGGTCCCGCGTGAAAACGAAGATTCGCGAAATCTTTGTTGTCTGCACAAGGTGTCTGGAAAAATATTGAAAGTAAATAAATAGCGATTGTTCAAAAACGTATAATATACGAAATAAGATCGTTATTTCAAAATATAACGAAAATATTATTATTTAAAATATCTCTAAAACGATGCGAAGTAAATTACCAAAAAGTATTCCGGTGTAGTGCTCTTATCGATGAGATCCGGATAGAATATGTTGAATTTGTAACCCTGCACGATCTTCGGAGGTGGATTGTCCATATCGTAGTGAGTCTGATTGTATTTGTTCCACTCAAAACCGGTGTGAACGCGATTGAAATAACGTGGCTTTCTTGGTCGATATTTGTCGGACCAGAGATAAATTTGCGCCTCGAGCGACGATTCGACACTAAATTGCGCTTCGTCCGAGCTCATATTCTTTCGAGCCTCTCTATCCATCGCTTGTTCCTCCGAGGTCATTACGCTCTGAACTTTCCCACCTGTTCGAAGAACTTGGAGCCTCGCATACTCCAAACGTCGTACATCGTCTTCATCCAGGGTCACGATTGTTCCTGGCTCGAGTTGCGACTGCGTCATGTACTTTGGCGAATAACCGCCAGACTCGTAAGCACGACAAGATTCAGATATCATTTCGTCGGCTGCGTTCGAGCTGTCTTGCTCGTCACTGAAAAAGATAAACGAAAAATTTAGTCAGACTATCTATTTTTCGTGAATAGGTGGGTTTACATTTAATTTGTTTACTGACTTTGAATCCGAGTCTTCCGCTTTTTGTCGCACCGTACTAGTTCCTGGCTCTTCCGGTTTCGCTCCATCTTCTTTACCTTCGGAACCTTCACCTTCGCTATCGCTCCTTGCCACACCTTGCTCAGCGATCAGGACTTCGAGCTTCTTACGCAAGTTCTCCTGATGCCTGTCGCGCAAACGAGCTCTGGCCATATGAGCTGTATTATAGAAAATGAACGATAATTATTTTTCGTTATAACGTGTTTTTTGTTTTAGGAATAAATGAAGTTTAAAACAAATAATTTGATGAAGAAACATACCTTTCAATTGCGAGAGTAAACTTTCCCAATAACCGATATCGACTCTCTCCAATTTACCAGATATTTTCGTTTCGATTTGTAACTGAAGAGCTTCCAACTGAGCTGCAGTTTTTCCTTTAAATATCGCTGTTACATCTTTCGCGACGGATTCGTGAATTCCCTCTCGGCGACCGACAGCTGGAGAAATTGAAAGAAAAATCGTGAAAAGCCATGTTTTCATTCCAAGGTTATTGATTTTATCAATTATTATAAAAATCTTCCTTACCGACTTCGTACTCCGATCTCTCTAGTTTGCGCAACTTGTGCAATTCATCTTCGACGATAACGGTAATGTCGTTCCAATAATCAAGATTTTTTCCACGTTCTAATTCCTTGTAAACGTTTATATCCTCGATAAGATCCTCCAAATCCTTAACGTTCAAGCCTCTGAGATACGTGTAGGGTTCGTGCATCTCGACGGCATCGACTTCCTCTTCAGCACTTATATATTTGGCGAGGAGATCGATGGGTTTGGCTCGTCCATCTTGGATCCTTATTCTAGATCTCAATCTCGCCTGTTCCAAGTGAAATTGATCTTCCTGCCTTGACCATTGTTCCAACTGCGCAGCTTCTTTTCCTCGCTGCAACATCGTCATCTCCTCTTCTCTCTGCTGCCTCTCTAATTCTCGCTCCTGCCTTCGCTTCTTGACTTTCTCTAATTCTCTTCTGTTCTCTTCCTGCTTGTATCTGTTTCTTCTCTCGAGTTCTTCTCGGCTCACGCCGAGCAAGCCTTCTTTCTCTAATTTTTTTGACCAGACGAAGGTGGACAGAAGATTACCATCGCCGAATGGATTATCCGTATTTGTATAATGAAGGTAATCGTTGTCCCAACCCATTCTTTCCTTTCTCTTGCGCTCTTTGGCCTCCTTCTTCTGTAAACGCCGAAGCCTCTTCTCCTCTGGAGTCTCGGTCGCTTTCATGACTTCCTTCTGACGACGACGATCTTCTACCTGTTTCTGTCTTTGCTTCTGAAGTTTTTCCAGCAACTTTGTGGAATTGGATGAAGAGTCTGACGAGCCCGAGGAAGAAGAATCACCGGAGGAAGACGATGATGATGATGACGATGATGATGCTGATGACGATGAGGACGAAGATCTACGGCTCTTGCGCTTTCGGTGCTTAGATGATTTCTTGCGTACTGGCGTTGGCGAAACATCTTTTCGTTTCGATTTTTTCTTCGTATCTCTGGACTTTTTCGATTCTTTGTGTTTATTTCGCGAACGACTCGAAGAATCTGCATCCCGCTCGTTTTTTCTATGCTTCGAGCCCTCCTGGTGAATCCGACTCTGCTTGTCTTTCGATCGCGAATTGTAATCTTCTCGCCGCGAATACCTCTCCATTGTTAATCAGTAACGTTAATGAGAATTCGATAAAAAATGACTAACGTAAATATACGTCAGGCGTTAACCTAAAAGTCGCACAAACATAATTAACGTCGATGTCGCGAAGGTGATACGAACTGCCATCTTGGATTTTGCGTCACCCAGCTGTTTCCGGTACGAACATGATCAACCGAGCAACCGAAAAAACAGCCACGAGATGATGCTGCGTTGAACAGACCGGTCAATCAAGCTAACAAATTTATGAACATTCCATTGTAGTCCATTTGTTCTCAGCAACAAACAGCATCTTCAAATATAATATAGAATGTCAATTAAATTGGAAATGAGCGATTCTCTGCCTTATAGTCACTCAACTGTTCTCGTAGTTACCCCCACTCCTCGCACGTGACTACATCCGTTAGCTTTGAAATCCGGGACAGCAATATACGTCCCGCGTCCCATACATACACGCCGTCACACGCGACTATTATTCACTTTTTTTCTCGTTTTTACAAAAGTTTCGAACGTATTCGTTGAATTAAACTTACGGGTTTGTCACAGTGCCTTGGTGGATAAAGAGTTTTGTGGATAAAACATCGCACGATGTCGCACATATATTATTCGGATAAGTACTATGATGACAAGTACGAATACAGGTTGGTTTTCCCGATGATCTTTCACTCTTTCTCGCTCTCTCCCTTTCTCTCTTTCTCTGCTCCAAGCTGTTGCTTTTGTTTGAATGTTTGATACAAATCACGACTTTTACCACAAATTAATCATTTATTCCGACGAATATATCACGATCCGTAATTTTGCGGACATCGATTGATTGTGGGTTGAACTTTTCATTCATCGATCTTCCCGAACTTTCTTGTACTTTCGCTTTACGTCGAAATTTATCAGTCATAGCTTCGGCACGCACGGCCATTTAAATGACCGGTCCAGTAAGAATGATTTTTTATTCTCTGTTTTTTCACATCTTTATCTCAATTGATCCCGGAATAAAAAAAATTTTATTCGAGGTTATCGTCAACTAAAAATTTTTTAAACCACCAACAAAATTTTACTCGCTCCATTGCGTTAAATTGTAATGCAGAAATATCGACAAAGCTCTATTAATATTTTTACCGTTATATTTGTTTCAGGCACGTCGTCCTGCCTCAAGAGCTCGCTAAATTGGTGCCAAAGACTCATTTGATGTCCGAACAAGAATGGAGAAGTATAGGAGTCCAACAGAGCCAAGGCTGGGTACATTATATGACTCATCAGCCGGGTAAGTTTCACCCATTCTTATTTTTTTAAACAAAATACTTTTAAACGTCCACCGTCATTGAAGAATTATTATAAATCGTCTAAAACATTTTTCAGAGCCACACATTCTCCTTTTTAAGAGAAAAATTACTACTCCACCGCCGGAAATGTAATCGTAGCCAGGCGCAGCATCTCAGCGACGCTTTGAATAAATATCGTCGTAGTTTTCTATCCAAGAGCTCAGTGACCTGATCAGAAATGGAGCATAATCGTCATCGCAACAATAAATCGACAAAAAAAAAGTATTCACCCATAGGATTAAGATTTTGCTCTTCGTAGCAGTTTTTATTCCGTTGGAAGAAACTGCTCAGATTTTTCATAGTATTGATTATTATGGAAAACGTTAAAAACAAAAAAGCAACAAGAAAAGAGACAAAGAACTGAAGATGCCCTAAGAAACCGTGTTAATCGTACATCGAAAAGCTTAAGAAAAAAGACATTGCTGTCTCACCACTGGGCTCTTAACGAGTTTTTCTGTACATATGTCTATAAAGTGCCTAGTTGTTAAATGCCTTTTCGTTTCTCAATTCGTGTCTCGGCCCCTGCAAAGATACGCGAAAGAAAAACAAAAAAATATCAATTTAAGCGCATATTCGAATAAACCAGAAAGTCCTCATTTATGTGGTATTATTATTATTATTATTGTTGTTAATCTAGTAGATCAGTGCCGTTTTTATCACAATAATATTACTCGGTTCGTTCAAACGTGCGGGATGTTCTCGTTCGTTCGTCCCTCTTTTTAACATAATTATTTTAATTATAACGAGACCCACAAAAATTGTATCTACGTCTAAGAAAATACATTTGTACTTTAAAGAGTCCAAATTCATACCAGAGCATGCCTTGCGTCTGTATAACAGACACGTTTTTTTTACAATTCTCCTTAGGGACCCGTTCTTTACTTGGCATCGCATTTATCAGGAGAATGTAATTTCTAAAAGTTCTCTCGTAATCGCAGAGTTTGAAATAAAAGGGCAAAGACTAGTCGCGCGTGCCATAATATTCCGATAAAAACTTGGAATAAACGCGAAGGTTCGCGTGACGATAGAGCTTTATAACCGGGCCACCTACTTCCATCAGTTTTTTTTGCATCAGTGCAAAGTTGCGAATGGCTGATTACTCCCGGAATCTTATTATTAATCCATTAGTCCGGAAAATGTTTGCATTCTCGTTAAGATTTTTAAAGAACGGTACAATATACTATACTTTTTTTCTTAAACTTAGTATTCGTCCCCGAGAATCCCTCGATAATCTCATATTTATAAAAAATATCTATTCCTACGGTGTATGTATAAAACCGGCGGATCGTCTCGTTTCCTCGTCCTCGTTTTGCTAATGTTTTTTATACCATTTATTTTCCCCTATTTCTAAGCTTAGATTTAGAGGACAAAATACAATCAAATATGAACAATGTGCCTCAAACCGTCGAACCGTTAAGACGCAACTAGAACTTGTAAAAACAAAAGTGTTCGCCTCGTGATACTTCTGATCGTCGTCGCGAGTATTGTTAATTTCATTATAGAGAAACAATAAAGATATGATGTTTTGGTTCGGATATTTCATTTGTTAATTTAATCCTAGACCGTTCAGAAAAAATAAATTTGTGTTTCATATCCATCGTGGTTGGGACTAGCTGATTGTTCGTCGCCAGATAAAACACGACGTTATACGCATCGAAGAATCTTTTTCTCACAAATACGAGAGAGTGACGTCGTGTCACTCATTAATATTAATTGTGAAGTCGTTTTATTAAAATTAAAACATAAGCGCTAAGTACCTAAAACAAATATATGACTCCTACTTTTTTATCCAGAGACAAAATTCTATCAACTTTATACTTTTCTTTATTTTCAAGCACAGCAACCACAACTTCCGGTATACAAATATTTCAAGGAAATTACTCCATAGGCTAACGATCGATGAAACAAGAATGCGCAGAGTGGAATTACTTGTTACGTGTTTACGAGCGTCGCAATTCTTTTAATTTCGCATTTTCTATTGGTAAACATCACTACGCTCACCTGTTCAACAACGGCGTCTTCAAACTGGAATACACCAGATATCTTCGTTTCGCCCTCGCATGAAAACGACTTCATCTATAAACATCGGCACGTAAGTTATAAATTTGTCTTTCATCACTGTACGCCATGTACAAAGCTCGCGCTAAACATAACTCAGATAGCAAAGTGTACAAACCTATATCTCATATTTTTTCAGATTCTGTCTTTCCTGGCATGGAATCGTAGTGCGTCTGAAAATCTCTTAAGATTGTTCGTTCACACTTGACGATGATGGAATATTACCAAGAACCGATCAGCCGAGTCTCTCGGCGTTCGACAAAAAGCCGGTTGCTTATGAATTATGATCATACTCATTATGACTTTTGAGATCATAATGCTTGTAGTACCGATCATATCGTTTCTTCAATTTTAATGAGAAGACAATGAGTTTGGGCACTAGATTAATTGGGAACTCGTTGCACATTTCGCCATGGATATCATTTCATGAACTCGTATCAACGAAATGCTCGATGGGGCCTAATAGTGTCCTTGGGGAGTATGTAAAATTATATCTCCATGATATTTCCTGTTTCTCACAACGCTTGACATCCGTCGCAATCACTCGCTCTCTGCCTCTCTCTCTGTCTCTCAAAGCGTCGATGCGTTACGCACGCAAGAATTTAATGTACAAAAAAGTGTCTCTCGCAACGCTGACCTCCCAGTAATTAAATAAAACGATTAGCGCAAGACTTAATGCGTCGAGCAGAGGCGAGAAGATTATGATGTACGAGCGTGGGTGCGATTCAACATTTGTGCGTCGAAATCAACAATACGTCGGTAATTTCCCACAGTAATCTTGACGAGTTACGAATAAATTAGAACGTCGGTAATACGGTGACGCACTAAAAGGTTTCGTTTGTAAATACGCATGTCGACTCGTTATTATATCACCACACTTGTCCTACCCTGTTCTTCAATCTCGCTTATTTCTTTTTTTGCAGTTTCCAAAAGCCGGACCCCGAGAGCCTGTGAAACATATTTACGTACACGCATACACGTATAACCGGGGTCTACCAACAAAAAATTTACGTCCCACATGGCAATTGCACGAGGCACACAGAAATATAATACAGTACGAGAGTCCAAGAAGCTCGTTAAACATACTGAATTTTCGCGAGGCATGTTCGACTCGTAAAAAAACAATGACAAAGGCACGATTTTTCGATACATCGTAACTTAAATCAATTCTTTATTTCGATTATTACGCTGTACGGCAAAAATCGCACGTCTTCATCTCTCAGAAAAACGTGCAAATTAAGTGACTCATAGATTTACTATAATGGAGACACTCAAGCTCATTTGCAAGTCAATCTACCAGGAATGGCGAATCTCTTATCGATTACTATGCCTCGGTGTGAAAATCTCGCATAATAAATCGTTAAAATACATTTTTACGATATCCATGGTAATTAAATCGTACCACGAAATTTTCTTACCATTTGATAAATCGCACTATTTTAATATGTCCGGAGATAATTATTATTATTATTGTTATGCGAATAATAATAAAATATGAGATCATTGGACACTCCCATAGTACTCAAACTGAATATTTGAGTAGCTTTGCGAGTGGCGATATGAGTCGTTAAGAAGTGAGCTACGATAACTCGCTGGGTACAGAATATAAAGTAGGAAATATTACGAACTATAAATATTCTACGGTTCTTTCATTTTACCACAACAGAGCCATCGTTGTTATTATCCGGAGAGCACCCAAAGATCCGTATAAAATAAGACGCAAGGATCTATGCACGGTGTGTTGTGAAAGCAAACCGACGATTGTATCCACACGATGATAAATAATCCGCTAGAACGTTGATGGATCCTGAAATCATATTAAACTCAGGGTCATTCTCCATGCATATAAATTACGAAATGGTTTCCGCTCACTCACACAAACCGTTCGTAGGGCATCGATGCTTTGTGCTCAATGTAATTGCTCGAGCTCTACGTGACGCAATAATAATAAAAAAAATCTCACGTGTGTGTATGTGTGTTATAGAAACGAGCCGAAAGCCTGGAAGAGCGGTCGAGCGAGTCGCGCGCCCACCTCCAACTTTTTGGAGGGATCGAGAGAGCAACACGTGGGTAGATCTACCGAGCACGCGTTAGCCCTTGACGCCCGAGCGTAGAACCAACACTAGGCCGTTCCATTTGCAAAATGTGATACCGGGCCGGATGAATTTAATATCTGAAAAATAATGAAAACCGTGACACGAAAATTAATTGGAGAAAAATGTGGCTCATGGAAATTTTAATAAACGATACAATTGCTAATCAAAATTAGAAAAGCCTCGTATTAAAATAAAAATTTCTTGTTTTTATTGATAAAAAAAATATAGAAATAAAGATGACCAAGAATAATTATGCAACGACAAACGACTCAAAGAACACATTTGTTTTAAAGTACGAGTGGAGTTTTTTTGTTTTTATTCCAGAACGTTATTTGAATACGATAACGATAAGAAGACTCTGGCAAATGGAAACTGATAAGAAACTATTCGACAGTCTTTAATCCCGTTTTCTCTATCCAGTTAAATTTCCTTTATTGCACAAATTAATCAGAATTCTAGCACGTAATTCATTACAAGATTTCTACAATGTTAGACATCGGTTAGAAAAGAAGAAACGTAATTGGTCGTTTGCTAATGTTTCCGGCAAAAATTCCTTCTATCAAGAGCGGTCCAAAGTTTGCTCGAATCGACCGTCGCTACTAGATTCGCGTACAGCTTTTTGCGCATGCTCACTCGATCATCAGCGAGATCCACAGATTCCCTTGGCACGCAGTATATCGTAAATAACAGTGTACAGTCGCGATATTATAGTCGAACATATATATATATATATATATATATATATATATATATATATATATATATATATATATGCCCAATATACGATACATATATATATATTTTTATATATATCGTATCAACGTGCTCACCCAAATGCGTCTGGCATAAATGTGTGATAGTACGGAGCCGGCTGTGGTCCCGCGATTCACTCAAGAAAGAGACGGTCCCGTGTTGGGCTCGCTCGTATTGTTTTACGCTCCAACCAACCAGTCAGAGAGCAACAGCCTCGCGAGTGGGTAACGCAAAAGACCCGCTGCCAAACGCTGCTGGCTGCTTTTTTTTCGTTTTCGTTTTCGTTTCTTCACTTCGTTGCATTTGTTATACGCAGATTCCCTTCGCGCGCCGTACGTTCGTCCTAGATTTCGAAAATTACGAATTTTAGTGTTTATACTTTTGTTACGCTGCGTACAGTGATTTTTCAATTAAAAGACAAATTATATAGTCGTTGCGACTAAAAGAACGGTGAGCACTAAGTGTTTCTGTGTATTTTACATTTAAACCGTATCTATCGGTATTTTCATCGAACCGAGAAGTGCAATTTTTCCTCGAGTCGCGGTCTATTAAGTTCGTTTGTTTATTTTTTCCTGTCTCTCTTGTAATTGCCGTGAGCGATGACTCGCGACCGTAGTCTTTGACGAGACAATAAATCGCAGTATCGCTTCTCGTTCCTGCAGTGTCCAATATTTGATGTATTGACTCGGATCGTCTTCATGATTTATCGACTCTTCCTTTTATTCGGCGCGTCCCGGCGTTCGGGGAAAGTACAGTAACAGGCTGTTCGTTACGGCGCTTAAAGTATTCCGTTGATGTACGAACGATACAGTAATTTCTCAGTCGCTCGTCAATATTTTCAATTCGTCCGATCGATCATCGTACCCTTTGTCTAAAATCTGTAATAAAATTGTTAAAATACGATGACGTAACGAAAAACGTTTTAAGCATTACCGAAACTATAAAGTTACGTTATTTCACACATCGGCGATCGGATTATCGCGATAGTATCGGATCGAACGTCTTACCGTGCAATACGAGAACAACTTTCATTTTTTGTTACCCCGCTGTTGCTGCACCGCGACATAATATCATGGTAGAAGATTTTTCTTCGAAATCCTCGTCGATCGATCTTCCACGTTTAAAGCGAATTGTCCACATTTTGTTCCAACCAATGGCAGAAATTTTTCTAGAAAAAAGCATATAATGTTAATGAACGAATAATTGTAATGAGAATTTAAAAAAAATCGATTCTAATTTTTTTTGTAAATACTTCCAAGCGTATTACGTTTGTCCATGAAGAGTAAATCTTATTTTTCGTCTTCGATTTACCACGATGGTTAATTCATCAAATTTCCCCATCCAAACGTTATGAAATTTCCATGGCCAAGAGCCTTTTACAGACAGCTCGATATTTATCTCGACACTGCCACTGGTAAACACGACTTGAATAATACGTGTGTACACGTGCCGGTGCGTCAGTGAGCGTAAAGAATTTCTCGCGCTCGCTGAGACGTACAGTTATAATCGCGTGAAGATAAAATTCGCGGTGCCGTAGTACATTCCGTTCGAAGAAAGTACTGCCAAGAACGGAGTACGAGAACTACGTAACCGAACTTACGAGGGGTTCTTCGTCGCAAGGGTCATCTAAACGACAATGCATAAATCTGAAAAAAAGCGAAATTTCAATAATTAGATCAATAAGAACGAAAATACAGCAGTTATACATAGTTTTAAAGTCATTCTCGTGCATCATGCGGAATTATTATTTTTCGGGATTTTTTCTCCGATCAGTCATGTCTGGGAAATATTTACTTTCGTTAAAATACCTTCGATTAAATTTGACGAATATATTTTTTTTCATTTGGGATATTTATCAGGTGGTCGGAAAACCAATTGTTATGGATATAAATTTCGAGATGATGCTTATCGTCGATAAATCGCGCGACAGTTGCGTCAATAGAAATTTGGTGGATATTTTTCATGACGTAGGTTCATCATTGTTTCGTACAGAAAAGGAAGATAATGATATTTTAAATTCGATGCCCAAATCAAAATCGATAAATTGCTTCGAAGCGATTAATTAATGAGATGATAAAAATGAACGATAAATTAAAGAGTCGATTAATTTTATGACATTCTTGAAAAATTGTCATTTACAATGTTTTGTAATCTTCGTGTGTCCAGAGAGAAATTTAGAAAAACGGCGCGCTGACTTACGAAACAAAAACAGAAAAAACAAGAAGAAATCATCATGGCTCGGCCCAAGAGATGGAAGAGTTGCATGTCGGAAAATTTACTGACGATGCTGACGGTTTGCGGTGTCGTTGCTGGTGTTGTCCTCGGGTTTACCCTTAAATCAGTGAGAGAAGAAGGATGGACGAAACGTGAGATAATGTATATCCAATTCATCGGTGATATTTTTCTGAGGATGCTGAAATCACTGATTCTACCTCTGATCGTTGCGAGTATCGTTAGCGCAATCGGTTCCCTGGATTTAAGTTTGTCCGGTGAGTAACTACAACGAATTCTTCCACTCTTCGGACAGTACGATGTGAACAATTGGATGATGAATTTCGTCCTACGAAAAGAAAAAATTGTGTTAATTTAAACGTAAATAGAAAACAATATTTTTCGCACATAGGAAAAATTGGAATGAGATCGATATATTACTATGGCACGACAACGATAACCGCGGTCATACTGGGAATTTTTTTGGTCCTCGTTATTCGACCCGGTCATTTGGCCTCGGGTGCATCGAGTTTGGATACTCAGGACGACTTGGCACCTACTCGCAACGTTACCACTGCCGATACTCTTCTCGATCTCATCAGGTACCAAATAATCTGGAACATAAGATAATTATTACTTTCGACAGAAGATATTAACTGAAAAATCCTAATAATAGAAAACAATCCCAAATTCGTATTTATTATATAGGTCGAAGTAGAGATAACGTTTTTTTTGCGTATAATAATTGTTACAGACTGTTGCTATGTTTTCATACAACACGTGTACTGTTCTGAATAGCGAACGAAACCTGATAATACCTTATCGGTTATCACGATATTTGTATTTCTTTCTTCACGAGTCTATAAGTGATAAGAATATTCGTTGAAATTTCACCCTTAGGTCATTCTTCTTTTTAATCTCATGTTTTCTTCATTTCACAGAAACATTTTCCCGCCGAATTTGGTTCAGGCTTGTGTCTCCAATGTGAGTTTATATCGTTTGTCGGTAGCTTTAAGAAAACGATCGTTAAATTTTCACTATCATCCTTCTTCGCTGGCCTCGTTTATCAAACGTATGATATCACGTAATTGGCGATGTGGTTATTTTTTACTGTCTGATAACGATCCGGCAAAATCTGTCTTATCGTTCGAAATTCGAGGTTCTTCGATTCTCGATACTATTCAATTTAAGACAAAAACCAAACGATTATTCGGGATATTTAAAAGATAAAAGATACTCGAGACACGATAAAATGTACTAAAAACGAAAAATAATGATTAATATTTTATGCTTTCAGTATCGAACGGTTCTTATAAAACCAAAAAATCAATCGGAAGAATTTGGTAAGTCTGCGATGAATTAATTTACAATAATCTGTAACCAAGTGGAAACATTTTGATTCGAACAAATTTCCCTATCACTAGAAGAAGTTAACACATTTCTTTCTTTGCACGAGCCGTGGTTGCCACCCGCTCCTCTTAAATAGCCGAGAACGTTTTTATCAAGAAAACAACTGGGAGAGTCACGTTCTCATTTGATTATCAACGTTTTACTCGTGACACGAGGAATCATCGTTTTTTTGCCAAGAGATAATTGGGTCATCACGATTGTGTGCGAAGGTCATTTCATGTAGAGAACTGAAACATTTGGGGAAAAACAGAACAGACGAATTTACATTCTCTGAAGAATAATTTGAGATAATCTAGATATTCATTTTTAAGCGTCCACTTTCGCGAGACAACGATATAATCTAAGTTTATATCGTGACGATAAATTATAAGATAATTATACTTTTCGTTTGCAGTCAGCGATATCAATAATTGGAAAATTGACCATGAATATTCCGGCGGTACAAATACTCTCGGTCTCGTTATATTCGGCATCGTACTTGGTATCACCCTCGGAAAAATGGGCCCTCAGGGAAAGCCTCTTTTGGATTTTTTCAATGCTCTCTCAGACGCTATGATGATCATTACCAATTGGGTTATCTGGTAAGACATCTTCGATCATAACAACAATCATAATTTCTTCGACGATAATACATGTGCTTCTTCAATTAATTAAGTTGATTTTAATCACCTCCAGGATATCTCCGATCGGAGTTATGTTCCTCGTTGCCTCGAAACTTCTCGAGATTAACGATTTCGGTGCTATAGTCGGACAATTGGGCCTGTACTTCTTGACCGTATTGCTTGGTCTGTTCCTTCACGGATTTGGAACACTCTCGATCATCTATTACGTTTGCACACGGACGTTGCCTTTCAGAGTAATTGGTCAGTTGGGTCAAGTGATGGTCACGGCTTTCGGAACAGCATCGAGGTAAAGAAGACAAAATAGCCTGCATAATTACGGATCACCTGAAATCTTAGATAGATGAAAATTCATAACGGATAAAAATCATTCTTATGATTAAATGAATTTTGATCAACCTTACCGTTTTGTTTACATCTTATCGCAGTTCCGCAACACTGCCGATTACGCTTCAATGTTTGGACAAGATGGGAAACGATCCTCGTATAACGAGATTCGTCGTACCGATCGGTGCCACGATAAATATGGATGGTACAGCTCTTTACGAAGCTGTAGCTGCGATTTTCATTGCACAAATTCGCGGGGTCGAATTAACACTCAGTAAAGTCATCGGTGTCAGGTAAAGATATAACGGTCATTTTCTCATCACGAAAAAAACATCTCAAAATGAGAAGCGATTCGAGATGATGATCCTTGTAAAATTTTCTCTAAAAATTCATTGTATTTGTTTCATAAAGCGTAACCGCGACAGCTGCTAGTATAGGAGCAGCAGGAATTCCACAGGCAGGACTTGTGACGATGGTCATGGTATTGGACACCGTTGGCTTACCAGCTAAGGACGTAACATTAATCATAGCCGTCGATTGGCTTTTGTGAGTACATTTTTTTTATCCTTAAAAAATATTGTCAGCAGGATTATTAATCGTTTTTTGTTTTCTTTTTCGGCCAATCAGAGATCGATTCAGAACAACGATAAATGTAATGTGCGACGCTCTCGGTGCTTGCATTATCGAGCACATGAGCAGGGGAGAGCTCGACGAAGTGGCGGGAAGAGATTTGGAGGAAGCGGTCGAGCTGGCACATCTCCGAAAAGTCGATACTTAAAATATCTTTGGAAAAGAACGACTACTTAAGGACTGTCATACGTAATCAAACGAGAAGACTGTCCGAGAGGATTTTTCAGTCGATTAGGATTTTAAAGATATATTGCATAATAAATGACCGATCTGTAAGAATGATTGAAATAATAACGTATTACTGTGTAATACTAATTTACATAAGCCAAATACGCGAATACTCATTTGTGTATTTTGCACCAACGTTAAAATGTCGATTGCATTTTTATGAATCAAGCAAGTCTCAATATAAATGCGACAGTTAAAGTGCATGAGAACATTTTGAAAAAATGAATTAATATTTAGTTTAAAAAGAATATATATATGTGTGAATATATATATATATATATATATATATATATATATATATATATATATATGCACGTGTATGTACGATACAGATAGGACAAACAAATTTCTCAGTGCCGATTGTACGTTATAAAAGTAATTAAAGACGCGTCATTATTTTCTAAGTAATCTCTGTGCCACCATATCTAGGCAAGTAATGATAAACGTGTATCCACCATGAAGCCAATTTTATAGAAATATAAATATAACAGCAATTCATATACATATGTGATGCATTGATAACTTTCTTACATCTTTATCTTATATGTGTATCGATTTTTAGTAAATTGTATATTTGCATACCTGGATAAAAAATAATTTAGTAAAACAAAAGATTAGAAGAACTTGACGCCTTCGTTATCGTCGAACATAATGAGCTCGGCTTTGCCATTTGCTTCCAGGGTTTTTAAGGATTTTATAAGCACCTCGTTGTCCAAACCATGGAATTCTGAAAAGAATTTATACAGTTCGAACATACTTATGAGAAATGATTATTGGGTTTTGTAGAATCGAAGGTATCGTTTATATATACTCGCCTTGTTCCATGGTATCTTCTCCCTGTGACAATTCGAACAGTGTACAGACAGATCCTACAAGTCCTTTTTCTTGAGCCCAGTTATAGATTATATCGCCCCATTCTTGAAACGTGTGCCAGTATACCAACCATCTCTGTTTGGTCTTATCCAGGGGACAGGCATTGTCGGATTTGGATAAATCTTCGAGTATCAGTAAAACCATCTCTGGAGATAATTTTCCTAATTGCAAAGTGTTAAGATGACATAAAGAATGTATAAAAAGTATGATTTGAAGATTATTTACAGGGGAACTTGTTTTATGGCTGAAGATTCGTCCTTGTGAAACAAAAGGATACTTTTGATGGCAGCATTATTGAATAACGGACTGGTGTGAATTTCTCGGATATCCACGGTCGATTCCTTAGTTGCTTTAAAGTAATCAAGCACCAAACTTTTCCACGCTGACAATTGTTTGGCTTTTGTTTCGGCGTGAAGTTGAAGCCTGTAATCGTACGATCATGAAATATATGGTGCTCACTTTCTATAATTTTCATTTTTCCAGAAATCTTTTCGTTCTACTATACTAATTCGTTAGAAGATCGGAATCTTATTATTAAACAACAATGGAAAATTGTTGCTGGATGACCGCGGATCACATAAAAAGTACGTAAGTAAACCGCATACAAAGGAATAATACAACTTACGTGAAAAATGGTGGAAAACTGTATTGCCAAGGCCATTCTATTTCCGTCATTGTTGCAACAATAATTGCTAAATGACAGGATTATTTGCAGTTCTCAATTTTGAGTGTTGACAAAACAATATAAATTAAGGGTTATGTTAATTCGATGTTTCGATAACCGATGTTTTCGATAATCGATTATTTGATGTCGACACAAAGTACAATACGAGGGGATGAATAAAAAATTTCCCGTATAACACGAAAATTCAGTTTTTCGAGGTTTTGGTCGAAAAATTTAAACAAATCGGGATTCACAATGGGATATTGGTGGTGTACGAAAATTGTTAATATGTGGAGTCGGCATTGTCATTGCCTCTCCTATCAGCACGACATCATTGTTAGACGCGATGTATCTGGTAACTCGCTCCGCCACAGGCTGGACGTGGCGCTCTCATCTATCGGTCTCCGCCTTCTTCTCGGAAGCTACGGCAGTCGTTCGAAGCGTTCGAAGGACCCTAGATTGAGAGCGTCAGATCCAGCGTGGCGGAGCGAGTTACCAGATGCATTTCGTCTAATAATAATAATCGACCAAGTGAAATCGCGCTGATAGGAGCAGCAATGGCAGTGCCGACTCCACACATGGAGGGGTTACTGAAATAAGTCTTTTCATGATGATGAACAACGCCAATCTGCTGTATAACCCGGGGCATTATTAACACTCCTCGACAAGCTGACAGGAGAGTGGGATCGCTTGCATAATTAAAGTTGCGATCTACATTACGCATTAGCAAGTTGTAGTCTTGCTTTGACAACTGGAGTTTTGCCTCGACTAGAGCGAGGCTGACACAACACATTGCGTGAATGGATGGAAGCTCAACTTCTTTGACGCCTGATAAAATAAAATATAAATACCCGCATCCAATTCCAATTCCTCGAGTTGTGACGGAGGAAAATCGAGAATTGAAATACTTTTCATCTGCATCTTGGACCTGAGCTCGTGTCCCATTTTCTTTTCTCTGACGGTGTTTACCTCTAGGCTGATAGCCTTGATTTGTCACAAGCTGAATTATATCTTCATGGTTTTCATATGCGTTGCAATCATCCATAGTAGGTTCTTTTTGGTTATTTACACCAACGTATCTTGATATAATCGATTCTATGCGTCCTACTTTCGCTAGACTTTGCGAAAGAGAGAATAATGTTCTTGATAGTGTCAAAATATACGAAAACTTGATGTCAGGAGCGAACTTGCTGCCACAAAAGTTCCCTAAGTTTTCGCTGGTTTTCGCCGCTGCAGTTACGACGGATGCGGTCAACCGGTTTGCGACATTGTATAGGTTGAAACGAGAGCAGCCACATTAGTGCGACGTTGCCGCATCTGCCGGAGGTCGCCGCAGCATGCTGCGGCCGACTTAACGCACGGCACCGCCGGATACGTGACAAAGCACGTTTAGTCTTATGGCCGGTGTCACACTACGCAGTTTTGCCGCAGCGTTTTGTTCATTCATCGAAAAAAACCACCATGTTCGATACGGATAAATTTATTGTATGTGTTCACGAAAGCGTGGCAATTTGGGACAAAAGTACCAAAGAGTACAGCGACAAAATGATTCGTGAAAAATCCTGGATTGAAATTGGCGAGGCGTTTTACGATAATTGGTTGGAGCTAGATAGAAACGAAAAGAACGAAAAAGGTATTTGACACATGGTATTTCCTTCAAAAGTTTTATTAAAATTTCAGTCATGTCAGATAACAAAGTAAGATTTCCTATAGTCTTCGATTGTGTTTCCTTAATATAAATAATCTATTTCAAATTTAATACATATATTGAGTCTCAAAAGGTAATGTTCCATTTCCTTCAAGTGAATCCAAATTGCTTTGCAAGAACAATTAACCCGATCGTTGATCTTGAAATTAAGAATTCAAATTACAAAGCAGAGAAACTGTTTCCAGTAGACAAATACTTACAAACAAATGTCTATGATTATTTGTCAGATTCATTAATCATATGAATACTGAAAGTGTTTCGAATGTTAATCCTAGAATAGCTGCCTTAATTTTTATATTTATTTGTGTCGGCCTGAAATTAATATATATGCATATATTTATTAAGGTATGAAAAACTTGTATGCCAATTTATGTGCATTCATCAAGAAATTTCTTAATTTTCTTGCAGTGAAGGAGATGAAAAATAAATGGCGGCATATAAGAGACAATTTTTTTAAGTTTCTCAATCGAGGAAAGAGTGGTGATCCAGGGGCAAAAACGAAAAAATATATTTATGCCGATGCTCTTCAATTTCTTTTGAGCACGGTGGAAAAAAGGAAAACGTCGGTTAATATGCACGTAAATTTAGAAGCGGACAGTAATGAAGAGAAAGACGAAAATGTAAACGAGAATGACAAGGAACAGCGTGAACAAAGTGAATCGGGATCAAAAACACGATCACTAAAATCGTCACAATCTACGTTTTGCCAACGGAGTATTACACCTTTTCAACGTGAATTATTAAAAAAATTAAATGACGATATCGGTAATCAAGAAGATGCTGATAAATCATTTCTACTATCGATACTTCCCGATTATAAGAAATTAAATGATGATGAGAAACTGGATTTTAGATTATTAGCTCTCCAGTTTTTTAAAAATCGTCAGCAGAAGAAGAATATTGGCCATTTGCCAATACACTCGTCCACTCAAACCTATTTTCACCCTCGAATAGCTGCCCAAACAGATGGAACCTACCCAGCGAATCCGTCATTCCACTTGCAGCCATCGCCATCACCCGCTCCATCACCGTCTATGATGCAAAGACAATCCCCGGCACAAACTCCCTCTCCCTCTTCAATGCAATCGCCACCTCCGATAGACGCATCACAGTTTTGTTTGCAAATGTACAATAATTAATTTCCACATTAAAGCATCTGGAATCTGCCATTTCCTTTATGTGTGTGAATCAATTATATTTTTCTGATGTATTTAATTTTGCACATTAAAATTTATACGCCAAACTCCCAATTGCTTTATTTCCCTTCACGTGTCTCATTTTTTCGCGTTTGGACAGAAAACATGAAAAATGGCCAAATAGCATAATAACAAAATAAAATATTGTAGGAATATATACAAATTTTTCGTTTTTACCTGAATGTTAATGTCAATCTTTCTTCTGTACTTATAGATGTTCTGAATTGGGTGGTCTGTTTTGAAATATACGGTTTTCAAATTTCCAAGCGTTCATTGATGGACTTTTTTGACATTCGATAATATTGAAAAACTTCCTCAAAATTACGGATATTTCCGATATATCTCGCTCCGAAAAGTATGGATGAACCCAATAATTACGCACTATTGGGTCACGTAACAACCCTTCTGCTTCAAGTGCACAAATAATTTTCAAAAAGTTCTTCGCGCTCATGTTAACGCATTGATTTTTCGACCGAGACTCCCGAGACTGACTGTTGAAATCGTTGAAATCGCAGCAATGTATCGCGCAGCAACCTGGTTAAATCGCGTCTGTTATTACCACAGCGGCGAAAACGCATAGTGTGGCCTCAGCCTTAGCTTTCGGAAAAAGGCGAAATCCTGAAAAAGCGGATAGATGAGAGCACTACGCTCAGCCTGTGGCGGAGCGAGGTACCAGATACATCATGTCTAAGCGGCCAAGCGAAATCGCACTGATAAGAGCGGCAACGACAGTGCCGATTCCACAGGTACATGTTCGGTCGTGCCATCTAGCGAATTACGCGCGGATCTTTATTACCATTATGCGGTCTATAAAATAAGCTGTTTAGCTCTCTCCAACATACTAATTTTCGTGGTTTTGTAAATTCTTCCAAGCGTGCTCACATCTAGTTAAAATCGAAATTTCTACGGATTGTCGAGTTGTCATATTACACGCTCAAAAAATAGGGTGAGGTGGGGGGCTCGAGAGAAACGAGAGAGTATATGGTTAATAGGCGAGAAACAGCTAAATGTCATTTGTGGCGGTGTCTCGTACAAGCTGTTGTTAATATTTATGTAGTGATCGTTCGTGCGAGTGTCTCGATCAACGTTTCAAGTCCATTGTTATTGTTACACTGTCTTGTATTGTCCGTGAAACGAAGTGTTTGATGTTCAAAAGTGCAATATCGACGATGCAATGCCCGCGCGTAGAAGACGATGTAATTCGGAGCTAGATAATGACTTCGTTATAACGACCTCAAATAACGACTACAGCAGTGTCAATAGTGTCAATCAACACCAGTATTACAATGGAAGAGGAACTGTCGTAGGAAAAATACAAAACAACGAAGACTCGAGAGAACCTGAAAAAACGTTACCCGTAGTCATGACGTCACGCGATCGTAGCAACGAATTTGCAAATGCGATAAGAACGATGCAGGGCAGAACGGCCGCTCGGGCGGCTGTTCGAAGTCCTCGTCAGGCACGACACATACAGAGTTACTCCAATTTCATGATGATAGCTCAAAACATCGGAAAAAATATTGCCAGCACCTATGCAAAACTGGAGAAATTAGCTATGTGTAATAAGATTTTCAGATTAATTTCTCTCTTTAAAATATCCCATTGAATGCTAATTGCAACAAAATTACATGGGCGGAAGAAACTTGCTGTTGAGGTTATGTGATGCACCTCGACTACATGTTTGTCTGCTGACAATTTTCCGATCGTTATTTTCAGAGGCCGATCAGGTTCTGGGGAAAACACAAATTCTTAGTTCTTAATCACTATACTTTTAATTCCGAGAATCAAACGAATTAAACTTTTATTGAAAAATGTCAGAATGCTTACGAAATTTATTAACTTTTGTATATCATTCGTCGGTAACATTCCGTTGATTGACAGACTTTTCAAATATTGCATCAATTTCAATGGAATCTTTTAATGTAATAAGCCCTTTGGAAATAACTTTAGTACCATTGTCATCGATTCTCTTATACTTTATGTTTCAGTGGCAAAAAAGAGATCTATATTTAATGATAGACAATTAGAGATCGAAGAACTCACAAATATCATAAAAACGGACCTGAACAGCCTCAACAAGCAAATAGCTAAATTACAGGAATTAGGAAGGAAACAAAGAGAGGGAAATTCCCAAGGTCATCATATAGCTTCTCACTCGTCGTCTGTGGTCGTTGCCCTTCAATCGAAACTCGCTAATATGTCTAATCACTTTAAAAGTGTTTTGGAAGTTCGTTCGGAGGTTAGTTAGCTTATAACTTTTGTTATCCTAGAAATTACAGATTGAATTAACCGATTATATGTTTATCAAGAATATGAGGGAAGAACAGAGCAGGAGGGAACAGTTTACACAAGGTTCCGTATCGAGAATGCTGCCTCCCAGCGTAACTTCTAGTAAACAGGGTTCGTTACTGCTTCTCGAACAGGACTCTAGTACATCTGTTAGCATTGATCTTGAACCTGGAATGGAATCACAAATGATGTTGCAGCGTACGATGCGAGACGATACCGTATGTTGATTTGCCAATTTTTATAAAAAAAACTAAATGAAAAAGCAATGTAATCAACGACTTTCCTGGTTTTGATCGATTCTAGGATTCTTACGTTCATTCAAGGGCGGAAACTATGCAAAATATTGAGTCGACAATTGTTGAACTTGGAGGAATATTTCAGCAACTTGCACATATGGTCAAAGAACAGGAAGAAATGGTCGAGAGGTAAAATAATATTCTAACAAATGTCATTCGTAGTTGAAGATCGATCGAGAGAAATTTAATTGTATAAATTTTATTAACGTCTTAAAACTCATTATTCTTTCTCATAATTTCAGGATAGATAGTAACATTGAAGATACCGAACTGAACGTCGAAGCTGCTCATACGGAAATTCTGAAATACTTCCAATCAGTAACAAACAATCGATGGTTAATGATTAAAGTTTTTGGTGTACTGATATTTTTCTTCGTATTTTTCGTTGTTTTTCTGGCGTAAAGTCTTCAACGAAAAGAAAAAAAAAAAAAGAAAGATAAAACTGACCCGATACTTGACGACGAATTATTTTTTCTGGCAATTTCCATCGTTGATACACATTCATTTTACCTACCACAATATTTCCATATCCGTAGCTCATTATTGAAATGCTGTATAGGAGGCTGAGGACGGTTCGACGATTATATATATATACACAAAATTGTAATATGAGATGTAGCAGGAGACATCCCTGGGGGATATGATCTTATTATAAATATTGTACTATAAACTCCAATGATATTTCACTGCATTCCTCTGACCCTGGGCGCCAAAGTCGCTACAAGAACGCTTTAAAGAAAAAAAACAAACATTGTATGATAAAAGAAGTTTTCGAGTCTTGTATATTCTCAAGACTCTCGATATTAAGCCGCATCGTTGTGAAGAGTGGGAGTGAATACAATAAATGGAATTATATAATTTTTGAAAGAAATACTTGATCATTGTAAGATTTAAGGAACTTTCCTCACGGACCTAGTATAAGGACGTTAGGAATCTTGAGTGGAAGGTGTATCGGTTTTTTTCGTATTCAATAATCTGTATAATAATAAATTACAATTTATTTAAATTCCTTAAAATCATATATAACAATTGCACCTCGGCACTGAGTTACGTACAAATGAAACTCTCGGAATTCTGTCGAGCGAGCTTGTATGAAGAGATTTCATGATAAGCATGTTTTTTTTTTAACCACTTGTGTTATAAAACAAGACTTAGATCGTTAGGTTCCAACAATTTGCGATAATAAGATATCGCACTTGCGACGTTGGTCATGACTTTTGGAAACGCGAAACGACTTTTGAAACGAGAATCGGAAGATGAGCAACGAGCCGCTGTCTTCACTGATGTAAATTAATTTTTCTCCGTTATATTCTATAATCGGTATTATCTCTGCTTGTCTACTTGTATTACTGTACATTGGAATTGTCGAAACGACTCCTTGCATTCGTTTTGTTTTCATACACAGACATATCAGATTAACGAAAATTCTATCCCACTATAAGTTTTTGTCCAGTGATTCACCGGACGAGTGTAAGGAACCTGAAAGTGAATAAAATTTCGTTAGTCCTCCGATTAAAAAGAAAGCGAAATAAACTACAAGCTTCATTCACCGATAGTAAAGCGATAACTTAAAACAATATATCAGACGATTCATTCAAAGCAAATCTGATTGAAACCATGGCACAGTGGGCGTAAAAAAGCACTAGCTACAAGAAAAAATGCACGTTTCGAGAAGATAATTCAGTGAGAACCTTAAACGCGGGCAGGCGTTCAACTACTTGGAGTTATTATTATTATTTCCCTCCATAGTGCTCCAAAATTGCCTCACTTTAGAGAAGCGCTTGCGTCCTTGCATGCGTAAAAAAAAACCAAACAAAACGAGAAAAGTAGACGATTACGAACGTGTATCACAAACTATCGAAAGAAAAAACAAAAAACATGTTAAGAGATGGAAAAACTGAATCCAAACATCGTGCGTCCAGCTTCTTGGCCCTCTGCGCTCCTCTTACTTTGCTCGCTTGCTTGCATGTCCATCGAATCGCACGAACCTTTGTGATTTCGAGCTCTCTGCTGATCTCGATGATGATGATGATGTTGTTGTTGTTGCTGCTGCTGTTGTTGTTTTTGCTGCTGATGAGGTTGAAAACCGGAGTTACGAAGAGGCGGTAGTGTGTCTTCGCCCCAGGGTGGAGATATTGAGGAATGAGGCGGTGGAGGAGGTGGCGGATGAATGCGTTCATTGGGAAAAGGTGGAAAGCCCCGATGCGGAGGATGTCCATAAGGCGGAAGCATCGGTGGTGATAATGGTGGTGGCGGGGAGCGAGAATTGTCATATCTTCCGGAATTAGGACCGTGAAGAGGAGGTGGCGAGGATAAACGTCCACCGAGTGGTGGAGGCCTTTGACCGACCTCGTAATGTGGAATGCCGGAAGAACCGTGAGGTGGAGGTGGCATAAACGGAGGCACGAGTGGACCGTACATATACGAGGGAGGAGGTGGCAGAGGAACACCTGAGGAACCGGTAAACATTATTGGCGAACTTGATGCCTCGGCTCCTATGAATAATTGTGGTGATGTCGCCGTATCCCCGTTCGCCTCCAATCCTGTTTTCAAATGAGTTGATATTTGTATCGTTAAACAAAAATATACAGATTGTCACTCATCGTCTTCGGAGCATTAGCTCTCGTTGATGATGGGGGAATAACGACGAGTATGCTGCGACGAAAATTTGATTAGTAGAGGGATCATTTTTTATTTTAGAACGATTTACATCGATCCTTCGTAGAAAAACAAATTTATGGACTAGAAATAAATCTGTATGTAAAATCTGTTTTGTTTATCTTTTATATACGCTTTTACCACGAAGAATGATGTTTTGAGAGTTTTCAGGACGGTAAACACTAATTTGGAGAGGTAGAGGATATGATTCGGATGGGATAGTTGTAGAATTTATATAGAACGAAAGATGAAAATGAAAAAGGGTATGCAACGACGAGAATATACATACGGTGGAGCTTCGCTTCCGGATCCGCCTCGTTGAGGTTTTTCTCTATTAGGGTCAATCGATTTCTTAATTGACCTGCTTCCGCCTTGGATTCTTCCAAGCGACGCTCGTTCTGCCGTGCAATTACCTGTGGACGTTAAAAGCTTTAAGTCGTTAAATGTTCTCGCAGAAACTTTGAAAGGCTTTTTTTCCACTCACCCAATTTTCATGAGATTTGTTTTCTAAGCCGGATATTTGATTCTTGTATTCTCTCTCCTGGTCAACAATCTCACGCTTCAGCATTTCTATCTGCTGTCTGAAATAAAATCATAAATTCGCACGGAAGTTGGTAAAATTAACTAATATTATTTATTAAACAAAATACGAGTCTTACTTATAATTGTGAATTTCATTCTGCATTGTTTGCAACCTTTCAACCGTTGACGAAACTTCGCCCTGTTTTTGCAGCCAGACTGCTTCTTCCCTATGTACAGAAATAATTTGTTCATACCAAGTAATCAACGCTAACAAAATCAGGCTTATGCAATTGCCGATGAAATTCTCACTTTTGTCGCTGAGCTTCTTTTTCTTTAAAAAAGTTCGACAGAACTTCCACCCTTGTTTCAGCGTCTCTCTTCGCTTTCTCAGCGAGCTTGCACTGTTCGCTCAATGACGAAACTTCCTCGTTTATAAGTTTTACGTGCTCTGAATTATGAACGAAACGAAAAAAAAAATTGTTAACGCTGGTATTTAAAATTATTGAGAAAACTGGGCAATCTTTACCTTCGAGCAATTGATGAGCACCCTCAACTTCGCTTAATCTTATCTTGAGCTCATCACGTTCCTCCAGAAGTTGGCTAGCTTCGGCCTTGACGCGTGAAACGTTGTACAATTTATCGAAATCTAAATTGTTTATGTTCATTTGGTTGACGACTTCTATTAAATCTTTGAGCTCCATCTCTTTGCCCTTCAGTTGATTACGCAAATTTATTCTCTCCGCTGAAATCTATGAATGAAAAAAATGTTCATGATGTTTTGAAGATTTCAATAATAATGATATGTAATTTCTGAATCAAGTTTGAGGACATTGATGATAGTTATGAAACTCACGTCTTTCACTTGCTTCTCGAAGTGTTCAATCTTTTCCAAGAGGGTGTGCTCCAAGTTACTCTTAACGTTTTTCTGCTGTTTGAGTTCTTCGATGAGGCGGGACACTTCGACCTCCAACTGTTCGCTCTTTTGCGTCATTGAAGTTAATTCGGACGTCAAATTGTCATTCTGCAATGAAACGACGATTAAGTATTTACCTGCTTACAAATGATTTATCTATGATCCAAAGTGCCAAAGAACAAACCTCAACTTTATCAAAGTCATGCTGCTTAAACGAGAACAAAATGCAACGAAGTGATTGAATAACTCTAATCGTGCGAATTGAAAAAAAAAACGAATTATCGGTTACCTCTTGGGCTTTAAGATTGAGAGCATTCGTTAATGCCTCATTAGCTGCTTGTTGAGCGTTCAGCCTCGTCTGCAAATCCTCGACAGACTGAGCCAAAGGATTGTCCTCGTTGTTACTTGAGAGAATTTCTCGTAGCATGCGTTCCAGTTCCAGACCCGCCTCCGTCGCGCTTTCTAACTCCTTTTCGAGCATTGCAACTTGATCTTCCAGTTCGGACTTGGCGGTCTGAATAAAATATTGAAAAAGTCGTAAAACGTGCGCATCATTGTAATGAGATACAATTAGCGCGTTTAATGGAAAAATCTTCGTTACCTTCGACGCTTCTAGATCGGCTTTGAGCGATACGACCATTTCGTTGGATCCAAAGGATTCGTCTTCGATGGAGTCCAACTAAAAAAACGAAATTTAATTAATCTCATTGGTAAACATTTTTCTCAAAATTTACAGAATTGATTCTTCGGAGTTAAGACTCACTTTAGTTTTCGTAGACTTCAGAGTATCGTCAAGTACTGTACATTCTTTAGTGCACACTAAAAGCTCTTTTTCCAGTTTATTAATTTTTGCTATATACTGTCCGTCTCTTCGTATATTCTGAAATGAATTTAAAGCCACTTTTATATCGACAATTTATGCATATCGAGTGTAATGACGAGTACAATATTTGTTCCTCATTTATCAACGCACCTCGATATAATAATATCCAAGGGAAAATAGCAATGTCGTGAACGCCGTTACGACGAGATAAGTCAAAGTTTCCCAATAGTTTCGTCCTATTGAGATGACATCTAGGATATTCATTTCCTCCTCAACATGAACATCCTAATGAATAAATTATAATTATATTTTTCTTCGTTATTTTTTGAACAATGATTAATCATTTGTATTCACCTCTAATACGAAACTATGATTTTCGTCAGTGCTTTCCGGCGTTTGGCAACTACTGTCGAGTAGACAAACATCGGATGATTCCGTGATAATGCCTGAAACAATCACATTGCATGAATTATATTTAAATAATTCAGTTTCAATTTTTTAAAGTTTCAAATTTAAGTCATGTAGATTGTCAGTTTTCTTTAAAAAAATTACCCTGTTCCGGATCGAAAGCAGTTGAAGGGTCTTCCACAATTTCCGAGACATCATCGATAATCGGTATTACTGTAGTTGCCTGATTTTCGTTTTCATTGGATTCCGTTAATTTGTCAGACTCGAAAAATTTCGATGTATCTACTACCGATTTATCTAAACAAAAAATTGGATGAACATCGATTGCTAACATATTCCCATATTGTCGATTATAAACTACTCACATTCGTCAGGCTGAAGACCGCTTCCTCCAACATTCAACAAATTTCTGTTCCCTGGAAACCCATTGAAGCTCGAAGTCTCGTCCATAGCGACGTTTTCCTTGCCCAGGCCTGATAATTCATCTTGTTTATAGATGCCAGGCTGCACAGGCTCTTCCGTTACAAATTCCCGATCCGTTCTTACATCGGTACTATCGGCAGTGCTTTTAGTTTTATTTTCCTCATTATCTATATAATTATTATTATTATCGTTATGTACAAATTGATCCTGATTACTCTCGACTACTTCCGGTTTAGTCAAAAGAAGTGTTGGAACTTCTTGAACTTCCGTAACGACCGGAACTTCTGTAACGACCGGAAGTTCCAAAACGACTGGAATGTTCGGAACGACGGAAACTTCCGGAGTAGATTTATCAACGTCGCTCGTATGAGTAATATCGGTAGCAATATTTAAATTAATATTGGAGTCGTCAATAATCCTTTTTTCATTCATTTTTGCCGTTTCGAGATTAGGATCGACAATATTCTCGTTACTCGTCAATTTCGTTTCAGTTTCAACATCGAAGACTTTTTCGTCACTCGCCGATTTCATTTCCGATGAGTCTGATGATATCACCTTATCAACGACTTCCTTTACCAACGATGGCAGCTTCGAAAGACGACTAAAAAGTGGATTCATAACACTTAAATTAGGAGGCACCTCCTCCTCCTCCGAAGTGGTTTTTTCTTCAACGGATTGTTCGGGCAACGTTTCTTCTTGGATGGGAAGAACTTTATCAATCGAATTTATATTTTCAGGCTCCCATGCCGCATTGTTCAAGTCACTTTGTACTTGCGGTTCTTTTATCTGTTGATTGCTAGCCTCCGAACTGATCTGTGTATCTAAAGGTAGTACTCGTTCCTCAGTCGCACCTGCTGGGTTTACTATCGCAGGAATTCCTCCATCCTGACTCAAGTCACTTTGTACTTGCGGTTCTTTTATCTGTTGATTGCTAGCCTCCGAACTGATCTGTGTATCTAAAGGTAGTACTCGTTCCTCAGTCGCACCTGCTGGGTTTACTATCGCAGGAATTCCTCCATCCTGACTAATCTTATCGTCTTTTGTAATTTTATCCTCATTGATACCTTTTTCTTCCACCTCGACATTTTTTTCCGATAACTCTGGTGTTATAGTTTCTATAGGACTTTGAAATTGTTCTATGGGAGCAGGCTGTTCGATAGGATTCTCAGCGATTTTTGTCTCCTCCGCCACTTGATTTCCAAGCTCACTTGGGTGACCATCGAACGTTTTTTCGATATCATCAATAGCATTTTTAGAATGTATTGGGCTATCTAAGTTTTCCGATACGACCGACTCGATGTTCATTGTCTTTGATTGTTTCTCTTGACTAGGAAAATCACTGGCCGTAGGCAAGTCTTGAACAACGTGTTCTTCCTTGCTGATCTGTTCCAAGTTTTCAAAATTGGGTAAAACTTGCTGGGTAGGCTCGACATATAAGTTATCCATGGAAACCTTTTTGTTCAACGAATCGTCCCTCAAACCAGCAATTTTCATGTATTCTTCAGCGTCGTTGACACGATCATCAATGATAGTATCGACTTCGTGATTCTTCAATGTAACGCTTGAAGCTATGTTCGGATGAATGCTCAATATCGGTTGCTCTCCTATGTCATTCATCGGTTCTGGCCTCACGGTCGAATAACTTGGTTCATTTGGCTCGTCGTTCATCGACAATGATATCGTCGTGCCATCGTGTACCTCAAAAGACGGCGATACTCTGCGTGGCTCGGGAACTGTTTGAGATATTGTCGTTTCAACGATTCCATCGGTTCTCAAAGTTTCCGGAGCGAGTCGCTCTGGTTTGGTATCCTCGACTTTATGTGTTTCCTGAGTTGGTGGATTTGACACGGAATCATCGGTTATTGGCACGTCGCTTGTTTGTGGGTTTGTATCGTTTGTCGTAACTACATCTTCGGTAGGCACTTCGTGTATAAGAAGTTTTCTTAAGACCTTCTTTTCTCGTATCAAGTGTGCTGGTACATATCCTTTCGTACCACCTATCTAAATATATAAGAATAAACAAAATATTGTGTACAATTCAAGGAAAGAATTTCTTCATGAATAATTGATATATTAACCCTTTGCGCTCGAGAGGTGCCTCTTAGGCATCACTTTTAAATGGTGAGCAGTGTCTCGAGTGTAAAAGGTTAATTGTATTATTAATATTATGTTTAAACGAACGAGATAATGAATTTTAAGAGATTTACCTCTACACCCCAGAGGTCGGGTCTTTTCCCGGCCGATTTACTGAACACCGTTACCACAGTATTGCTCTTGAACGATAGAATAGCAGGGTCGTTGGAATGGTAAGTAATCGTAGTTATAGCCTCTGCGACGGGTACTGAAAAATTGTAAAAAATGAAAAAGTTTGTATAATGAGAAGAAAACAAGCCAGGTCTGTGATTGAAAACGCGTTCGGCAAAGACATGCGATGTCAAAGGTAAATGACATAGCGTATTAAAGTATGGCTTCATTTACCAGAACATTTTGGATCGAAACATAACCGTCGATCTGATATTATTGACAAGCTTGGTGTGATTGCACTTATTACAATAACAGCCGCAATAATCGAGAATTTAATTGCAATGTTTATTCCCGTCATATTTTGGCTATTATAAAGTTCCACATCACTAATATGTAACAACCACAGCCTGCTGGGGTGCGAGCTCTTCCGACCAAAGGTTACTCGAGATCGAGACACGTAGTGCAATTATATTTTTCACCTTTCACATGTTTCAAACGAGCTTAAGCTTCGCGCCACCTTCTTGTAGGTGGCGATTTCTTACCGGAAGTGCTCTTTATTATCGACCTGGCGCGATAAAGTTCAGACTCGTCACGTCCAAAACCTCTCTAGAAGCGCTGATAACACATTAAAATCCGCGGAGTTGAACATCTCATATTTATTACAAAACATGCCCTACGATATACAACACGTTCCTGAGTAATAACGAAAAGTTCTTTGAAACATCAGAAAGTATATGATCGAAGAAGATTACGTGGATAAAGTAAAATTCCATTCGTTTATCGTCCACGTGAGATGTTGAAGGATCCAACCGATTATACAAAGAGAAAGGCACGCAGATTGGGAGGTACGCCTACCGGTAGACTCGCGAACATTATAGGGTTATCAATAGTGCTTACTACTAGTTCAATTGCCATTTGGTTCGGCCGTTCGTAAGTAATGTTGATCAATCGAACTATCAACATTTCATAACTTACAAACAATCGGTTACATAACCTTTTTCCTTTCCTTTTCTCTTGCTTTTTTGTTCTTCATACAGAGAGATTGAGTGGGTAAAGCGTGTCAGAGGACTTTTGGTGAAAACAAGAAAACCGTCCGAAGCAGAAGTTTTAAAGGGACAAATGATCAGAGACCCACACTTTGGTGCAATAATGCATACTTTGAACAAGAGAGTATCTGACAAGCTTGATGGTGTATATGTTCCAGAAGTACCCTATGAGGATAGAGACACGACCGAAAAGTAGGAAAGAAATTTTCCGTCTAAACCCGAGAAACATTTTGTATAAAAAAATAGGTAAATGTTTTAACAATTCTAAGATAGTTTATGCTATGATGTAGACATCGGATGAACAAAAGAATTAAAAGATTGTTTCATGGATTTCTTTATTGTTTGTTCATTGTTGTGTTCTCAGACCAAATAGTTAGTCGAAGAATTCTCGTTGACCAGGAGCGCTAGCAAAACCATAGATAGAAAAGAAAAAGTAGAATGGAAGAACGTAAAGATAAAACTGAAGATATCGATGGTTCGTCATTTAAAAAGACGTCCAGCAAAAATGATAGTCTGGATGATTTCAAATCACCCACAATAGGACCTATTGTACAGCCCAGGAACACCATCAAAATATTGAACAATAAGAGAATAAAAAATTCTTCCTCGAGAGACAGCAAGAAGAAAGATGGAAGTTCTTCAAGCTGTCAGAAAATTAATGGAAAAGATTCGGCTCAGCGCTCTATAGAGTCTTCTTTTTTTAAGGCTGCTAACATCGGTACCAAACATGGTCACACGTGTCCATTATGTATGAAATATTTTGCCGAACCGAGCGTTGGTACGGCTCACTCGAAAAATTGTGCAGCAAGGAACAACGTATCGACAAAAAAGTTATTAGCCGCTGTTGCGTTGCAGGAGCGTCAGAACAACGAGCGGCTATCTATCGGTCTGCCAGCTGGTCCGTTCGTACAACCAAAGGATAAAACGCCAAGACGAAATCACAATCCAGTAATTGTCATTCGTTTAACGATATTATGAAGAAAATGCAATTTCTAAATCAGATAGATGATTAAAATAATTATACTAGGTTGAAAAAGCTGATCCTGATCTCCAATTAGCTATTGCCTTGTCGAAGTCTCTCCAGGACAGAGAACTGGAGCAGGAATTCGAAGAAGCACTTTTGCTTGCGACAGAGCATCAAGGCGATAAACCTGTTACCAAAATTTCCGATTCCCAGCATAGAGAAACATTGAAGAATTTTGGATTCGTGACTGATAAATCTGCTAGTTCTGGACCTGCGGGTAGACTGATAAAATGTAGAAGAAGTAAGTGACGCTAGGACAAACAATAAATAACGATGTTAACGTTTGGAATACGAGAAACGTAGTAATATTTCGTGATAGAAAAGCATTTGGGACCGACGATTCTCCAAACGCGTACCCAAGAGGCGAGAGATCGTTTATTAAGCGAGAAAATAGCTGAAGTACTTATGGGAAATGAGGCAATAACGCAACCTTGCCAACGACCGAACTTTAGCGAAATCAAACCCGTTCAGAAAGAAACATCGAAACTGCACAGTTATTTATTGAATAACATTCATTGTATCGTAAGAAAAAATTTTAATTCCTAAAATCTGTTTTTATTGCACTTGCTCACAGCTCATTCACGAAATTTTATTTTTCCAAAGGCAAAGCGATTATGGAACAGCGCACAACTTTCTCCAGCGATTTCGAATTTTTATGTCGAAAATCTTGACGTTGTTGTCTTCTCGGACGGCGACCGTAAACAGAAGAAAGTTGAAAATCCCATTGACGAATTGGACGATACCGATAATATTGTTCTGCATGACAAGAAGTCGAAACAATCGAACGAAACAGGACAGGTACCAGTTGAAAACATTCGAACAGAAATGTCCGATTCCGACTCTGAGGATTTAAATCCAGCTAGTTCAATCACAAGAAACAACGCAGATTTTAAAAACATTTATGTTACGGATCGAGAATATCGCAATTCTTTGCCAATGGATTGGGTAAATATACTCAACGTCAGTTCGATGAGTGACGTCGTCGTTCTCGTTAAAAATAATCATATTTGGGCTCATAAATTGGTCTTTCATGTACGTTGTTCTGAAATGTTGCTCGAATGTAAGCCCATGAGTGACCCAAAATTTTTCCACGTGAGAGAAAGTATATGTTGGCTCGATGTCGATTTCTTGTCCGCTCTGGCTTTTCTCGAATTTGTCTACAGCGGTGTAATAGTGAACAATTCGCACATCTTCAATGATAATCACGTTGCTACTGGCGTCAGGCGTTTGGCACGAAAATATCGTCTGAAGGATTTGTTCGATTATCTCAGTAAGAAAAAAGCTGAAGCTAATATGAATCGGGAGATGGAACTGCGAACAGATGATTTGCAATCGCCGACCATGATCGAGGTTGATGCGATAGAAACCATGACGGAAAATTGTCACAATAACTTAAACAAGGAAAATTCGATAATTACGGTGGAGATTGAAGATCATGGTAGCTCGTCGCAACTTGTGTGCGGCAGAGAAGAAGTTAAAATATCGGCTACAAACGTATCGTTGGAAAATATTGACGACGAGCCTGTAATTGAAGTTGTCTCAGTCATCGATGTTTCCAGAGCCATTTCTATATCTCCAGATCTTTTTGACGAAACTATAAAAAAATCCGATAGTAACGGGAAAGATCTTACAAATACGGAAGAATCCCTGAAAGAAATGGATGAAGTATCGACGCAGAATAACTCGAATCTCAATATATTAGCTCAATTAATCGCTGATGATTCGTCGTCGAACGAAGCTAGTCAGATATCCTGCGCATCAACGGTAAATACAATCTTGCAAAGTATTTCCGTTGCTGCACCAATTCACGATTGCTCAACTCCTAGATCTCGCAGTAGCGTCAACGGCACGCCAAAGATAAACGATCGCTCGCGATATCAATACTTGCCCAAAAAACAAAAAAGTAATCTGAGCTTATTTATCGAGAAGGTACAGAGAATAAATGCAAAGTTAGATTTGGATTCTTGCACGGAGGAAGAATCTCTCGCAGAGGCCGCGGATCGTAGGAGATTCAGAAACCCTTTCGATGTAAACAACATCAGCAATCGATCCATTTCAGATTGCGAACCAGAAGAAAAGGCTGGAAATTGCGAGGATATGGGGAGAACCTTAAACGTTCGCGAACGAGAATCGGAATCGGAAAGTGAGAGCTATAACGAGTCGGAAAATCAGAAATCTGCAATTGAATCTAATGATATCGATGAATATAACTCTCCTGGCGATGAATGTAACTCTCCTGACGTTTCTATGTACTCGAAGTATAAACAGCGTCACGAGCACGATAACAGTATAAGCATTTATCGAAATATGCTGAAAAATAGGAATCACTCAGTTGCGGCAACATCGAATATTGATGGGAATGATAGCGAGACGTCACACAAAAATAACGCCATAGACCTGACACAAGAATCCGATACAGACGTCGATATGCCTGGAAGTCCATCATCGAGTCCACGTCTTTTGAATGTCCGTGGATATGTGGATGTTGACAAACCCATCGAGGAAGGAACAGTTCAAAGAAATTCTCTAAATTTTCCCGATCTTGATATTTTCGAAGTTGACGAGGAAATGTTTGTTGAGAAACGATCCATGCTGTATCCAGAGAAAATTCAAACTTCTGTTTTTTCTCAACGTAATCGAGATGCTGATGAAAACGAGGCTGAATATAGTAATGGATCATTCCAAGGAATAATGAATACAAGAAGTTCTCCGGAATATCCGGATTCCGATGAATTAAAAATGAATGAGAAAGTATTTACTCAGAGTTTGAGAAATCAGAATCACTCGGAACGTAGAACTTTGACTCCTTCTCCACGTCGTGATTCGTCGCACAAATCTAAATCTCCTCGATGCAAAGACAAAACCATAGATGCAAATTTAAGTTATAATGTCATGGATGAATTTTCTTGGGAAGCTGAGAGGAGTTTGAACAACTCTCCGGAATATCCAGATCCTGATTGTTTCAAAAGCAACGCTGAAATATTTACGCAAAGCCTGAAAAACCCTAATTATATGCCATCTCCATCATTAACTCCCTCGTCGAGTCGAAAAACTCTTAAACTTTCAAGCCCGATCTTAGTATCATCGAGTCCCGAATTGAGCGTGACAAATTCGCCGATTGTTCAGAGAGACAAGTCTAATGAGAAAAATTCATTTGCGTTTGAGCACAACACCAGTGCTCAAAATTTGAGAGAAAATGTACCGGACGTTTTGGACAGACTTTCTCCATTGAGTTCCTGGGAATTGTCGAGTACTCAATCCGGCATGAAAAGAGTGTCTGCACAACGTCGTGATGATATTACTTCATCAAATTCCGTGAGGAAACTTATGTCACGGTCGACCTCGATGCCGACGAGTACAACAAATAGAGCAACAAATGGTAGAACATCAAGAATGCCGAGGAAATCGTCGAGGATCGGAGTTTCGCAAGAGCTAACGCATTCGACGAACTACGACACTATGGATACACCAGAATTAAAGGTACTGAATCCACAATGTTTTTAAAGTGTTTTCATGGTTTTTATATTTACAGAGGGAATTGGAAAAATATGGTATAAAGCCGCAGAAGCGAAAAAGAGCGAGGCAACTTTTGAATTATATTTACAATGAATTGCATCCAGTAATACCGGGTGGAAATACAGAAGCAGAGTCTGCGAATGATTTTCTCAAGGGCAATGATGACGAAGAGGCTCCATTGAAGAAAATTGGGAAAATTAACGATAATTCGGACGATTCTGAATCCAATGGTGAAACTCCATTGTCACAAAAAAGGTATTTACGTGTTTCATTAGTCTCTGACTATATTTGCATTCTCTCTATGCTCTCATCAAATTATTTATATACAAATAAATTGTATAACGCAGCACTGCAAGCGAACAGTCCGTTATACCAGAAGAAATGGAATTTCTCGATGATGATATACCACTCAATAAACTTACTGGTTCAACGAACGTAAAAGAAGCTTTTAATAGACTCATGGAAATTGATAAACAGTTGTACAACAAGGTGCTCACTTATGAGCCATTGCCATTGGAAACCTTACGTGCAACGTTTCGGGCGCAAGGTTTCAAGTGTAAAATAAACGATCTAATGGATTTTTTGGACGAAGAGGTTAGAACTTACCCATTATTTTTCGAATGTTAGTGTTAAAAATAATGTATTTATTATGTATGAATCGTTTGTCTATAATTTTCAGTGTATCACATTTCAAGTTCTGGCGCAAGCAAATAGAAACCCAACCAGAAATTCCAAGCAACAGAAAGTAAGCAAAACAAGAAGAATAAATCCCCCAAAAAGCTGACCTAACTTTAAGGATCGATATGAAGAAAAATGTCTAATTATTTTGACGATTTAGTGGAAGAGAAAAATATATACTTACCTTTCGTTTCTTTCAACCTTGTCTAATCGTATTATTTACACCAAGGTGAAATGAACATGTCCATTTCCAAATTTTTACTCAAAATGTTTCGGGTTCATGGGATACTTATTATTTTTTTTAATTTTTCACGCGTTTTCGTTAAAACTACGAAATATTTCGAATTGACATCGCCTATAACACAAGTAACCCCCTCTGAAGCAATATTTGGCTTGTGTATTGTGAAAAAGTAAACAAGCACACGCCTGGCACAACAGTCATGGACGCTCTGCAATGACAACGAGTACTCTCAATTTATACTCGCGATATTTAGAGACGAAGAGTAATTGTGCCACTATGGATACTCGAACATTATTAAAAAAGCACGCTATTGCGTATATGCAAGAGTACGGAGTTTTACGAAAATTTCAAACATTAGCTGTAAATCATTCGCAATACTGTTGGAGAACGTCGTCTCCATTGACGCCATTAATACTCGATTTCGAAATCGATCTCGTTCTTCTCTTCGATTGTTCGAGTGAGTTTTATCTATACAAACATAACAAATATGATAAGAATATAAGTCCTTATACCATATCACTTTCCAATTATTTACAAAAACTGTGGTTGCAGGAATTATGTACGAAAAAGTTGTTGAATATCCGCTGGTAGGCCGTGACATATTTCAAGAAGTTACACGTGAATGTCTCAGAAATTATCTAATTGAAAAGAAATGTCAGCCCATCGGTTGCATACAGTTGTTGGTAAGCTGTAAATTTTTTTCGGAACTCAAAGATGGAAATGGCTTGTTCGCTAAAAGTTACGGTGGTTTGAGCCATTTCCAACGTTACATTCTCACAAGTGTAACGATTTCACGATCCGACATGTGTAACGTTTCAACGTAAGTTTCGTAAAAAATTAAAAATCCTTAATCGTTAATTATAATTTTTCATCGAGCACGTATCATATTTAATGCATTACGTTTTCTTTTATACCTTACCTAATCTACTTCGTACAAACAATTAGCATCTGCGCCATGGGTCGATGTCCCGATAAAAGTTGTCCTGGACACGCAGGCAAATATATGTCAATGGAAAATCTCATAGAATCTGAATCATGGAGTATTTGTGACCACTGCGGTAAAAAATGTTACGAAGATACCGCAGGACGAGGGGTTGTGCGAAAAGTCATGGTTAAACTCACATCGGTGATAGCATTCAATCATCGGGTTGAAAAAGCTTTTCATACTTCGTTGACTTGCTCTATTACAGGTTTTCACAAAAATGTTATATAATTATATAGTTGGGACGTATGAATATCGTATTTTTTGTTCTTCGAAGATCCTTTCGTAAAAGAACTGGAGCTTGGCGATATGTACGATATTTGGGGATTTCACGACGTTTCCGTCTTTGAGATATGGGGCTTGAAACGAACAAACTATTTCCCAGTGAGGGAAGAAATATGTCTGCCGTCGGTTCCTCCAAGCATTCGTACTCTCTGGACCTCGTTTAAGTACGTTAAATATTTTCCATGCTATAAAAGACTTCATGACATTAATAAGAAATATTAGAATAGAGAAAGTAGACCAAACGATTCCTGGAGTTTTGTAAGGCATTTGGCTGCCGAACTTGGGTCCAATGTTTATAAGAAGAATAACGGGTCATCCCTGAAAATGGGATTGCTACTGAGCTTAGCAACTTTGGTAATTTACCGTTTTTAAAAATTGGTGTATTAATTAATTCTTTCAAGTTTTCATATTTTTTTTTTCGCGTTTCAAAGGGGAGCGAAAATTGTGCGTCGATTCTTTGCGTAGGCCCAAATATTGACGCAGGGGAACAAGATATAATGCAGTACGCGGCAAATTGTGCCGATAGAAACATACCCATTACATTTCCCGTTCACGGTAATATTACGATCAGCGGTCAACACACTTGGCTTCACAGCGGTTCTCTGATGATGGCCAAAACTGGAGTTTGCAACGTTGGCGATTGGGAAAGCCTTAAACCAGCGCAGAAAAACGATCTCCTTCTAGGTATCGGAATGTGCGTTCAGTCTCGATGCAGTACAGCACTCAAAAATCTTCCCTATTACTCTCGATCTCTATGATACTAGCTCTGGACGACGGTTACGTTGTAACGGGAGGAAAAAACTACAAATCCACCGGACACGAAAAAATAGAATTTCTCCCACCGTCACTCCCGCTCAGAACTGCAATTTGGACTTACTGGGAATGCAAGAAGAACTGCGACCAACAGCAGTCAGCTATTCTGAAAAATCTTGTGAAGTAATTGTTTCAATCCCATTAATTTTCGTAGCACCAAAATCTTGAAAAAATGGTTATTAAATATTACAGAGTCTTTGGAATACCTTTTCTCGTCGACGTGGACGATATTACGGCAGTTTCGGTACAGGAGCGCTTGGCATTAATTTTGAACGGCGGTAAAACGAATCCTCGTACAGTTCCGATGGATGAGTTGAATCAGGTTGTTTTATCACTATTATCGATCTTTATAATATTTAACTGGATTAACAGTCGATTTTTATTTTTTTTTTAATTTTCTGTTAAGTATCTACGAATCATAAATGGCATCACAGTCACGCTAACCGAAGCCGCCATGAAATTGACGAAGGATTATTTTGTGGCCTCCAGGGAAGCGAGAAAAGATGGTTTTCCGGCGCAGTCGTTCACATTTATGTAAATGGAGCTTGCAATTAATGAACCTTTCACATAATTTTCCTTTTTTACTCGTTAGTATTTGATGCCTCGAATATTCCTAGAACAACACTGGCCAAGGCTCATGCGAGGCTTGCTCTACGTACCAAAGTAACGGAAGACGATGTGATTGCGATAATCTACTTATACGAGGAGTCAATGTTCTTTCTCTACGGTTGTTCTATTTTAACACCTCCACCATTTATGAAACAAGGAATTGATGACGTCGGTGAAAAGATGGAGGTTTTCAAGGCCTGGTTACAATGCTACCTGACGTCTCTTATCAGATAATCAGCGCAAACGAACTTCGATCATCATAATTGTTTATTTATCTGCGTCTCGAACAAGGATACAATAACTGCAATATCGATCATACAGCGCCAAACTTTTCTGTTATATTCTGTATAACTATCATTTACCCGCGTTTTTTATAGCATACAGATTATATTTCGTTCTTAAAAAATACAATGTATCGCGTTATATCGCAAAGAAAAAAGTTCTATGCGTCTCGAAGCATATTATTTGTAGGTGATCGCCATTAAGGCCCACGAGGGATAAGGCCGTTTTTCTGAGGCTCCAAAAATTCATCGACAATAGCCGAAACCATTTCGTTTAAGATATTCTTCAATACTTCCAAATCTCTGTGGAAATTAATAAAAAGAAAAATCACAAAATTACATTCTATGAATTTCAGTCTTATCAGTTGTTTAAAAATAAGTTGCCTTGATGAGTGATGTGGCGCATCGTTCGTGATAAGGATCGAGATATAGTTTTTTACGCATAAGATCTGATATGAACAATCTGGTGTGATTTAAAAATTATAAAAAAGGATTCAAAATAGAATATAAATTTACTTACTGCTGTTCAGGCGATGCGCACAACTCGTTGTAGTATTTAATCTTTGGTTCTGTGCCGCTTGTTCTCAGAGTAGTTACTAGACCATTTGTAAATGTGAATGTTATCATCTGACTGGATTTTGATGTTGGTAGTACCGCTTTGTTGTTGGGTTTCGTATTATCATAACCAGTCGTTAAATCCCTCACTCCTTTTATCACATACTTTCCTCCAAGGATGCTCTTTGGATACTGGAATCCAAAAAAAATGTCTTATGCACCGAGTATTTGATGATGGTGCACGAAGGAAAATGCGAGGAATAAAAATCGTCTTTAGATACTTAAAATATCTACATATCGAAGCTCTTACGTTTTCGTGAGCGGCGAAACTTCTTGGAAAAAAGGCGTAAGAAAATATAGAGACCGTACAACAGGAATTACTAAAAGACCGAGCAATAGCGAAGGTAAAAGCGTTAAAGTCGTGAAAAACATATCCGTCAGTTTGTTGAACCACATTGCACTCTTCGACATTATTGATACCGAGGATAAGCGCGTTTTATAGAGGAATCTACATAAAAACTGTCTGTCTCGGCCACTAGAATCGTATCATTAGCCCATGATACTATATAATTTCCCAACTACCACGGTGTATACTTGATTGAGTTTTCGACACAAAAAGTAATTCGATCAGATGCGTTTTTTTAATATCACTAATTTAGCACAACGTAAGGTATTATTTCTCGAAACGAGCAACGATAGATCGTTGACAAAATCAGCATTGGCTGCTTCAGATCGTAACAAACGGTACTGAAACACTACGTATGACATCGAATGTCTACACAATGCTTCGTCATCGGCGCTTTTGCGTTGATTGGCCGTACACTTATATTTACAAGATAACGAATCGGTGGGAACTCGTAGAGGTCTGTTGGAAAACGCGCTTCTCTCTCTAACTCTGTCTCTCTCTGTCTGTCTCTCTCTCTCTCGCCGTCACTTATTACGCGACGCGTATCGTTTCTCGTTGTATCATGCAATAGCACCGGTTGGCCTTGCAGTTGCACGGCAGCGTCAAACTTGCACAATGCCGACGGGGCTAGACATTTTTAAAGCATTAAACACAACTAAACCATTCTAGAATGTATACGTACCGTGTTTGGCGTTCCTTCATAGTTTCTTAATCGTTCAAAGATTATTTTGATTGTGTCGGGCTCGTGGCAGATCCAGTATGAATTTTTTGATATATGTCGCCCGTAGCTAAAACAATTAATAATACCATAAAAGTAGTTAAAATTGCAAAATTTTATTTTCGTATTATTAGAACGCGGGCGAGACTGACTCACTCGGCATATATCTCTTCCAATTTATCGATAAGCGTCAGTCCCATGGTTTCGAGATAAGCAGCCATTTCCGCTACACGAACGCCGGCACTTATGCCATCTTTATCAAGCACCGCCGATCCGCACATAAAACCGATAGCTTCTTCGAACGCGAATAGCACACTTTTCTCGTTCTCCATTAGATCGACGGTCCTGTTGCCCATCCATTTAAAACCGGTCAGAGTTTCCTTTGAGTACAAAACGTGTTAATGAAATTTCGATCGTGACGGAATTTGTTCGATAAATTCTTTTGAATACTTTATTCGTCTCGGCAAACCTCGAAATTGAAGCCTTCTTTATTGGCCATTGACGAAAGGATTTTGCTGGAAACTGTCGAAGCTAACATATAGGCATTGGTCAAATCAGCGTCGGGACATCGCACGCGATATGCATGTAGAATCCACCATCCTAACAATCCGCCAAGCTCGTTGCCACTTAAAACGTGCCATTCGTCTCTGAAACATTTTCAATGCGAATAAATTTCTTAACGAGTTTCTATCAACTTGATCATTCTGAAAATTCTGCTTGTACAGGAATATTGAGACGACATACTTGTGATTTTTTACTGCACATGCGAGACGATCGGCATCTGGATCATTGGCGAGTATTATCGTTGAACCATTAGCCTCCGCAGATTTCATACTCAGATCGAGCGCACTTTTACCCTCTTCGGGATTTGGAAATTTCACAGTGGGGAATTCTGGGTCAGGATTCTTCTGTTCCTCGACGACTACGAAAGGCTGTAAATGATTAAAAAAAAGTATATAAAGCAAATATACATCTAAAAACTTTAGGAAAATCTTTTATGCAAAATCTGGATGTGGCAATATTATACAATGAATTGAATGTACCTTAAAATTAGCGGCGTCAAATGCGGCTACCATGTAGGGATATCCAACACCATGCATAGCCGTGTACGTGAATTTGAGAATCGTATTCTGATTGACTTCGGGATACAACGTGTTGTCCTTGACGATAGGATAATAAGAGGTCATGATCGTTTTCAGAGGATCCTCGTACAAGGGATTCTCGTAGATTTTTTCTACATTCCACGATCTCTCCTGTGGCTTCAGATTATTCATAATGAATTCTTGTATTCTTTTGTCATGGGGTGATATTATCTGAGCTCCATTTTCCCAATAAACTTTATAGCCATTATCCTCTTTAGGATTATGAGACGCTGTTATCATAATTCCAGCGCAGCACTTGTACTTAGATACTCCGAATGGAACAAACGGTGTTGGACACACCTTAGAGTACATGTAAACACGAATGCCTCGGTTTATGAAGATAGCAGCTGTTAGTTCAGCAAACCTGAGGATAGTTAAGGAATGAAGGCGAGATGGGATACAGAAAATCTGTTTTCGACCAATTAGTATTGAGTACAAAGAAGACCCGTGAATTAATTTGCAATTTTTTTGGAAAGAAACGAAACAATGTTTCAAGCTTTTATATAAACATCGATAAGAAGAATTACCTCTTGCTATTGTATCGACCGTCGTATCCGATGACTACTCCCTTGAAGTCTGGATCGACGATACTTTTGGTTAAATATTCGCACAGACCCTGACCGGTTTGTACGATTACCAGATCATTCATTTGATTATATCCTGGCCCCATTCTTCCTCTGAGACCAGCGGTACCAAATTCCATTCTTTTGAGAAAAAGATTGGATAACATTTTGATGTCTCCATCTCTTACGAGTTTTCTAACTTCGTCGTCAGCTTGCGAATCCTGCAATCGGTTGATTTGTCTCTTTGTTGTATTTTAATGGTTTTTTTGGGTGGATGGTCGATAGTTTATGATGAAGATTAAGAAAGAATGGTTTATGTCTGATCATGCTAAAATAAGGTAGACACCAAAATTGTTGAAGATTTGGATTATAATGATGATATAAAATTATACCCTGTTCCAAGTCAGCCACTCGTTGATTTTGTCATCGAGGGGTAAATTACCGGTCTTCACAGCATCTTTCAATGACATAGCTGATGTTTCTGCAATAACATAGTAATAGTGAAGGCATTGACTTGAATTCAACTATTGTCATACCTTATTTACTATCGTACGCCACTATTCGCATTACCACTCCACTATCGTTGTCTAGAAACGACGTTCAATGTCGCGCGTATTAAATAATGATCTTGTTACTAAGATATGAAACAGAACGAAGCCCAACGTTTCGGTTGAATTTATCTCCCGAAGTGTGACCTGTTTGATCACATGCACAGTTCGGATGGTCCAAGTTGTGTTATGAACTATACAAAGAGCGATATATTGGGCAAAGTGATGTTGATTTTGAAAAATATTTGATTGCGTTCATATCACTGGAGCGAATTACGAAACGAGAGATTAATGACGGCATTATGTTAATCGACGTAACCTCGGAATCTGTGTCTGTGTGTGTGTAAAGTATAGATATGTAGTAAGAGGGCCGTATAAATACACGGATTAATGGTGGTCATGTAAATATATTACTTTGCAAGTGATCAGCTGTAGCCTATGTTCGCAAAATATGTTGTGAATGAACTCGCCGCTTGCTGGTCGTAATTGCCGGGGACTGACAGATACCAGGAGTCAACTAAGAGTTCATTCAGAAAACACGCCATTGTATTAGTGGTGTGTGTTGACAGAAAAAGTGGAAGATGATTTTTGAGTATGACTTTATCTCTGTACTAAGGGTAATTAGATACTTTTTCCTATGTTCTATGACAATGCAATATCTGAAGTCACATCACCACTGATGAGAACCTGTTATGTCGGTTATGTCCTTGACGGAACCGGCGCAACTGGATGTATCAAAGTTCGTATAAAATAAGAAAGAAGTGGGAGGAGAACGCATGCGCATACATTGCCCGGTGCTCCGGGACGTCGCCATTTCCTGGTGGGGTAATATGGATCACCAGTTTTTCCAGTGTTAAAATATAAACATATTTAGCATGGCTTGGTGCTTATGTGCGATTAAAAAAATCGATTGAATACCAAAAGTTTGAATTAACGTGTATCAATCACCATCAAACGATTCAATAAAAGTATGAAAAAGTTAAAGTCGTACAGCTATCTTTACGGACTTGAACGGTGCATGTTTAGCCACAGCCTTTTGTTATGAACCAACAAAGTCTATCTTCGTTGTTATCTTGTACTCTCTGTCAGACATATGACGGGCCCGTCGATGAACGGTAAAAAGGGTTATGGAATTCGGAAGTGACAGCGTGAGCGGCATAATGTTACTACTCCAAGCAGAATAAGTATGTGTGGTCGTAAATAACAGGGTTCTATTCTTGAGATGTGTGTATAAAGTTGATCAAGCAACGGTGAGGTAGCTTGCTATTTTTAATATATCGGGGACTGAACCAACAGATTGTACCGAGATTCGAAAGAACTGTATCGAGAAGTCTCCAACCGTGAGTTTGACTGCATTTAATCCAAATATTATACAGATGGATACTCCAATCCTTACATTTATTTAGCACTACTATTTCTTGTATCTTTACGCACCTTAATTCTATACCAAAACATATACATAATACTAGAATATAAGTAGAGCTTTTGTCGTTGCATATGTTTACTAATGTGCATCATTTGTCTCTGAATTTTGTAATTTACCAATGTTCGTAACTAAAACAACATATGCTGTAATGACTGAGATGCTATTCTAATTCTTCCCCCTTATACAAGAAAAGCTCGTACATCTGGCAATGCCTGTGCACCCAAAACTTTTCGAAGAATAGAAAAATCGCATTTATAGAACCATGAATGTATATATGTATGGCATCTGCAAAGTAGTCCCCATAATTGTACGAATATTCTGTCACAAATCATATTCCAAATGCTGTTGAATACTGACTAGAATTGACAAATTTTTCATATGCGTGTAAATTTGAAATAATAGTTTTATTTACGATATATACGACCTACTCTCTATTTTCTATAGATGGCATCTATAGCTCTCGAAGAGAAAATAAATAAAATCCGTCTTCAAAATGAAGAAATTAAGAGGAGATACGAGGTAAAAGATTAGCCTTTCGATGACGATTGCATCAAGTAAAAGTCATAATATCAACAATTTTTAATCAATCGTAGGAGGTGGAAGCGGATAAGAAGAATGCAGCAAAATTGGATGCCTTGATAGAACCAATTCCAGTGGAAAACTGGCCAGAGAGAAAAGAGCCGCCGGAATTCTCAGCGCCTGCGTTAAAGCACACAAACAAGCCAAAGTACTCTGTTAGAAAGCACAATGATCAACCTACTCAATATTACACTGGAAACAGTGAAGGAAAAAAGACTCATGCCTTTGCCGATGGTCAGGGTCCACCTCCGGATCCAAAATACAATTTTCTGGCTGATTCCGAGCGTGAGGAACATGCCGATGAAATTCCGAAGGATATGGACCGAAACAGAGGCAGAAATAAGACGACACGTGGCACGTTCAAAAGGCGTGGTAGCGGTCGAGACTGGCACGCAAAAGTATTTAAGATATTGCCCTTTTTAATCTCCTCGGTGAAAAAATGTCCAGATGAGAAATTACTTTAATTTTTTTTATTTTAGGAGCACTGGAATCAGCAGGGAAATCCAGGAGAATCGACGCACCCAGATTACGAGGCGTGGAGAGCCGAGAGAAATCGTATTGACGAAGCTCGAATAAGCAGACAGCGAACAGCCGAAGGAAATTGGCGCAGAGAATGGGACAATGATAAAATACATCTGGCGAACGAAATTACGAAACGTGACAATCGCGTTACTCTCGGCGACGCTTTACCACGACAAGAGCACATTGAGAACGATAAACATAGTCGTTCGCCGCGAACGCCAGCCCCAAGGACCTCGCATCATCCGAACGCTCGCGAGTTTTATCAAGGATCTCCGTTTTCTGAGACGGTTAAGAGTCCCACTGGACTTATCGAACCTGAAAAGAGAGTTGTCATTGCCACTGACAAGAGCATCAAAGTTCTGCTCAATGCTCATGGAACTCCACCATCGAAAACTTCTGTGATGAGTGTCAAGGGTATGTTTAAAATTGTTCATTCTATCTCTTATTATCGTTAAACTTTCATTATATCAATTTTACTTTGTTTCATAGTGAGTTCACCAAATATCGCAGGGACTGGAAGAGTCGGACCTCGTCAGAGGCCTCGAGTAATGTACAGCAGTCAGTCGGAAGGAGATACAGTGATACACGAGGTTTCTACTTTGATGAAACAAAAGTCTACGGACGAGAGTACGAGGAGTCGCCACTATGATCAGCCACACAAGATGACAGCACCGAAAAGTCCTCATCATCAGAGCAAGAAAGATGCTGATGTGAAATTGACTTACCTGGGCAGAAAAGACAATCCTCGAGTCGAGGTAGTAATTAAAACAACGAGAAAAGATTTACAGAAATCACCGAATTCTCAGAGACGCGTAAATCCAGGGAGCAATTATCCCCCAAAGTCGCCTCGCGTTCATAGACGATCTGCTGATTCGGTTATTAAATCATCTCGATCTGAGACTGAAAATGTTTCGGAAAATGCGACGAGCGTTACCGAAAAAGGGAATACAGTTGAAGGTAAAGACGATTATATTGCCGATACATTAGAAATGACAGTCGAAACTGCACATGCCGATGGATTGAACGAGCTTGATCTTAACGTTGATGAAAATACAAGCGAACAATTAGACGTCGAAAATATTACGCAAGCGTCAGACAATTGTTTGCCGAAAAATCTTGTGGAAAAGGATAAGATAGCGTTGGAGCAATCTCAATTAGAAACTCCTGCAAGCCCCGGGCATGAACTAGTTCCGGAATGTGTAAAAAACAATAGCAATGAAGATGAGAAAAAAAAGAACGATCACCAGATCGTATCTCATGCGGAAAATTCTAATAATTCGGTGGATGATATAAATTTGGAATTGTCGGATAATCAAGCGATAAATATTAGTTCTAATAGTGAACTGACGAGCAACGATAGCGGATTTATTGAATCGACGGGCAATGACAGCATTCACAATATCTCGGATAGTATCGGCGAAGTTGTACCAACGAGAGAAACTACCGAGGACTGTTCGAACCCGATACCATCTACAAGCCAGATTGAGGAAAATCATCCGATTATTGAGAATCACGAAGAAGAATCAACAGTACCAGATGAAAAAGTAGATGATGAGTCGTCTGACATTGCACCGGGGAATGTGGAAATAACATTGAACAGTTCGCAAGCAGATGCCAACATCTCCGTTGACGCATTGGAAAATTCTTACGATCTGGCACGCAATACCGGAAATGCAGAAATTGTTGAATTACAATCACAAGAAAAGTCAAAGCCCGTTACAATAGAAAAGGCAGCAGAAGGGCCAGAAATTTCACAAGATATAAATAGCTCAAAAGAGGAATCACCAATTGTCTCAACAAGTTCCCAAATTGTTGTTCAAGACAATGGTGATCAGCCTGTAGTCACAGAAACTGCAAATTCATCCACTCACGAGGCAGATAAAACCTGTAATGATCTGCAAATGTAGAGTGTCTCACTTTTCAACACGAATCGGCAAAGTCCATGAAGATACGAGTAAATAATGTGATGCACAGGTAAAATCAGTATAAAATATCCACATACTATCTACATATAGAAAAAAAGGTATCGAAGATATTTAGGCTTTTTTGTTTGTTTAAAAAAAATCGATGAATCCTTTGAATATGTTCATAACGAGAATCCTTAAGTTTCTCTGACTAGAGCAATCGTAAAAAGTGCAGCAATGCGATACTTTGAAAGTAAAATGTCGATAATTATTGCTTGACCCCGCTCATTCATCTGACTCGTAGTACGAATCGACCGGTATTTGTTCTCTTTGGTGCTAATTTCGCTTGGCTACCATCAATTATGTAGAAACTGTACGATTAGCGAAATTTCAACACGTTTGAATGATATTATTTTTCATAAAGTGTCATCGATACCAGCTATTTACTAAATTATTAAATGATATTTTTGTATCATGCGAAAATATTTTTACAATGTTTAAGCTATAAGCCTCGCGAGTCGTTCGAATGGCGAATAATTATTTCCAAAACACAGCCTGCCAAATGGGCTTTTCCAATCGACATCTTATTGTTATTTTATCAGTGATAAATTTCTTTATATTTACAGGCGAATATAATTATGTTTTTTTTCATGTATATTATAATTTATTACTGTTACGTTGGCAACAGAACTTTAGTTCTACAATACGTACACGATGATGTTTTTTTATTCGTGTCGCAATGCGCAAAGATAATGTTTATTGTTCGATCAATTTGCCGATAATTATTATACATCGTGATAAAATTTCTTTTATTTACGTAACTAACTTTTATGCTCGATAGCGATGTAGGATTCTCTTAGGTCCAGACTGGGTTTTTCTGAAGGTTGTTTGAGCATCGTGTCTTCCGATGCTTTGAGCACTAGCATTGGCGGTGACAATCCTAAAGACTCCATAGTATTTGTTATGCAGAGCCATAGCTTGCTCTTTCGCAATTCATTCTAGTGTCATCGATAATAAAATTACAAAAAAAAATGAATAAGTCTCATTATTTCAGCTTTCGCTCGAATAAATCTACTGCGAATTATAATACCTTGACTGTCTGCCTGTAACACTCGGCAAATTCGTCGTAGCGTTGTAAGGACATGTTTAACAAGCACAGATAAGCCCAGATTTCGGGATTGTTATGTTCGAGACGATTAGCCTCGGTCAAAGCTATTTCAGCATTTTCAAAATCCGTCATCTGTGAAAATGAATACTCAGAAATGTTTTTCGATTGGATATCGTCAAATCCTCACATTATAGCACGCGATTCCTAGACCGAGCCAACTGTTCGACGTGGGTGATAGTTTGCAAACGTTGAAAAAAATCTTTTTTGCTCGAGTATATTCTTCGAGGTCCAATAAGTAATTGCCCATTCGAAGATCGATCAGATGAATATCGGATGGTCTATCGAAAAAAGTACTCGCGAATTCGTAACACTCCATTGCCGATTTAATATCGTTCTCTTTGAAATAACAGTGGCCCATGAAGCCACTGATCGAATAGTCCTGTTAAACGCAACCAATCAATATGCAGGTTCGACCGAAAAATATTCGTAAATGGGGCAATCAAATATGTACCATGCCGTGCTTGCGTTGAGCTTCTTTAAGATGAGTCAAAGCATCGTCGTATCTGCCTAACAGATAATGATGAACTGCCATATAATAAAGCCACGACGTAGATCTACCAGCGAGCGAAAGCTCTTGAGCGAGAGCTATACCTGCAAACTTCCAAAAACATTTTACATTAGGTCTTTATCGAAATAAAAACATTCTACTTGCTAACATTAATTTAGGATTCCTTACGTCAAATAAATTGAGTTTCAAAAGAAACACTGCAGTTATCAAGTATACACGATCCTTTGTGCAATGAATCGTCGACCAAGCCAAAGGCTCATTTTCCAAACTATCCATGTGATAAGTTTCACGGTCTTGTTCGTTCAGACACTCTTCGGCAATGCGGATTGTCAGATCCACTCCTAACATAAAATGTTTGTTTTTTCAAAAACAGAATTTTCTTGGTTAACAGAATTTTTGTATTCACCTGGAAAATATTCAGTGCGAAGATAAAACAAATGTAATATCGCCCAGGCTTCGCCGAAACGAGGATACAGTTGAGTCGTCGCTTTTAAAAATATTTCAGCCGCTGTGTAATCTTCTTTCTCAGTTAATAAAACACCGTACAGCAATAATCTATAAAAGAAACGTGGGATTTATGTCGTGTTAATTTCCAGTTATATATGTAATAAGAGAAAATTGATAAATTATAGAGAAATGATAAATCATAGACTTTACTAACGCGAGTTTATGACGACTATTCAAGTTTATAGCTTCTCTGCAGCATTGTATGGCTCTCTCAATATCGCCAGTTTTCTTCAAGAAAATTGCATATCTGAGCCACAGATCAGGATCACTTCTTTTGTACGCTATGGCCTGTGTGAAGAAATCTCATTAAAGAATAATTGATATCGAAGATTGGATTTTTGCTTACATCGGTATAATTGTTCTTGGCTCGTTCCATATTTTCTAGCTCGTAATTCTCTTCTGCACTGTACCAGAGTTTATCGACACTATCGATCGTTCCACTCTCGAACTCATTTACATTTTCGTTATTGAGAGCAACGTGCATTTGCTCGATCAAGTACAAATAGGCTTTTGCCACAAAGTTCTGTGATTAAATTACTGTAAAGGATTAAATCCGATTTGACTTTCAACAAGGTCTTTAACATTCACACACCTGACACTCTTCGGAATGCCAAGTGCATGAATGAATCTTGAATGTCTGATCTAGGAGTTGAACGATTTTGTTCTTCAGGGAAGTTTGAGCGGCGACGTAAGTTCCGGTTTCGTACAGGTATTGGGTGAATCGATCAATTTCGTCCTTAATTTATTTTGGTAACAATGTCGATTCAGATAGATTGGAAAGGAAATTATAAAATCAAATGTCGCGAGCTCACCGGAATATAGGAATATTTTCTACCAGGAGCTTTCGATTTTTCTGTGTGGGACGAACCGTTTCTTAGACCGAGATCTTTCGCTTTTTCAACTTCTTCGATAAAGTCCTATGAAAAACATGATGCATATTATTTTCAAGTCATAATGAAATTAAACTTGAAAAGAAAAATACTAAATACTCGATAGCTTTCTGTGAAGGTTTCGACCAGCTTTTTAATGCAATGCGAATATTGTTCCTTCGCTAGATCTCCTGTGTATGCGTAAGGGGATAATTTGTCCGGTGGACCCAGGATGTCCCGCAAATCGCCAATTATCTCATCGGTCGTACGTCCAAGTACCAGTGGCTTTTGGAGCTCGAATTGTATAATAACGAAAACAGGTTCTCCTGTATTATTAATGAGCGGAGAACTCGATACTGTATCGGATTCCACCGGAGGTAAATGTGCCTGAGATAAGAAAAAAGTTCGATGTACACAAGCATGAACACATAATAAAATTATGAAAAATAATAGATCTACCACCGATGAGCTCTTTGTTCCAGTCTTTCCTTTTTTCTCTTTCTCTCTTGTATCGGTAATTACGTCGGCAAATAAAATTTTGTCAAAGCCTGTTTTTTCCATCATTTCTCCTGTGTTATGTGTATATAATTGAGCTGTCGAGCGGGCCTGTGTTCCTAATGGGAGAAAGAATTATCCAGAGATCATAAAAAATAGAAATAATTACCTACTTCCTGGATATAAGAGTTCAGAGATGTCGACGTAGCATTGATATAACTGCGGTCTCGAGTCTCTTGATTTTTTTTTGCCATTATCCAAAACGTTACTAGTTATTCTGAATTGAAATGGCCAGTATTTGTACCTTCAAGGGGATGCGTTAGAATAAAGGGTATAAGATAAACAATAATTATGCACCGGAAGTTGAGGCTCGGATTGCCATAAAAAATGAACTTTCGTTTTCATTACTCATTAAGGTTGTTTCTCATCATTTCCTGGCCAGTACTCAACAATATGTGACGACTCAGAGAATTCCATTCTATTCTAGGACTGTCTTTTCCAATTATCCTCTAAACAGTCAGTTCAAATTGTTAATAAAAAATAAATTATAGATTTTTCAAAGGAACTTCGAATTTTAAGCTTCTTTACACCTTCACGTCGACAGTCTCCAATGAATTTTTCGTATTTCCATAATCATAGTCAATGTTGTACTTTGAGTGTGCACCTCGAGCTTCCGCTTTGTCCAAAGTTCTCCAGCGTTTAGTGAATTCGACATCACGATACTTGGTTAATTTACCACCGTCGAAAATTACAATTTCTGGTTCCTTGGATAAATAAATTTAAGTAGTTATTCAATTTTTTGTCTTTTGGAAATTAGCAAAGTACCTCATTATCGATGCAGACCACTGTTGCAGCTTTGTATTCCAATCCCTCGGTAAAAGATACTGGAAGATTGTGAATACTTTCCACTGTGATACTGAGATAATTGCTTACAAAATCGGGTGGTAAAAGATCGTTCGCATCTCGATCAAGGGTAGCAGTTAAAACGGGAAGATCCATCCACGGTGTTGCACCGATAGTGGAAGATTGCATTGGCTCTTCGAGTATAAGTCTCTCATTAACATTTTTTTCTCCTGTATCGCAAACAAAATTGTTAACTCGATCGGTTTCTCACTTAGCTATTGCTTTTATAAATCACCTAAGATTATTGGTATAATGTCGATATTGCAAAGTCCGATGATTTTTGGTCCTGTCTGGTTTGATGATTTTCTGCTAGATTTCGCTTCATCTCTCCTTTTACCATCAACAGTGGCGGACGATACTTGCCTAGACTCAAAATCGCTGCTTCTATGCTCAACGAGTTGAACTGCATAACGATAATATAAAATGATGAAAAGGATTTAATATGCTTACGATATTTATTCTATTCGTCAGAGAAAGTTGTTGTCACGTCTCACTTAACAAAGGAATGGACACTGCTGAATCGATGCTGCTTCGATCAGAAACGATAAGCGAAAATCGAGTTCGATAGTTAATTTCATGAATTAAGGGTGGTTCTCGAAAATCCGGCTCGATTCTTAAAGGCTCACTTTCCCCGAGAAAATTCTCGCCATGACGAACAACGATCGAGATAGTCATAGGATTTCTTCGAACCTGAAAAAAATCCATGCTTTAGAATTATTGCTGTAATACAATTCACCGAATTGATTCAGAAAATGTACTCACAAAATTCTCAATCGTATTTATAATTACATCGACGTTCACTTCGGGCCTTGAATCCATTGGAGACCAGGAATTTCTGACGATATGCGTTATTTCGATATTTTTCTTTACCCCTCTTCTTTCCTTTTATTTAATGGCTCTCTTCTACATTAAATATTTTACAATAATCGTTTAATCGAATATAATAATCGAATCTTCATTGACTCGATGATTTCTTTTCCATTCAGCTTCGTACAATAACCATACTCGCATACGTATATCTACAGAGTAATCTTTTGTTTTTTTTCCCTTCTATCTTCGATAAATTATTCATTTGTTATCTAAATTCTATTACACGAGCTCCTGTACGGGGGCGTTACGGAATATAAACAGAGGGCGCGTTATGATTGATTTGCCGTCTTAGAGGCAAATAGTTTTCTTTTTGTTCTTGGCTGCTAAAAATGTTGTGCGATTTTATTATTTAAGTAGCGATTTCATTAGTTCATTAATGTATAATTAGTAAATGCCAGAGTGTCAATTTCGACACTCGTTATTTATGTATTGTCATGGCCAAGCTATATTCAACGGTATTTAGGTATACATGCGAAATTGGTTGAAACGATGGCGGAGAATGTTGACGTATGCATTTCAGTGTTTGTTTGTGTGTGTGTATGTGTCTGAATATGTTTTATGAAATATTTTGTACAAATATTCTCTACAATACTTCTTTTTTATCTACTGGACAAAAATCATAAGATTTAGAATGTCCAAGCCTTCACCAGGTCGGATCAATTAGCGATTTGAAAGATATGCGTGATAAAGTGAGAGAGTCGACAGACACGATCGCGAGACGATATTTTTCATTCCAATAGTCCCGTCGTATGATATTGATGTTTTAATTAGGCCTGAAAAATGAACTAAGTAATGGACTTTGGGTCTCTCGTCGAGAGCACAACGGAATTGATCATTCCGCGCAACGTGTTTTTCTTCATTCATTATTCACTACCGAATACGAAGATCGGATTAACGATTACACCACTGATAAGTACGAGACGAAAGACAATATAGTTGATTTTTTCTTTTTGACGGTACAGTTTTAGTCCGAGTTGGTGGAATCGTAAGAATCTTCGAATATAGAAAAAAACATGTCGCGTTTATGGATAATCAAGCGTCCTAGGCGATTTTTTCGATGCGTTTATATTCAATAGTTAAAAAATCTTTGTTTCTCCCCTTGCTCGTACGACTCACTCGCCGCGTTACGTTTTTCTTCTATGTTAATCTAAAAAAGTCTTGGTCAAAGTCCTCATGAAGCACGCAATCTTTCTCGCGTTCGTGCAATTATGTTTCCTTTAATTTCATCTCGACTATGACGATATACTCTTGATGGTTTTGTGACAATGCGATGAATATTTGGATGTTTCTTTTTCTGACATCTAAACGCAGTGCGAGATTCTCGGCTCTTAACAGAAATTCGAAGCTCAGACTTCAATTCGCTTTTCGTTTCACCTGGTTTTTTTCTCGTTTTCTCTAAGCTATACAGTTAACCGTTCTAAATTTATACGACAATCGGACATTGTTAAGTCTTTTGATTTGGACTATCCATATCTTTTTCATTTCTTTTTCTTTTTTATAACATTCATTAGTATACGCTTCTTTATTTTTTATAATGCCCGATCTCTGACATCGAAGATTGAATTTCTTCGGAGAATTAATCAATTGTTTCCTCGCGTCGTACAATGGAAATCGTTGTTTTGTTTCATTTAGTATTTCGTAGTATGCGATCGTCTTTAACGAATCACAAAGTGTGTTTATCGATTGACCCATCTTTTGACGGCCTCGGCCCAATTGGCCTCGCTGTCGTCTTCCTTCTCGCCCTCGGCCTCCTCTCTCTCGCCTCTTTCCTGTTCCTGTTCGCTCAACGGTGTCGCCGATGGTGTTTGCGAAACGCTCGCATTTCGCGCCCTGAGCTCCGCAAGAAAATCGTTCTCTTGCTGATATCGACGCTGAAGTTCCTCCCGCCACGAGCCTCCACCGCCGCTGCTATCATCACCGTCCTCGCCGGCTTCGAAATCTAATAACACAATCGAAATATGTAGGCTGACTACGAGCTGGTGGTAGAAGAGTTTTTCAATTTATTTATTTTTTTTTTTTGTTAAGAACTATCTGCCCATCTTTCATTAACAGTGCGAATATCAAATCTGTATTCATACGTACGACTTTATTGTAATAAGAGGGTTAAAAACATTTCTACGGCTATATAGCTATTTTAGATGCGAATTATAAATTAAATAATCCATCTACGAAAAGTATTTTATATAGATCTGTTGATATATGATATGTATGTGGTAAAGAGAATCGTACGTACAGTAGTGCCAGGATATTATCTTATCTATATTATAATAAATCGGGTTTTCGAACACTAATTAGAGATTGTGTTTAATTGAAATTTTTTGGTAAAACTAATGCCTCGTGTATCGGGATGAATGATGTGAATATTTATCTTGAAGAAATTGAATGATCGTCAGAATGAAAAATAAAATTTAATGTTACCTTGAGACTATGGAAACGGTATACAGAGCGGGGCTACAAAAATTGGACAGCTAGAAAGGTGTTCGTCCATCGAGCAGTTTTAATAGTGGCTGAAGTATTTCCAATGCAATTTTCATTGAAAATTATACAAATTTCTCTAGTCCGTAGTCCCTTAGTTCGGTTCGATTTGATATGTTTATTTTTTTTTCGAGAATATTGGTATAATCGACCTGAAAAATTATCTCAACGAGGACTTACCAAGCGGTTTTCTGATGTTATGCCGCCCAGAGTTGTGAGACTGTTCCTCCTGGTCGGAGTCTGCAAGGTACCAGGACACATTCACAGACGGTGCATCACACACATTCCACAACACGTCTAGAGTGTTATTTGTATTTTTGTTGTTCTTGTTGTTTGTTATGTTCTTTATTTATTAATTTTTTTCATAATCAAGTTCGGTCGAAAAATGTAATTTGCCTGAAGGAACGAAATATCGGTCGTTTTGTCGCAGTCATGGTCATTAAAATTTCATTGAATCTGTTGAATTTTACGTCATGTACAATACAGGTCGTCTCTGTCGTTGATAGATTGGGGTTTTAGTACAATTCTTATATCTGCAATTGCCAATCGATACATGTTAGTAGGTACATGAAAATAAAAATAAAACCAATAGAATAGAAAAAATCTTGGGTCGTCCTGCGTAACAGTGTAGTCCTGTGTTACAGCTAGGGCTAAAATTTCCTAATCTATCGTCTAAATTAGTGAATAATATTAAGAGAGTATAAAGAATTACATGACAAGTGAGTGTAATAAAAGTGTCGCTATACATTTTAAATATTTACATCTTCGGGTGACTGTCGACAGATTCACCGCTGCGTTATAAAAATTATGGAAATTCATTGAATGTTTTAATCGCAGCTGTGAATCTGTTAAATAATGTTGAATATAGTGTTAGTCTACGTGATAAACTCGACTTGAGGGATTTGTAATGAGTATAGAGATATATTTCTATATATATATATATGTATATCATCGACTATTTCTTGCATGAGTATGAATAAAAGTTGCTGTTGTGAAATGAATGTTGGACGCTTTCCAGGATATCGCTAACGGGTCAAACGAACGAAAAGTAAAATATTTGGCGAACGGCATCTGGCACAAAGATTAAAAAAATGTCTCCATTCTAAAAAACAAAAAAAAAACAGGTATATATCCATAGAAAGGACAGAACCTGGCAGTTTCCACACGCCATTTGTTCCAGTCGAACAATTCGTCGGAATTCTCCCAGCATGCTGAATCTGCTCATGAATAACATGAGAACGTAAAGAAAAATGCTGTGCGTCATGCCTGGCAGTTAACACACACCCAACATATTTTATGTTCGATTTTGAGTGATAAATGATATAAATAAATATTAAAAAAAAAAAAGGTAAACGGTCTATCGAATTGGAGAATTTGGAAACGACATGCTGCGAACAAATACTCCCGTTTCTACCGCGTTATAGGCTCGTTTCTTTTGTTCATTCTTTTTCTCATTACTCGTTCCTAACATCTCGCCATCTTCTGGAAACAACGATCACTCGCATCGAGTGTTGAAAACGCACAGGTGTAAGAAAAAAAAAATCAAAATAAAACGTCGCTTCGATAATTTACTACCGCACTTCCCTCTCTCGTAGTTCCTTCGTAGCATCGACGATTCTACGAGAGATTCTAACGGCATTTTCTCGACGACGTGTATATACGTTTTTGTTTATCAGCTGTTGCTTTTTCAAATATAAAAAATACTCGCATCACGGACAAGCTTTAAAATCGGCAGATTACCTTACCTGAATTTAATTCCCTGACGAGCGTTGACATGGCATTAGTGACACTGTCCGCAGCTACCAATAAGTCGTTTCGTAAGGATCGTCCCAAACTATTGTTGGCACTGCTCGAGCCGCTTCCTGGCAAGCTGTTTGTCCTGAACGCAGACCTGACATCGAAAATCTCTATTTTCTTTGCGCGAAGCAACTTTCAACAAAAACAATCCAAATAAATAATAGTGGCATGCCTTTTCTTTTATTGCATAAGCTTCAACAATCGTTTCTCTTTTCCTTTTTTTCTTTCTTATTAAAACTCCTTCTCATACTCCCTTAAAGTTTTGTACAATCAAATAACGTCTATGGTAAACGTACTACATGCTACGTAATCGTTACTACTTAATCAAGCGTATAATCCTAAAATGCTACGGGAATCTTGAGATAACAGCGAGATTATTGTTTTTTTTTTCAACTTTTTTTTTTCTTCTTCTTGCTATTAAACGCACAGGTTCATGCAGTATCATGACGAATTGCCGTTGCATTCATGAAATGGCACGAATCGAGGCAAATTATAATAAAACAGAAAACATTAGTCTATGATGTTTTGTTTTTACGATACTGCGAAACAATACGTTAAAAAGAAATCATAACGAATCAACGATAAGGAGATAATCGTCGATCGTACGTTGTACGACGATAAGTGACCAAGTGCGTTTTAACAATACGAGATTCACGATCCAAATTTATATACCGAGTGTATATAAACGATCTTGGATCGAGGATTGCACTTTTATCTTATAGTTTGTTTTATGAGGGAGCGTAGATATTTACGTAAATATATCAGGCACATGAGTGTGATCTATATCAAGCGTTGATTAATCCAGTGTAATTAATTCCCCGAAATCGTTCTAGATCAATTGCACTAATTCTTTTCCTCCGTTAAACGATATCCCTTCTGCCAATATTCTTTACCTCTCGTGGACTTGGCGAAGGGAATACAACGAAAAAAAACTATACATTCCCGACCGTCACTTTTCGGTAGAAACAAAAAATAATAGAAAAATGCAAGCTATTAAAAAAAACGAGGTATAAGCAACGTTAGTTAGACATTCGCACTTTTGAAACGTAAAATGACGAGGATCGATAAAGCTTTGATCGTGAATATGTGAGAAAAAGAAATAACCGAGAAGACGATGAGAAATGTCGGGGGGTTTCGAGTCGTGAATAAATCACAGACCGGGGGATCGGGCCAGTTATGTCATGAGGGCGAGGAGCTCGGACATTCTCGCGCGATGAGCTATCTCTATTAATTCATCAGATCACGATTCCGAGTGCATATTTTATCCGTCTATGTCGCGAGACCGACAAAACGTAATTCCGACTCGTACAATCTCCGTGCAATATAAATCGCTCTTTATCTCGAGATCCGCGATTAACTCATCGCCGCAGTCTCTGTAATTTCTGGCACTCTCGTATTACGAAGAACAAACAAGACCGTACGAGAGAGTATAAGATATTACGAATAAAATAAAACAATAAAAATAACCGATAAACAAAAAAACGGAGGGAACGTTTCAAAATACGTTTTTTTTTCGCATGCTCTCCTACCTTACATCGCCGCCGACACACGAGAGACTATCTGGTATGGGATTCTGTAGACTGCCGAGCATCGCATTGCCAGGCATATTCGCTACCGAAGTTGTCAAAACGGGACTCTGATAGCTCTGGGACATCGGTTGCTGTTGTTGCTGCTGCTGTTGTTGTTGTTGCTGTTGATTCGTTTGCTGTTGCTGTTGCTGTTGAGGTTGTTGCTGCGGTGTCGTTGATAATGGACCACCCGGTGTCGGTGGTGCTGATCTACTACTCGGTATACTGCCAGGTGGGAGAGGTGGCGATTTTGTACTTCGTGGCGAACTGTTCGGTGTTGAACGTGGCGAAGCTTGATGATTCTGATAATAATGCATTGTGTCGTTTATTTTTTTCGTCAACGAAACACAATATTCTATGAGAAGTTATCTACGTCCGGAATATTAATAATAATTAATAGAATTAGCGAATTAAACGTACTTTCAACATTTTCATTAATCCTTCCAATTGAACCATTAGCTGTCTTCGGGAATCTTGCAAAGTCGCCAGATGAGTTTCCAGTTCATCCTTGCGCTGTCTCAATGCTCTCAATTCGGACATTAGAGCGGGATTTTCCAATCCGGCTGCTTCGATCTCCTGTTGTCTCCTAAATCGATGAATTCGAGAAAAGAAAAGAACATGGTTTTCACTCGACCGTAGGTTTTCGTACAAACTAATTATGTAAATGTCTCGAATCATGTCGAGTGGTATACGACACAGATGAGATGTTATGTAATGTATGTGATTCTACTGTTTATGTGAATCTAGTGATGACAAATATTGTTTGGCATGATCGATGAGGACACGCACACGTATTGCCTGCTCTTGTCTTTTTGTATTTGTCCGTATGTTGTAAGTTTTTCAAGTTTCCTCGTTTTTTTGTTCGATATGTCGGGAGTATCGTGTGTCGATAGAGTTTTTTTTATGTAATTTGGCTCGTGTCGATATCGTATAACACGAATATCCGAAATACGAGTAATCGATAATCGATAATAATCAAATTGTTTCCAGAATAATGTTTTCTATCGCGGACTTTGAATTTGTTTCTCGTACTGCGAATATTCTCGTTGCCTATAATTAGTCTGTTCATGCATAGCAACCAAGGGCACACATTCGAAGCCAAACATAAAATCATTTTTCGTAACATGCGTGACACTAGGATGGTTTCGAAAGGATGATTTCTCAAGGTTGAGGCTTGATATTAAGGAATTTAAACGACACAGGTATACCTTAACCTTGCAATCTCCCGCATTATCTCTTTGTTTTTTGCCTCCAGTTGTGATATCAGCTCACGTTGTGCCCTCGACGCATCCAACGATGCGAGATTGGCGTCCGACGGTGCTCTGCCTTGCTGCAAGATAAACAATTATTTCACATAAAATAATAAAGAAACGAGAAAGGCTCGTTGTACACAGAAAATCCACCAATGTTCATCACTCACCGACTGGTCGACTTGTGACATCCGCGACGACGTACGAGGCTGTTGAAACATGCGTGAGCCCTCAATTAACTTTTTTTTTTCTTTTCCTATTATCGAGTTACCGCGATCAAACGAGGCCCGCAATTATTTTTATGGGCGCAATTTAACACGAGGACTAACATTGGAGAGTGCGAAGTTTTTAAATCGATGTAAACAACGTGAATGAAAAGTGTTCTTATTTAAATTGAGTTATTTTAAAAGAAGTGACTTACCACAGTTCTAGCTTCTTGGGCTAATCTCTGTGCATATCTCGCTATCAGTTTATGCTCATCGTCCAGTCTCGAGCTATCCATACTAAATAAATACATGCAATAATTTGTATAATTATATCATCGACAGCTACTTAAGGGAAAAAATTGGATGTTTCAATTTTTCTTTTCGTTCGATTATTCGCCCGTGGAAAATTAAATATTGACCTCCTGAGCGTCGATCGACTGTCCATCGAGCCAGCGTCGAAAGGTGCCATAAATCCGTGATCTGGAAAACCGTTGTGCGACGGCAAGGGAGAAGGTGGTCTGTACGATCGAATAATTATCTACGATTAATTCTAATGAACGTGGCAATTTTTCAAATCATCACCGAAATTTCATTCCCTCGATTACTCACACGATGTGCGATAGATCTAATGTTTTTTCCGGCTGCTCGGGAAACCTTGGAAGACTATTTTTACCTTTTTCCGGAACGCATCTGAAGCTTTTACGCAGGGAATGTCCAATTTGTTTGCTCGGTGACTTCTGGAAATTGATTTTTCTCATTTCGAGTACGCGAACTTTATCTCTTCGCTATATCAATTTATCACAAGTGTCGAGCGATATGAGAAAACTTACAAAACTACTGTACTCTCTCGTTTCGTGATCGTTGTTGTGTGTACCGGAGACCTTGCCTCGCCAGAAACAATCCTGGCACAACTGATAGGAATGACACTTCTGACAACGATACCGGAAACCATTGAAGTTCTCACGGTGGCAGGCATCGCACATTATCGGGTGTGTCACTGAAACACGATTACCCACATTACACGAACCCTCGGTGATCTACATTCTCGCTAATTCTATTTTATCTTGTTTCATCGATTTTGTTTTATCATCGCATACCTGACTCAACGGCTGCCATTCTGTGATACAGGGGAAGCCATATGAGACAATGTGGTCCCGGATCCGACATTAGTGTGTCGAGAAAATCGTTTACGGTGATTTTAGAATTCTACAAATAATACAAAATAATCGTATTTCAAATTATTCAATAAAAATGAGCTAATTTGCTAATTTCCTGATTAACTCACCGGTGGAAATATCGTATTCGATAACCCATCCGAAAAGACGAAAGAGGGTGTCTCGTAAACGGCTGCTGTTAGAGCCAAGACTTCTTTCAAATATTCGGAAAATCGCCAATGTATCATGTGGCCATTGCTGTCCGAAATTTGTGAGTATATGTCTAATTGGAAATCAATGAAATGTGTTAAGTAACGAGGAAAATCAGTGGTTGAAAAAAAATGAACATAAAATTGAAATACCTACATCGAAATTTGTCCATGAGTTTGCCAGCGCACAAAGTGGCCAGAGCCACTTTAACGGAAAAGACTGTTATCTTATTGTTTTCCCTGTAAAAACGAAAAGAAGACCAAACTCTTTAGGGAAGTTTCTACGAGTTGTTTCTCAATTAATGGGATTTGAGAGGCTTTTCTCGGTCTTTTATGCATCTCGATGATTCTTTCTTTTACGTACCCGCTGGTGTATGCAGCGAGGAGCCAATTCATGAGCAAAGCCGTCGTGGAGTCGACTTTCGATTGCTGAGATACGGGCACTCTCTTGTTAAGCGCATGAAAGAGGGAAGACAGTAGGGTCTCGAGACGCGAGACACCGAGGGTGCTCGAGGGCTCGAGGGTGTTTAAACCGTTTTCTCTGAACGCCTCTATTACGTTCCATATATCGACGTTGTGCACTGTAAACAATTGTCAACGAGTTTCGTAAAGGAGGTCTTATCAATGAGGATCCAGCTTTGCTGAAGAATCGTCTCGGTCGTGGAGGATTCGTTTGATCGATTAATTTCTGTTCTGTTACTCACGATGAACTTTCTTCTGAATGAATCTCAGCTTGCAGGCTGTTCGATAGGACGCAAATCTTATGCTGTCGAAATTCTGCTGTCGCATCTCTTGGAGCAATTGAACTCGACTCGCTTCGCCACTTCCACCGCTACTCGAACCACCAGCCCCGTCCTCTGCCATTTTTGGTTTAATACTTTGCTTTTTCTTTCCCTTTCTTTCCCTTCACCTATAAAAATGAAACTATTCTCGTTAATATTGAATTTCTCTGCATTCTTTTTCCTTAGTAAAATTGTTAATCTTAAAACGAAGGAATTTAGAGGAAAAATATCGTTTTTTTATTCTTTAGAGAAAAGATTGAGTCTCCTAGATTCATTTTTAACTCGCTGTCTGCCTATGTATCTACCCGTCGTTCTATAAGCCTGTTAGAACTCGCTCGTTTGTCAGTCGACGACGGACAATAGGTTTAGACAATAGGATTCCGTTCGCTGATCTAATCGCGCGTCGGAATGACGAAGCGGCGAGTCTTTCGTTCTTGAAGGGGTAGTAAATTTTCACAGTGAAAATTGTACCCATTGAAGTCGAATCGGGTGAGCGTCTAGTACCTCAAAGTTTTCGCCGGCTATACGCGAGCAAAACTGTGCTCCATTGTCAAAGTTACATTAATTATGAACGTATCGTTACTAATTAACGTCAATCGGACACGGCTTAATATCGCAAACGTTTAATTAGCAGCCGTACGAGGAAAATTTAACCCTTGAGTCAACGAGACAAAATTCAATTTATCGATGGGATATACTAATTAAATACATTTCAATCAGCTCGAGGGAGAGAGGTTAATTCAATTATTTCCTCGATTTGTTCTCGACGCTTGAAATTAATCGGGACTCGCTCTCTCTCTCTCTCGTTAGTCTTCGGGATCGAAGCATTTGTGTCTATGATTGAATATTGTATTATTCGACAAAACACAAAAAGATGGAAAATCGATGAACGGCTAAACTGGTAATTGAACGCGCGTGCTTCCTCGAGTTATAATACGTAGTGTGTTGACAGAACACATGTATAGAAAAAGCTTTTGGTGTTCGTTCTCACGGAAGAGAGAATCGATACGCAGCCCTGGGTTCGTTGGCCCAGTTCCTTTTTTTTTTCTCTATTCTTTTACGTGTTAAGCGACCACGTACAACATCCGTCATATATCCGAGTGCAGGAACGATGAAAAAAGAAGAGGAAAATGCTAAAAGGGAATGAAAAAACAATAAAAATGAAAGAAAAAAAATGAAAAAGACAACGCAGCGAGAACGAACGAGGAAAAAGTATTACGTGAATGGGAAGAGTGATCGAGCTACTGTGGGACTCGGGCATTGATTCGATTGCCCTCGGGGTTGCAGAGAGTTTTTTCAATGAAATCCTCCAGCGTATTAACCTCTAGCGTGTGTTGGTTTTCGTGAATGAATGGTTTGTAGAAAAACAAAGAATTTTTCTCTTTCTCTCTCTCTCTCTCTCTCGTCGTTTGTATGCAATCGACTGTATCTGTCGTTATTTGCCACTTGCCGGTTTTTTTCATTACGACTCTTAGCTACGTGTGCCCGTGTTCGCTAATTCATACGTGGAAGATACTAAAGGATAAATTCTCTCTTTTGCAAAATCTTTCATCCGGCATTCATGCGAAGCATGTAGAGAGAGTGTTATTGAAAAAAAAAAAAAAATGATATTTGTGGAAGAAAAAAGAGCTGATACAAAATGAAACCTGAATAGATCAGGCGGTTTATCAGGCTGGCACAGAAGCTACGCTCTTTGCCCGTATCATTGACTCGTAGCAAGCCAAGTGAATGGGAGTAGGGCCAATATCGATTTTTCTCCCAACGAGCGAAGGGGGCAACGAGGGGGCAACGAGGGTCACCGATATCGTACAGAATCGATAATTTAAGTACAATTACACTACTTACCGAAATCATACTTATTATCATAGAGCTCGATACCTTATTACTCGAGTATTTCGTTTACTGGAAAATAATATAAGGCGAGGGATAGAAATTCTAGTGACTTATGGGTAGCGAACGATGCGAAGTTAGCAGGAAACGTTTGTGCATCGCTTCGCGGGAAAAGAGGAAGTTGTGGAAGGAACCGAGCACGAAACAGGAAGTAACGAAGGTATTACGAAGGAGGAATGCACGGATGCCCAGGTTGAATCAATACAATAAGTGGGCCAGGTGGGAGGAGGGGGGGGGATGAGTTAGGGAAGGGGGCTGCTGGCGTAGTATTAGTAGTATAAGACCGCGAAGGGGAAAACGGAGAAGTACGGGAGGATAGAAGCCAAGAGAGAGAGAGACATGCAGAGAGAGAGAGAAAGATAGAGAGAAGTGCAAAAGCGAAAACGACGGAACATGGGAATCGAACCGTGAAAAGGCGCGGCCAACTTTGGATGTTGGATCGTCCAATGAAGAGATTCTCGTATCGATTGCACATATGCATACCGATCTCACATCGGGATAATCGGAAGGGGTCATTGATCTGTTCGAACCAGAAAGACAGAGATAGACGGATGTATAGGAGGAGAGAGAAAGAGAGAGAGCGAGAGAGAAAGGGAGAGAGAGAAAGAGAGGGCTTATCGGAACGGTAGCACGCTTCGTGACATGACAAACGTCCGATTTCCGAGGAGAGCTACAACAATGAATGATATAGGTATATAGGGAATCGATTGTGTAACCGTAGATAACAAAAATGCATTTCCAGAGTATCGTTTTTAAAGAATTTTTTTTAAAAAATATTTTCGATAATTTTAGTGATTCGAAAATCGAGGCTTAAGACAGAGGATGATCGCAGACAGGTTGTTGAATATAAATTCATTGATGGCCGAATGTAGCGATAATGTCATATACATACAATAACAATCGGTAATATTCATCGGGGATTATGTATATAGGAATAATTTTACGGGCGATGGCTACTTCCGCGTATTAGCCACGGAGCCATTTCATCGTCGATCTTACTATAACAGCTACTGCAATAACGCATGTAATGTAAACAGAGAAAGTAAAGAGAAACAGGCGGAGATAAAACATTTCATACGCGCGCGCTTTTGTACGAAAACATAAAAGCCGATGCAATGTGACTCCCATGCTCGAGTATGAGAAATAAACGAGACGATTAAAACGATGTTGATCGAACTGCATAATATGTAGTTATAAAATTGCTGCGATAATATGTAGTTATAAAATTGCTGCAATTATGTGACGAATCACGTTTCAAAGTAAAATAGATTATTTTCGGTTAAATGTGTACGTTTTGTTTACCACATTGCGTACCGGGTGCACGGTTACGTGTGTCAGTCTGTAAACAAGAGATGAAAAAAACGCGGGCATTCTCAACTCATACTTGCAAAGTGCAATTTTGGTTGTTCGATCATCGAAAATAGTAAAAGAAAATTGGAATTTAAGAAAGAATTTTGCGTCTGCTTGGCCAGAATCCGGTGACATATATATATATCCCGGGATCACGTCACACAGTTACGGAGATTTTCACACATGCATATAACCGGCTCTGCCGGTACGCGACGAACGATCTTCCCGGTACACACGTAGTAATATTGCTATATAGTTACTACTGTGCCTCGTCGTCTGCGTAAAAAAATGCCTACGGCACATAACTCGCGAGTTATGGAGATTTGTAAAATAGTTCTGGATACCGTGAAATATTACAAGACCTTTGGTTCGATCGATTTAGATGGTTAATCAGTATTACTATCATTATTAAATGCCGCATACGAGAGAACACTTGAGAGAGTATATTTTTAAGGCCACTTGTAGTGTACACACATTGGACGATAACGCGACGGAGAGAATACACGGCGAGCTGTCAAGTGCGACTCGCAGCAGGCGCGCGGCCACTTTTACGCGTTTTTTACCTTCGCGTTTCATACCTTGCCACGTATTGTAACTCACATACGTAACACAGAACTCGCTTAACATATTGTAAAACAATCGCTTCGCACCTACCTTGTTGTCTCGCGATGTAAGACAATTTGTTCAGCCGAAAACCCGATAAAACTTCACGATAAACAAATTACGAGCAATCTCGAAGAACCGTGCATCTTGAGAGTCGCGGCCATCACTGGTTTCTACGCTGGTCCATTCCGGGGTAACTGGCGCCCTCGCCTCGAGGCGGGAGAACACGGAATTGGATTTTCCAGATAGCACGTACTGCGCAACTCCACTTATTGCGCGGAAAGAACGTACGCGTTTGAATGCGATTTTGGACAATTTTATAAAGAAGATTAAAATCGACAAGTCTTTCACATTGCATCAATGTAATTTTCGTTGATTCACAGAGAATTCTTTGTGAGTGAACAAAAGAAATGTTAAATGGACCTTTAACTAGGCATCCCGGGCAGACAAATTAGGAAATGCTTGCAATTTTTTTTAGGTACAATCAAGTTCTCACACGTGTACGACTTCTGACCACAAGAGCTGGTAATTATTATTAATCGTTTTTATAGGCTTATCCACATGATATGCACAAGTAAACGAGAACCCTCTGTCAATGATTATACTGAACACTGATTACTCTATCAGCGGTCTATCTATCCTTTATCGTTGCCACGACTGTATTGAAGATAATTTGGACTGGGGTAATTGCAAAATTCGCAAAACCCTGGCGGTCCTTGAGCCCCTGGTGCGCCTCTCATTCCAGGAATTCCTAAATAAGAAACAAAGAATAAAATCTCGTTAGCCAAGCTATTCAGTGGTGATTCATAAATGGTGGTGCTATTTATCCTCTCACCTTGTCGTCCTGTTTCTCCTCTGTCTCCTTGTCTCCCTGGTAGGCCAACACCATCATTTCCTGCTGGTCCTGAAGAGAAAAGGAACAGGCTTAATTTCTCTTTAAACAACAAAAGTATTTCAATGTATACAATTTTTATAATCCACTAAATCAAGTGAGTCATAAAAACCAACGTAAGCACGGGGAAAAGAAATCACTATCATATTATAGATACGAAAACCCATATATTGTACCTGGCGGACCTCTTGGCCCAATTGGCCCTTCAAGGCCAATCCCTTCCGAGCCTCGATCGCCTTTGTCACCTCGTTCACCTTGAATACCCCTAGGTCCTTCGGGTCCTTGAGGTCCAGGTAATCCTACGAACCCTCGTTCGCCAGGTAAACCTGGTGGTCCAGGATCACCTAAGGATATTACGGATTAAAAAAAAGCAAAGAGAACAAGAAAATCAAATAAATAGCACATTAGTCTGAGAGTGGTTGGTTAAATGCTGATAAAAGCCTGGATGAATAATTCGATAACCAATTATACATATAAATTTATCAGTTAAGGAAAATCGCGAGTAAGAAAAAGCATATGATTAATAAGGCCGAAGGCTGATTTTCGTTATACGTATTAGATTTTTATCTCCGATACCTGGGATGCCACGGATTCCAACCCGACCGGGATGGCCATGTCGGGTGAGACCCGGCAACCCGGTCGTTCCTCGTAGACCCACTGTTAGTTCGCTCAGCCTCTCTGTGACACATGCAGCAGGTACTCGTGATATCTACATGGAACGCAGCCTTGTTTGGAATTTCGACATTTCCAAGGTATAGTAATATTATTATTATTAATATTATTATTATTAATATTAATATTATTATTATTGTTGGAAACCAAATATAGTACAACTACGGCAATTGCTATGTTAAATCAATTTTATGTATAATATACACATTAGGATGGTTCAAAATAATTAAATTTCCCTTTACTGTCTCGGTCAATAATATTTTAATATTAACATGGGGAGAAAAACTACAGATCGATTCGATGATTAAGTCGATAAAAAAACCTTTGAACCTTCCTAATACACATTAAGGGCGATGACCAAGTTGGGATTTTATTTATGAAACGAAAGGTGCATTTTTAAAAAAAATAAGTGCAAAGGACGTTGATTATCCTGTTTTTTAAGGGATCGGGTATACCTGGACGACCTTGGGAACCCGGTGATCCCTGTCGACCTGGACGACCTCTACCTGGAGGACCAGGGTGGCCCTGCATTAGCGCTGCCATCTCCGTCATCTGTTCTATATATTGATACGAGTTTTGTTTTTCTTTTTTCATAGGAAACAAATATTCAACAGTAACCACAAATGAGAACTAGTCAGGACGAATCCGATGAAAATTATGTACCGTAAGAGTTCATTGAAGGACGTTTGTATGGCAGTGCATATTACGATATTACAGGACATATAGTGGGAATTATTATTTTTCCAACTCACCCCGTAAGATACTCGTGCAAATATCTCTGATTTCCGCATCGGTTATACTTTTTCCTGGTACACCCTGAAGCCCGGGCATTCCCGATTGACCTCTGTGCCCGGGTGAACCAGGAATTCCAGGTGGTCCCTCTTTTCCTGGCATTCCAGGTTGACCCGCTTGGCCCTCTGGCCCTCTCTCGCCAGCAGCTCCACGTTCTCCTGGCTTCGAGTCGCGCGTTATCGAATGGACAATGTCCCCACTTATTTATTTATCCTATTTTATAGGAATTTGAAAAAAATAGAAAAACAAAACGCTACTCACCATTCCTGGTGCACCTGGTTGACCACGGGGTCCGCTCGTTCCTGGACTTCCAATGTTTTCGTAGACGATGCTGTTGGTGCTGAGCATATCACTTGGTGGACAGGGTGAGCCTGCAGGTCCTGGTGGACCGGGTCTTCCTTCTAGCCCTGGAATTCCGGGAGAGCCTGGAGTACCTGGCAAGCCTGACGAACCCTGAAAACAAAATTTGCTGACTTGCGTGAGCAATTTGAACCAATCGTGCAATATTTCGAAGAGGGTTGATCTTTGCGTGAAAAACATGATGGCCATGAGAACATATTCGAATTTCCAGAATCGCAGAAAACGAAGATTGATAATTAAAAATGCGAGATGATTTGAAACGTTACCAGTGTTTGCTCTTTCATTTTACCATATTTCCTGGCAATCCTCGTGGTCCAACAGGACCCTGCTCTCCAGTCTGACCGGAATCTCCCTTCCCACCATCCTTTCCATTCAGACCCGCTGGACCGCGCTTTCCAATGAAACCCTCGGGACCCCGAGGTCCGACCGGTCCGGGCTCTCCACGAAGCCCAGGAGAACCCTGCCACGATGTGCAAGAAAACAATAGAGTCTCAATACTTTCTAGTAAAAACAATCTTTCTTGTTGCCTTCGAAAAATAAAGATTTTTATATTTTGAAGGACATGACATCAAGCTCTGTAAAAAAAACACCTGCGGTCCTTCCTGTCCGGATAGACCATCCTTGCCAGGAATTCCTGGAAAACCTGGACTTCCAGCCGACCCAGGTTCTCCTTTGATACCAGGCAGCCCATCTTTGCCCGGAGATCCTTGACGCCCAGAAACTTCAAAGCCCGATTCTCGCATACCTATGGGTTAATGGATTCAACTCCCTCAAAAATATTCCAGTGTTTTCTATGAAATTAGTTCATGTATTCTCCCATGCGGACAAAGAAAGGACCATCACCATCCCGTCCTGGTTCACCGGGTTCGCCTTTCATTCCGGCAACACCAACCGTTCCAGGTTCACCCCGAAAACCCATCGTTCCTTGACTTCCTGGTGTTCCAGGAAATCCTGAATCCCCCTTCGATCCTTTGATACCTGATAAGCCGATCTGGCCCATCGGACCAGGCGAACCGGCCAACCCTGGATATCCATAATCCCCACGATCTCCTGAAATGAAAAGCATAGAACCGGATAATATAAAATTGATACTGGGAACGAGATACTCATAAATTTACGAGGATTGTTGAACAGGTCAAATGATCGTCACTGTCCAGTTATTGACACTTTGTATGAAACAAAAAGTGTACGCGCTGTCGATCGAACGTCGTGAAAATAAAGAGGCGACGATGTTGATAGCTGACCGACATAGTTCGTTACAAGTAAATGTGACATATATGCGTATCTACGAATCACATGCTGCGTCGACGCAGCAATAAAGATCGCTACGAATTGATTTACAATCACTGCGAATCGTATAATATCTAGGGCAACGTCGATCTCATTCCTGGATCATTGTAGCATTGTTACTCGGTTCGGGTTGCATCTCTTGTAGGACTAGTTCAATATTGCAAGATAACGGAACTGTTTAATATGATTTAAAAAAGACAAGGAATGTAAACAATATTTTCAGTTAAACATAAAAAACCTATATTCACGCAACACGAAGCGACCAAGTCTTCTTTATTAAGGAGACCTGAAAGATTTATTGATTAAGTGTCGATAAATCATTATTTTAGATCGAACAATCGTTAATTACCAGCTGTTATTAAACGAGCGATCGTTAACGAGGTGCGAAGCACTACTTTGCTTGGGACGAGGACTATTACGTAGGTGTATAGTTATTCTCACTATGCCCGAGCATTAACCGGCTAACAGTGATAAGAGAGAGAGAAAGAGAAAGAGAGAGAGGGAGGGAAAGGGAGAGAGAGAGAGAGAGAGAGAGAAAGAGAGAGGGAGAGAGAGATAACGTTTATAGCAATACTTAACATTTAAGAGTCACGTCATTTACGAGTGTACAAGTTTTTTCTATGATTACATGCCTTTTTCACCACGAATTCCGGGTTCACCCTTTAAAGGAAAAAATGCACTTCCGGATCCAGGAGGTCCTGTCAAACCTATTCCCCCTTTTTCCCCTTTAAATCCACGTTGTCCAGGAATTCCATCGCGTCCAGGTAATCCAACTTCGCCTGGAAAACCTCGTGGTCCTGGTGGTCCCTGATCGGCATATCCACTTCCGTTAGACGGGAATCCTGGAGACCCTGGAAATCCTCGGGGTCCTACTTCGCCCCTTTCGCCTTTGGGGCCGGGAAAACCCTGTTACTCGTATAATAAAAGTATAATAAAGCTGTAAAAAGAAATATATTGCTTTGCGATTAATTTAAGACTTATAACTTGCCTTTTCACCCTTGTAACCCGGACTACCTGATCCTGCCACGCCCGGGATACCCCTCGGCCCTGGGAGACCCTGAGGAGGGTAATTAAAAAATAATAATTATTATTATTGGCTCAGACTCATAAACTGAGAAGTGAGCTAATTTGTAAGTACCATTTTTCCCTCCGGGCCTGGCGTTCCTGGTTGGCCGGGAAATCCTGGCTCACCGATACGACCCTTAATTTTTTGTCATTTTTTTACAATTGTCAATCATCATTTTTAATAATTCCGAATTGAATATTCAACGAAGCAGCTACAAACTAACCGTAGTTCCATTTAGACCAGGAGGACCTTGAGGACAGATTACGTTGCAGCCTGGCCTCCGTTGCGGTAATAGTGGACTGCTATTAATAATCTGACAACGAATTTATGAATTTTACAAATTAAAAAAAAACATCATTCCCAAAAATCTCGCATAACTAAACCTTAAAGCGGACAAACACCCTCTAATTTGTGTTACTAGCATCCCCGCTCACCGGAAGCTCGTCGCAGGTCTCTCTTTGGGGCCTGGTTGGATCGCAATTCAACAGCATCCATTGCAAATCGATCTATCGGCAAATTAACAAAATCTTATTACGGTGAGAATTTTCAATTTTTTTTTTTTTCTTTTTTTTTCAAGATCTTTTTATCGTCGGAACAGTGAAAGCGCCCAAGAAGCTCAATGCTTTCAATTTCTCGCGTGTGTTACTCAAACGGTGGTGATATATTTTCTGCTACGACTGCATAGTTACAAACGTTTTATTAATTAAGCGTTCTGGAATTGGCGCGGAGCTCGCGCACAAAGCTATCACGAAACCATCTGCAAATCCTAGATATGTGTCGAAACATGCTATTCCTGTGAATAATATTCGTATTGCGTGCGGGCCTACAATTGGAGGGTAATGCAAACCGCACAATCTCCGTTCAGGAATCTGGTTACGCATCTGGGATAGAATGTAACGTTCGGTTTACCACCACGTACTTTGCATATATATCGATTACACAATATATATATACATATATAGGCATATGAAGCAGCGAGAAGATTATAAATTTCCAGCGTTCGCAGAATTGCAATTAGACAATTGACAAAACGAGAACGATTCCGTCGTAAATAAATTAAAATTGTCGACGATTATGAGAGAAAAAAAATAAAGCTTACTGGGACAGTCGTGTGAGAGTCGGCGATCTTCGAGATTGAAATCTCGCCTTGAACGTCGATGGGTCCGCAAGGCTTGATCTGCATCGTACCAGTAAGATCGCAGTCCACGTGCAATATTACCTTCTCCTTGAAAACACCAAAGTGAATTTTGTGCCATTGCTTGTCGAATACCTAATTAAAAAAAAATATCGTAATTTCAATTTAGGAAATAAACAAATTTCCTCTTATCGTAATGAAAACTTGTCTATATTTATTTTACGACATAAGTGTGTTACTGACACGAGCAGCCGGAAACGTGAGTGTTTGTAACTTTCCACGGGCGTCAGCGATCGTTAGATCTAGGGTTTGCTTTCGTGGATTGAGCGTTACGGCGAATTCTGAATTTTTTGCCGAGTCGGTTACCCTGAGAACGCTCCACGAGGTTTTCGGTACTTTGCGCGTCTTTAGTGTGCAAATAAAGCTGAATTCCTGTGGCAAACCGGCGGGAAACAATTCTCTGTAATATAAAACGTCGTTGACGAAATTCGTTAACGGTTGAACAGGACGCGATCCGAAATCGAACGAGCTGACCTCGGCAAAAATGTGAACCGTGTCGTTTGTTCGAGGTCAAATTTTGTCGGTCTTTCATTTAAATCATATTCCATTCTCGTGTCGCGTTACCTCGTCGGCAATGTGAGGTCCGCTTCTTTCTCGACACGATAAGCCGTTTGCAATCGATTCGAGCCTCTGACTCTCGTTACCCCCGGGTATTGCGTACCCAACAGATCCAGCTTGTAACGTCGTATGAAGTCGAATGTCTCGAGATCGTCCTCGCCCGGTTTGTACCCTCGACAAGGAACCGGCGGAACGACCAACTCGGAATTTTCTCGTATCTCGAATTCTGTTCGATGATAAATTTAATTAAGATTCTCGTAATATCCATCGTTCGATAAAAATCAAATGAATTCTGGAGAAATTGAGTAGGCGTGAATGGAGAGAGTCGTTAATAAAAAAAAATCTCGATCAATCTCAATCTCGACGATGGAATTATTGTCAGATTATCGATGATCGAGTTTCCACTTTGACCCGTATGGAATTCCGTCCGACATACGAACGGTGTATATAGCAAGCATGGAAGATGATCCCTGGTAGCCTCTCGCGTGAAAGTACGTCACGTTTTAAAAGTCATGATGCTGCAAAAGATCATCGTTCTTACACAAAGTGGCCGTAATTATAAGTGCACATTTCACTCGCGTCGCCGACGACCAAGGCCCTAGGAAGTTGATTTTATACATGCGATGTCGATTCGACGAAAATTTTTATTTTCTTGGACAGCCCTGAAGAAGTAAAGTTTCGAGTGGCTGGTGAGCTCAGCCTCTCTTGAAATGTTTATAAATTCTCTCTCTCTCCCACTTTCCGCTGCATACTTATGGTAGATAAGAGTAAAAGAACGAGAAGAACTCGTCGAAGACGATACGAATCTGGAGCTAGGAAATGCTTAGACCAGTATAGTCTCGAGTAATGCCTGAATATATCGCGTGTGCCCTCGGTACATTGGCCCTAATCGAGGCAGCCAGGCGTTAGCAAAGTTTTTGCCTTTCTAAATTATACACGTCTTTGTCAATTTTTTTTTTTTAATTTCGAAAACTTTTTACCTAAAATTGTTGATCTTTGAATAAACATGTTCGAAGTACGGAAAATAGAATTAGATTAGTAGTGCGTGTTTTTTTTTTTTAATTTTATATATTATAGAGAATTACTCACGGGCGAATGTAAAATGTACATAGGTCAGCACGAGACTCCCTACGATGTAGACTCGACAGGTTCGACGACCTCTGAAAGAGCGACACAATATACGATAAAACGTAAACGCGGGGCTCGCCTTCGAGCCATTTGCGTATTATGTGGAGTAACTGTCAAATACACGTGGTTGTAAAACCGTGACTTGTTCGAAGATTAGGTATAAAAAACCAGTCGGATGATTCGTTTCAAACACAAAAGCAGCGAGAATATGAAAGCAAGAAAAAACGAAAAATCACTACGACTTATTTCCCAAAATGCGATAAAATTTTGATAATCGATTATAAAATATTCATTTTATGATCCAATTAGGATATTTAATCGATCGCTTAAAATAAAAAAGAAAAAAAAATCGGTGCGATCCTGCCAGGATTCGAACCTGGAATCTTCTGATCCGTAGTCAGACGCGTTATCCGTTGCGCCACAGGACCATGGAGACTGAACCATAACTCTTACCAACAAGACAAATGTTAGCTATAGTTTCATACTTTTGAACTATTCTTTTTTTAATTTCTTAACGATCCCACATATCGTGTCGTATGAATATTAACACGTTCTCGACGTGGCTTCTGTCAACCCACGAGAGTTATAAGTCTGGTTGGATTATCTGTTAGACTATACTGTGCCTCTGTCCGTTATATAAATAGGTACTGTTCGACCTCTGAAATATCCGCTCGAGTTGTTTACATCGCCCGCGATAATGTAACATGTTTTCGGATCTCTTATTTTTCATATTCGACGCGCAGCGATTATTACGGATAATAATGAAATTAGACTAACGTAAACTTATCAACAAATTTTATATCACTAAATATCCTCGGTTCTTTACGACTTTATAATTCTTTTAAAAAATCGAAACACAAACAAAAGCCCTTTTTTTAAATGCTGTAACGTAGATTGTACAGTATTTTTATAATTACTCCGTGTCGAGACGCTGTCGTAACTTGTTACGCGTGTATATGTACGCGCATATCGAACGAAACGTTCACGGTGAGCTATAGATAGACGCAAAGCAGAGGCTCGACGCCGAGTAATTAAAAAGAACTTTTTTTCCATCAGTACTTACATTACACGCGACGGAGACATATTGCTAGTTCAATGTAGATGGAGTACTGCGACGAGTGTATGCAATCGATGTGACATTTCTCCTTGACCTTATCGGTACCATTTCTACGAGACGAACGATAAAAGATACCTTCAACATTAATCTGGTCCGTTAGGAAGATAAATTATACAAATAACAATTTTATCGTTTAATAATCGATATTCACCAGAATGTAACAAATATTATTACACATTATCACACTAAAATACATTAAAATCATACAATGTAATATTTAGTAAATTCCCTCCAGGGACTACGTCCTTTTTCTGCCGACTAAATAAAAAGAAATAGGGGGCAGAAAACTCCCGAGCATTATTGCCTATGCACCCTTTTCGCTTTTCCACCTCGGGTGCATCGTATAGTAAAGAAAGGAAAAAAAAGTTATTTCTTTCGTCGACTGTCCAAAGAGAGAAATACGAAACGTCGATATAAGCCATAGGACAAAGTTTTGTAACTACTGGTATATAATATATTTAATAGCCGACATTCGCATGGTGAAGAGAGTTCCCTAATGGAAAATTGCACATGAACGAGAATTCCTCGTGAAAAAAAGAAGAGCGAAAAACGGAAGCATATCGACCGCGCTTTCCGTTCTATTTGATGTAAAACCACAGGGTCTCTTCAAGAGTTTTTATCCTTCGAGAACGAGAGAGAGAGAGAAAGAGAGAGAGAGAGAGAGAAGGAGAGAGAGAGACTCAGAGACCCATTATGTGAAAACATATACAATATTCTTCAACCGCTGGGGACCCTACGACACATACATGCGTATTTTTATGTGTACTTCGCTATATATATATATATCTCTCTCGAGCACATGTCAGAGCGTGTCAGGTATGCGAGACGACGACGGTATTACTCAGGGTCAAGCTACAGCTTCGAAAATTTCTTTACAGAGTAATACAAACTATTTGATTTCTCAGTTATTTCCGAGTAATTTAAGGCTTCTCGTTATATACAACGCTATTTTTACCGAATTAGTCATCCACGGATAAGACGTAACGCAGGGATCGATGACGCATCGAGACTGATCGATCAAAACAAGTCCGGGCTTTATTATTGGGCCAGTTATCGTACCGATGAAATAATATTTGTTCGTCGTAGAAAGGTGGTCGAAAAAAAATATGGGGTTCTTTTATATACTCGATGGCAACGCGATCGCTCGCGCGGCTCTCTTATCGTTTATGAAGTTTCCGGTATCGCAGCCGGGACTTCGGGGTCTTTCGTACATCTTCGACGTCAGGATGACGCACGCAACGTAGTCCGGTCTCTCGTCGCTCCTCGCGATGTTGTCCGTTGACGTTTCTACGGAAGGCCAAAACGGCGCGAGCGGCACCGACGCCGGTTGGTTCAGTCAGTGTTGAACCGACGCTCGCATTGGTTGGACACACGCGTTACAATTTTTTTCTTCTCTTTCTCCCCACCCCATACGGGCGATGGACAAAGGAAACACGAAACGATCTCCCGAATCGCTGGGAATTTGTGCGACGGGTCTCTAGGAGGCTTGGGACGGCGTCAGTTTCCCTCGGTCGAACTAACGGTGAGCAGGTAGTCGTTGTCGTCGTCATCTTCGTTGTCGTCGTCTAGTACATGCACTGAGGTATATATAAGGACTGTGAAGCTAATACTAAAATGTCATTGTTCGACGAGCAACGCTCGTGGTTGGTCGGTGAAACGAGGCTCGTTCGATCAGCTTCGATTTTCATTCATTTCTGTTTATCTCGCAACGATAGCGAGTCGACGGAGTTATTTGTTGGTCCTGTCGAGACGTCCGACTGGTTCTGATCGGTGATAGAAAAATCAAACGAACGGCAAGACCGAGCGTCGATAGACTTATGTGAGAACGATATGATGTAACGCGACATGTGGTTTATGCGTATAATTACTTTCTCCGCTCGTCGTACAGGCTTCGAGTCAAAATAGCCAAACTCTAATGATTGATAACTCGTGTGACGTATAGTCTCGCCATAATATCGCGTTGTGTGCGTCGTTGAGTTCTCGATTACACCAGCTCGCTCGCGTCCCCCGAAACCACGCGCGAGCGTTCACGAAATGGCCGACTCGGGGGGGTATCGGGCTCGCTTCGTCATTGCCATAGAGCTTATTAGGATTTTCGATCGGCGATAAAGTCTATCGATTCCTCTCTGTGAGAGAAAAACAATAATCGATACGACGGAAGATCTCGTTTTCTGTTTATTTCTAGAAATACTCGGTTCGTTAAACATAAGTCGTCGCGAACCTCGACAAAATGGCGCCTATCTCGTTGATGAACGCGTACGAACAGACACCTAACGCTGCACGTCGTCGACCGTCGAAGATCGAGAAACAACGCTCGGCTAGCGTCAATGAAGATTTGCCGGAAAAAATCGACGCTGCTACGATCGATAATAAAATCGATTTTTTTCGATTCATGGGACTGGAGATCGCTAAAGTTAGCGATAAGAGTTCCAACGCTAGCGACGAGAGTCGTTCGATGGATGAAACGGACTCGTTGAAACGTACTTGTAAATCATCATATGTAATGAGCGACAGTAGTTACGACGGTGGAACCGAGAACAATTTTAGTTGTCAATATCAGTCGAAACCTCACTATAACAACAAAAATCGTCGTATCGAAGATACGATCGATTATTATAAGTTCGTTAGTCTCGTAAGAGAGTGTAGGGTCGTTATAAAGGGTGAAAAGTGTCGTATCTGCGGTAAAACATTCAAGTGTATAAAGGACGTGCAAGTACACGTGAAGAAGAAGCACAGAAGAAAGAAGACGAGAGCGAAGGTTGTCTTGAAGATCGGTAAAGAGGTTATTTCCAGAGTACCGATAAGAAGAAAATATTTGAAACGAGCCGCTAATCTGGAAAATCGTACGATCGTAATTAGGAACGATGTCGAGTCGTGCAAGAATATATGCTCGATCGATCGAGAAATCGTCGACTCTCGGACAGAGACGCCGATCGTCGATCTCGAGGATACCGATGCATCGAATTCGATCACCGAACGGGACTTGCTGCTGAGTCCATTGAGCGATCTTCGAGATGGATCTCGCAACGATGACGAGGAGGACGTAAGAGAAGTGCTGAGGATCACAAGATCGAGGAAATCGGTATCGACGATCAATCACGAAACGCCTAATCGCATGGAACGCGAACTTTTGCTGTCTGACGCGATTCGCGAATTCGATCGGATCGATCACGATCCCATCGATCTGATCTCGTTTAGCGATGACTACGAGCATCTAGCTGACGACAATAACGAGGACTATTGTTGGGTGGGGGACGAAACTTTGCAAAATCGTCATCTGGATCTCGTCGAGAACAATTGTTCTTTTCACATACAGAACGATTGCGATATTGATTTTACCCTCGAGGGTGTGGAATCATCGACGCGCTTCGATCCAAAATATTTCGATGACGAGAACGCCTCCATTCATTCCGTGAAGGAATATCAGAAGGAGAATAACGATGTTCCTGATTTTATCGATTATGCTCATTGTCTGGAAGGAAATCATACCAGTAATAATAATAATAATAATAATAATAATAATACGAAAAATAATAGTTATCCGCTGGAAAGCTCGTTTTACAATGAAGAGCGAATAAGGGAGTGGAACCAACTTACGCGGATACCAAAATTCACCCTTAGTGATAATCTCAACCGTGCTAAAAGGCATCCCAACGTTCTTATCAAAGAAGAAATCATTCTGGATGATCTATTGTGATTTGGGATAAGATCTCAAACTTTAAAAGTTATGCCGCGTACTATATAACTAAACAGTCTGACTGAGAAAAATATAAGTGAGGCATTTGAGAAATTATATTGTACAGTTTATTATCTTAAGGATATTGTTAATAAATTTGTTTTTCACCGAAAAAAAGCGTGTCGTGAAATGTTATTTTGCATATTTCAGGCCTTCGCTCATTAAGAGTCAGGGTTACAGGCGACTAGAGATTCGAAAACGCGATCCATACTTTCTCTGACACTGAGCAACCGATCGTGTTGAAACTTTGAGGATACCTAGAGAATTATGGCAAAAAGTGGCTAAATGTTTTTTTTTCCAAAATTTTGAAATGAGTGCTACATGCGACGAGCGATTCGTACTTTCTTCGGCATTGAGCAATCGATCGCGTTAAAGCTTTGAGGGAATTATGGCAACAATCTTAGAGAAACAAAAAACACTTGGCCACTTTTTGCCACAATTCTCTGGACACCCTGAAAATTTTAACGCGATCGGTTGCTCAGTGCCGGAGAAAGTCCGAATGGCGTTTTTGAATCGCTCGTCGCCAGTAACACTGACTCTTAAAGCTTCTTGGATTTGCGAAACTCGAACTTACAACGACGTTCGACTCGCCCTTTGAAAAGATGAAGTCAAAATAAAAGTGGTACGAGTGGTCGTTACAAGTACGAGTTCTAAAAATCTTCTCTTGGTGACGATCTATACAAATATACGTGAAGACAAGATTCTAACAACTAATTGGTGTTAGCGTAATTAACATGGTACTCACGCGTTGTCGTTTATCACATGACCCGGTTGGACGGTTACTTAATTTTGAAAACTATCGAATATTTAAAATAATGTAGAAAATAAAAAAATAAATTGGCTAAAATCGAGGATCCTGCTGTCGAATTGATCGATGAAGTAAATTATTTCGACAAACACGATTTTGTCAACACTCAATGGAGAGAATAGATATTAGTAGCTCGAGATAGATATTAAACGGAGCGCCTTGCCCGGCTGCCCGGTGCGGACTAATAAGACCTACCACGCGAACCAAGAATCCCCCCCGCGGTTTATTGTGTACACACTGTACTCTGTGCGATTCTACAGATTTGCTCTCACTTGTCTCAACACGTATGTGTATATAACTACGTACCCATATACATCTGCCGAACGAGAGAGCGACAAAACATATTTTGTCTTGTTATGTACACACTCTGAACGAATAGTGCTGCTCGAGCTACAAGCACGAAAAGATTTGATCGAGATTGTGCATCCGCTGATGATATTAAACGCGATACGCGTGATTGCTTTACCGGATGCATCGTATTTTCTTTGTACTATTTTTTCTTATCTCAAAGAGAAAAAATCGAAAACGATCTCAAGAACGTGTATTTCTTCTCATTATTGTTTTTTGTTTTGTTTTGTTTTTTTTTCACGTAGGACATTCATTCTGCAATTAATACTTACGGGACATAAAACGTTGTTCGCGAAAGACGACAATGATGATTCGTTACTCCCCTTTTCTTTTTACGTCTTCACTAATTTTCTCAAATTCGTGAAAATTTTCAAGACACTCGTTCATCGCACAATACGCGTTATCTAGCGCCCTTTCGAGCGTCACTTCCAACAAGGCGTAGAGACTCTCGATCGGCTGACTCGTCCAGTCCTCGGTCGATTGGACTATTTTCTGAAGTAAATCTTGAATTTGAGAATCCGTGAGCTTTTCTGAACTTGCCGTGGCAGTTTTTGAGGACGAAGTTCTACAGGGCAACCGTTGCCTTTTCGCTGCTGAATCCTCGCCAGCTGCACTGTGCTCGCGCTTTGTTGCAGCTCCTTCTGGGAGAACGTAAAACGTGAGGTCGATTCACGATATTTAGTCGATTCGAAAAAAAAAACGTACTTGTCTTTGCTCCTGAGCTGTTACCAGGACCGACCGCACTCAGTTTGCTTCTGGCTCGAGTCTCTATTCTTTTTTTCTTTGGCAACGCTTCCAACGATTCGGCTTAAAAAAGAAAAATAAATAATACAATTAATCAAGATAATTAGACGTACTTAAAGGCGACTTAGACGTAGTCGAGACTTACACGAGCCAGCGATATCGAGGAATTGAAGGCTGTTGGCTTTTTGCTTTCGATTGTCCGTCTTCGGTTTTCTCGGACCCATTATGGGAATAAAATCGGCTGTTGAATAAAATTAATGTACAAAATACCTTTCTTTTCTTGTTTAAAATTTAAATAACTAATTGAGAGATTATGGCAGAGGATAAATCGAGGTTTAGATTACCGTAGGATGGTCTATTCGAGATGTCGTTAGGCCCATAATCGCACGATTTAATCTTGAAGAATAATTGTTGAAAGAAAGCCAGACGTTCCGAAACATTGGGTGGTTGAACTTCATAAACTTCACCCTGATGCTCATCGTACAAGACTGCGATCTGGTACCAATTCATACTTTTTGGTCAGACATTAATTTTCCTTATTTTCAATTATAAGTTGTAAATTGTGAAACTGACCTCTGCTGGAACCTCGGCGAAATTACAACCGGCGGTAGTTAAAACTAATAATTGTACGGAACGATCGAGACCTCGCATCAAAGACATAAAAACTACCCTCGCTGCTTCATCGACCAAATCCCACCAGGACAGAATGTCCGGCACGTAGAGCAACGAGGGAAGGGTGTGTCTCGCAGCCTTAATTTTCTGTAAATTATATGATACAGGTTTTTCTAGAATTCTTCATAAGCCATTGATCTGTTTAGGATTTGAAAAAGTCAATAAAGCACAGAGTAAAGAAATGATAAAAAGGTTTTCACTTGAATTATGGTTTCTTCAACAGCCCGTCCGGTTTCTTCAAATAGCGTTGTCACGTCCAGCACGTGGCACGGTAAGTGCTCGAGGGTATGAAGAAGTGCGGGTCCCAGATGTCGAGTATGGGAATTGTCACTGCCGCAAAGTAAAATTCTCGGACAGCTGGACGATTTCGAAGACCCTTGACCATTACTTGAGAAACATACGTCCTTTATTGTCGAAACTTTGTGAGGCTTGGATTTTGTAAATATTTTTTTCTGAGGACTTACATATCTTCAGAATTTAACATTCCTTCTGGACAAATGCCTTGTAATCGTGCCAATATAGAGCAGAGGCTATCTTCGAGTAAGGGTTGGACCTTCGTTGGTAAACATTTGACTGGGAGAATGGTAACTCGATGAGATGCGGGGACGATGTTTTGTTGAGCTTTTACAAAATCTTGTTTTTCGACCTATCGAACAAGATTTAGACAGTAGGACTACTTGACTATGCCTATCTTTAAGTGATCTCTCGTTAATACTTTAAGAAATCTCTCATTAATATCTTAAGAAATCTCTCATTAATAACTCGACAGATTTCTCATTAATACCTTAAGAGATCTCTCGTTAATATGATACTTCGATTTGGAGGTATAGATCTGTGGATAATGCCTTCGAACACAGCACATAACGGCTTCTGCACACAACGCTTGCAAATCACTCCCACAATAACCGACAGTTTTCGAAGCCAAGTAAGAAAGAAATTTCACCGGTGGTTTTTGTTTCCAGCTTCTAACGTGAACCTAAAGCACGATTCTTAAATTAAGCCCTTATAGCCAGACTTATTTTCACGCGATTAAATAAAAAGAAAGGCTTAATATGAAAAAGGAATGTTATGTAAATTGGATGAAAATATTAGGATTTCAGATAATCTGTACCGAGAGAATATCTTTTCTCGCCATGTAACAGGGAAGTGGAAAGTAGAGTTCGCGATCAAATCTTCCTGGTCTTCTGAGAGCCGGATCGATAGCGTCCAATCTGTTGGTAGCACCGATTACGATTATTTCAGAATTATTATCGAGACCGTCCATGAGAGCCAACAGAGTCGAGACTATGCTCGAATGTACGATATCCTGCCGATCCGATCTCACAGGTGCCAGACCGTCCACCTCGTCGAAAAATATTATGCACGGTTTGCTTTGCTGAGCCTGAAACGAAACAAAAAACGTTAAATCGTTGAAAGTATCGGTTTCGGTCAAAATATGAGAAATATCGTTTCAACTTACCAGTTGAAAAATTTTCTGCAATTTTTTTTCACTCTCACCGACCCACTTGCTGAGACAGTCCGATCCTTTGCGCGATATGAATGATACTTTTCTCCCAGAAGTACTGCATTCTGCTGCCAATGCACTGGCGACGAGAGTCTTACCGGTGCCTGTGTTAACACGTGATAATAATTTTTAAGGATTTTGACAGAGGAATTTGTTCATCAGAGTGTCGTATATTTTGGTGAAATTTTTACCAGGAGGACCATAGAACAAAAGGCCACGTGGTGGTCTCAAGTTGAACTTGGCGTACACATCACCGTAGGTCAAGGGAAAAAGAACGGTCTCTTTTACAACCCTTATGTGCTTCTCTAGACCACCGATGCACGTAAAGTCCTTCACCGACGTCATTTTTCTTCACCACAGGATCCTTTTCGTACTTGAAGATATTTCATTGAAAACAAAATTTTAACTTCTCGACAAAAAGTCTCGGTACACTTGCATTTCTGGTTATGCTCTCTCAAGGAGTATCGACACTACCACTGGAATTTAATACAGAATATTCAAAGTTATTTAAATCCTTTCACAATTAAATTTCATATTTCTGGCATTTCGTTGACGGTGCGATGGAAAATATAACAAAATAAAAATAAACATATGAAACGAGGTTTTTTAAACATCTATCTTGAAGGTCGCCAATAAGGGAACGGTTATCCCGTTTTAATCGACAATTATCATGTCGATAAATTATGAAATTCTGTTTTCCTTTATTTTAATACATACAGTGTATGACAAGAAAGTGTACTTATCCGTTAAAATAAATAAGGCAGTGTATGCTTTTTTCCTTCTCTGTTTGCGATCGTTTACGGGTTCATGATTTTTTTTTGTTATTGTAATTAACGTTGGAAATTAATTTAGCACACTCAACGCTTTCTGCAAGTTGGATCGGCGCACGACAAATTTTTATTTCCACCGTTTTTTTTTCTCTTTCATAAATTAGCATTGCTACGATCCTTTGGCGTATTTTTTAAAATTTTATCGACAGGTCAGAAAATAACAGATATGAATGAGAAAAACAAGATAGAACATACGTATTAAAAATGGCAGTGTAGACTGGAAGCTCTTCCACTTTGTTCACTCGTATCGCTCGTTTTTCAATAGATTTTTCTCATTAATAATAATCGTGGCGATACAGAGAGATGATAGCACTTGTATCAGACGGCACCCAAACGATTTTCAACGAAATCTGCGTCATTTTTCGAGAAGGACGGTTGCGGGTGAAATTGTCAAACGAAATCTGGGCTAAAAATATATATATATATACACATATATATATATATCGGTACGAATAAATCGGCGAGATAGCGACTGTATCAGATGCGTGACGAATAAATAAATATCGATGGATAAGAATAGAATCGTTAGATATTCATTAGAAAAATAAAGTGATTGGTTCTATTTCCTGTACGAACAACACTTTTGGTAACTGAGCGATCACTTAGTCTAATACCCTTAATATTCTTTTTTTACTTTTCTTCCTGCTTTCTTTTTTTTCTTCTCTTATAACTGTCTCTGTAGATACTTTACATTGTGATTAATCCATACTCGTCGATACCTTTCGTCCGCTTGCTCTCAATCTAGGCCCAAAACTTAAACTCTACAACTTTGGTTGCCACTGTGGATCGTTCATCGGGCCCACACCCGTGGCTTATTTCTTTCGTTTGTGTTATTTCTTCGTCTGTTCAAACATTCAAGCAGCACTGCATACAAGAGTTACCATCATCTTTGTTCGAGCCTCGATCTCAGTGAATCAATCCTCACCCTCTGCGAACTTCGTTTGGCGGGCAAACTCGGATTCCCGTTTGACAAGATTATCATTAATTAATTTTCTTCACGATCATAGGGGTTGATGAAAAAACATAGCTGCCTCGAATTAAACTACAGAACAGTTCTTACAAGATGGTTATCGGAGGTCACATTTTCTTCCTCGTCTTATTTTCTATCACAACGAAGAATAGGCACATCGATTAGCGATGCTTGTCACTCGTTATGTACGTGGTAAATAATTATTAAAAAAAAAAAAAAAAAAAATGAAAGATACAAAATCTGATTGGCAGCGTGACGACGAATGATGCGTGTCGCTACTCGTTCGATCACCTCGAGCGAGATGTGATAATTATCTGATAATTTCTAAACAAAAAAATCTATGCAAAAAAATTAAGTAGGTATGTACAGAACTATGTCTACACCGAACAGAAGAGCTACGTCATTAATAAGACGCTAAGAAAGAATAATGAATCAGCATTATTTTCGGCAGTTTGAGAAAAAGAAGATCGTAGACCTATCAATGGGTAATCCAGATAATATTTGTGCCGTTACTAAAGACTACTGAACAATGATAAACAAATAAGATGGTATTATATTCTCCTAAGTCGGACTTCATGACGCATCATGAATATTCTCTGAATGCATCGAAGCGTCCGGTGGCTCCGCGCTTACAGTAGCTTTATACACTTCGAAGCGTTGGAGTTCTTTGAGCAAGTCCTGAAAAAGAGAAAGAAAGGCGTATTGGTCGAAGAACAACGAATACAAAATGTGAAACTCGAAGCACGGATCGTCTTTGAATTGTCTTACCTTTGGCAGTGATTTTCTATTGTATTTGTGGGAGAATGTTCCGACGCATCGACTCAGCTGTACATAAATATCACACAATACCTCGACGGAGAAATTCGTTGTAATGTCAATGGTTCGATGCCACGCGTTCTCGAGCTCTGACTTGTCAATTATCACTTTATCGTTATCACCAGACTTGACTGGACTAGAATCGCTCTCGATTGCAAATGTTAGATCGTCAGTACTCTCGCGTCGCGACGACGAGCTCGAACCGCTGGCGCTGGTTTCCGAGGTTTTTGCATCTTCGTTATTCGCGTTTTCCGTCGTACTACCCATTGTCTCGTTATTCGTTGAGAGACTCTCGATGATAGACCCATCGGCGACATTAGGCTTAGTTTCTTTGATTCTCTCGCTGGCAGAATCATTCTCGGAGTCTGTATTATCGAATAAAGTCGTATGGCCGTTTAAAACGTTGTTCGCTTCGGTCTCGAATTCTTGAAACTTCTCCAGATCTATGCCTGTTACAGAATCGTTTGGTGGTGAAGATTTGCTTGCCGGTATCTCGGTAGGACTGTTCTCGAACATGATCTTCTTCTTCTTGTGAACTTTTTTCACATAGCCTCTCGCCCAAGCGGGTATCTTCCGTTTTCTCGAACTACCGAACTTTCGGCCATTTACAACGACGCTGCCGCCCGGGCTCGTGGAATATTTTTTCTCAACTTTTTCTCCCACGTTCGTATTCTCAGCTTTGAGAACTACTTCAGGCGCATTCGTGTCTTTACGGTTCTTTGATATCTCACGACATTTATCCTCGAAATCGGAATCTAGCTCGGCCTTGATGAGAGCATATGCATTATCGCGCAATGAACAAGCTCGATGACGTATCAGCTTGTCAGCAGGATCTCTGAGGGGGAAATAATGATAAATGTAGAGAAAGTTCTTGTGATTTATCGTATTACTGCGCTCATTATTACGAAGCGTATTATGAACTAAGACGAGTGGTCTTCAATGGGGCAATTTTCAATCCCGTATGGAACTTTGATTTACATCGCGGACATACTTAAAAGACGTGTTTCCCTTTCGAGTTTTCGAGTGATGAATTTTACATAACGAGTATTGCTTTTATGGCGTTATTTAGATGGCGTAAGAAATTGAAAACCACTGATTTTTAACTACAGAGCAACAACAGCAATGGAGAAACAGGATAAACTGTGCTACCTCTTCAAAATTCCGAGGGAAGGCCTATCGCGCAAGCTGACATGGAAAACACACAACATGTATGTAAATGAGTGATCTTTTGTGTCCGTTGAGAGTACACAAATACAGATTTTGTTCGCAAAAAGTTTTTTGCGACAATAATCTTCGGACGCGAATGATGCAACGCTTTCTATCGTATACCTCAAGCGTCGATACATTTAACGTTCCTAATCGATATTGTGTAAAAAAAAACTAGTCTTTTTTTTTAATTGCGAATTAATTATGATGACCTACCTCTCTGGGTTGTATTCCAGCGCGTTGCGGCAGATGAGATCGATGTCATCGAGAAAATCACGGGCGCAGAGATAAGAATGCATATCGATTTTGGTCATCATTGTCTCGAGATCCATCGGTTGTTTTATTATCGTGTTGTAATCAGGAACTTCTTCGGTGTCTACTGGTTTTGTAAACATGAAAAATCTGTAGAGAAAAAATGAAGAATAAAATTGCGAACAGCATGGTATTTTTCAATGAATTAAGCAAAATTGTATAAACTTCTTACTGTCGATTTCTCGCGATTTTAGCACAAATCTCTCGTAGAAATATTCTCAATTCTCTCAGAGAAACTTCTTCCTTCTCGTACAACACTCTTTTCTCATCTTCCGTCAATTTCTTTGGTATAATATCCGGTGCTAGCGGAAGTTCTTCGTGAGCCTTTACCGTCGGGTCTCTGACTTTTGGAGCTTTGAGCGATTGAATCATAAATATCGGTCTAAAGAACGTGGATCTTTGCTCGTCGGATGGTCTCTTCATCGAATAAACTTCACCGCGCAATTCGCTGAAGAGATTTTTCAACTTCGGTGAGAGATTCGGATACTTGACGTCACTCGTTGCAAGAATTAAGACCGGCAGGCAAGGATCGAGAGCGGCGATACGACAAAGAAAAACGGCTTTGACCGTTTCAGGGACAAGAGGCCACCATTGATCGATAGATCGGATATAAATTATAGAGGGTATGTTTCTAGTCGCCTCATTGAATACCTGCAAAAGAAAAAATTAAGTTTAGCCTCATTACATTTATGCCAAGACAGTAATTAACTAACCTGAACACAAGTTTCCTCGGGCGATCTTGCGCTCTCGGCAAAGAGCGTGCTAACGTCGAGCGTCTGAACAGGCACGTGTTCCATACGATACAACAAAGCTTGAGCCAAACGTGGTCCTTGACCATGAGCCATATCATCACCAGAAACTAATAAGCGTGGACGATGAATACCTTTAACCGTTTTAATCCTGAAACCAAATTCATTAGTTCCAATCCATACTTTCACCGATAGATCTGCAATGAAGGAGAAGTAAAACAAAATAGGACTAATACTTTGACAACGAGGGTTTCACTCCTTGTGGAAAAATTCCTTTGACGACAGTTACTAATTCCTCGAGAGCAGGTCCCAATAGTGGGACCAAGAACGGCTGGAGTTTTCTACTTGTACAAGGAGCTACTCTGTGTGAAGACGGCACGAGGATGGAACTCGCTTGCATAAAGTCGCGTTTTTTCACCTGAGGCAAGAACAGAGAAATATTTCGTTATAAACTTTTCCTGAATTTTCGTTGAAGATATACGAAAATAAACAGTGTACCTCCACGCGTTGTGGATCAAGCAACAATCGTTTGTTCGTCATGTAAATTTGCGGATACGTTCTTCTCAAACCCTGAAGAACCGCTTCGGTGCAAAGAGCTCTTAGATCCGAGCCGCAATATCCAGTCGCTTTTTCCGCTAGAACTTCGAGAAGTGGCTCGGGAGGTGGATCTGTCCATTTATTGACGTGAATCTTGAGTATCTCAAGTCGCTCTTTCATAGGTGGCAGTGGAAAGAACAATTCGCGATCGAAACGACCGGGTCTGCGAAGAGCGGGATCGATCGCGTCGATTCTGTTCGTAGCGCCGATTATTATGACCTCGCCCCGATCGCTAAGACCGTCCATTAGAGCCAGCAAGGTCGAGACTATGCTGGCATGAATCTGATCTTGTTTCGTGCTTCGAACCGGTGCGAGACCATCGATTTCATCGAAAAATATAATGGACGGTTTCATTTGTTGCGCTTGCTCGAATAACAATCGCAATTGTCGCTCGGATTCACCGACCCATTTTGATAGACAGTCGGCTCCCTTTCTCATGAAAAATGCGACTTTCCTTTTGCTACCTTGGCTACACTCGTTGGCGAGAGCTCGAGCAATAAGTGTTTTACCAGTACCTGAATTAATTTGATCAATTATTTATCGATTCTCGCATGAAGTTAAACTTGTGTCAATGTTCCTCGGAATAATGATGATAAAAATTATAAATCGTACCCGGTGGACCGTGAAAGAGTACGCCCTTGGGCGGCGTGATATGAAATCGTTCGAATACATCGGGATACATCATTGGAAATACAACCATTTCTTTGAGGCAGTGAATATGCGATTCCAAACCACCGACGTCGTTGAATCTTATATTAACGTCGAGGGTGATAGGATCGATATCGGCTTTTCTATCCGTAGGACCACCGGTAGGTATCACCGATTGTCTGAGCAACAGAATTTTGTGCTATAGCTTCAAGATTCTCAAAAACGTAAGATCGAATGTTACACGAACGGAATTTGCACAAACCTGCTCTTTTTCACTTTCTTTTTATCGTATCGTTGTTGTTCCGATTCGCTAGAGTCGCTCGAGGTCGAACTTTTTGATCTGTGTTTACGGCGTCTCATCGAATTAGTGAGAACACTCCTGAGAGCTCTGATAGAACGCCGTACCGGCTCGACGTTCGCTTGAAATCGATCGATCGTCGGTTTTTTCTGACGCAAGCTGTATTTTCGCGGACCAGGCGAATCCGACGATTCGCTCAAATCGCTATCGTGATCCGACAATTTTTTACCTCGCTGCAATTGTCGCTGTGTCGTTCGTCTCGTTCGTTTTATACGGGTGTACATGTCCTCGTAACCCTATACGTAAATATATATTTTTCAAATAAAAGAAAAATCGTGGTTTTTCGCATTGTCGAATGCAAAATTTCTAACGTCCGTCGATCGTACTTGCGGCGTTGATTGATCGTTGCAAACATCCTCGTTATCCGAATTATCATTATTATCCGGTCTTTCGCTTTCCGGTGAACTTTCCTCGTTTGCCTGATTTTCCTTAGTTTTAACCTTTTCGTCTTTTTCCGTTAAACTACCGCATAATCTAGTTACGGGACCTTCTCGCGCGCGACAAGGAATTTCGACACTTCGCGTTCTGTAATTAAACACGGAAATAAATAATAAAATTGATCAATTATCGTAAATTTTTGTATATAAAAGTGTAATTTTCGTAGCGATACTGACCTAAGTTCTTTCTCATCGTTTGTTATAACACTATCAGCCTTACTTCTTGAGCCATTCTTTTCCTTTATATCTTGCCTCTCGGTCAAATCTCTCAGACTCTTTTCTTGATCTTGTCTTTCCCTTATTTCCCGACTTCTATCGCTTCTGTCTCTGAGCTCTCTGCCATTCATTTCTGATCTATCTCTGAGGTGTCTTGCGGAAGTTCTGCTCGTGGGTGGATGATTTTCGCGTGATTTTAAAGGCATACGATCTCTAACATCGCGTGGTCTTTCCTGAACATCGTCCGCCATTTCTTTATCGGACGAAGAGCCATGCTGTTGGAACATCGGATACCCCTTCAGAGTTTGTTTACCTGAAAGTTTTCTAGATGAGTGACTTTGCTTTAATTTTAGTTATCTTCGCGTTACGCTCTGCTTTCCAATGTTTTTTGTATTGGTTACCTAAAATCCAACTAGTATTCAGATTGTCGTAAGTCTGCATTCGGTTGCGAGTACTGCGTCTCACGCTAAGATTTTTACTAGTCAAATGTGCCCTGTTTCCTGCATGAGATCGCAGAGTTCGCAAACTCTTTGTCCTCCTGACTGTGGAGCCATGACAACGGCTATGAACGCTGAATATATCCTCGTCCGAATCCATCGAGTCTCCCAACCCCAGTGTAGTATCGTCGTCAGACATAGCTAATTATACAGTTATGAAATGAAAAACTTCTTTTTTGTATGGAAAAGGGTTTTGAGGTAATAGTGCTCATTGATCTGCTGTACTATTGCCGAAATATCTTGAAGTCTGTGTATGTGCATTGATGCTGTATAATTACAAAGTTTATAACTCGAGAATGAAAGTGAAAATTTAATGCACGAGTAAAAGAGTACTTTGCTTTTTTTAATCACAATTTGAGTACCCTGTAAGAAATTAATATTCAAATTGAAAACTGAACGTTCATTGCTCTTCGTTTTCACAGCACTGAAATTTGCTTAGCCCCTTTTTGTGAGCCCAATTTTTATTCAATATCACACCGCATAGTAGGACCATAAAAAATAAAAATTACCAATTATCCATTATTTTTTAATAAGAAAAAATATTTGAGATATATGTCCTTGGATGAAATTTTGGAGATTTATATTTTTCATTGTAATAAAGGCTTTACGAAACAGCAAAAACAATTATTTTCGACGGGAATATACGAAATTTCATCTTTCGATTCTACGTATTGAAAATAATGGCAAGACCAGCGATAATAAAATATTTTCGTAATAATAACAATAAACAAAGCGAGACATAGCATTGTGCATTATTTGTACTCACTGTCGATTGCGAAACATTCGCGGAGACGTGTCAATTGATTTTTCGTGTATTCGCGTTTTTATGAAAGATCAATCATCTGGCTATCGCAAGAAGGAGATGTGATGATGAATTTATGAGAATATCTAGCATATTCTTCAATATGCTTTCGAAGGACTGGAAACGTTGCAAACTGGATTTAGAACCTTGTGGCTGCTCGAGAGATTGCTACGCTCAGTCTCCGTTACTACAAGACGCTGCTCAGTGGTATTTCACCACTGGTACGTAGCTATTGTCGCTTCGACGAAACGACACAATCACTCGAAATCACAGTCACGTTACGAAAGTAATATTACGCGTATTTCCTTCATTAAAACAAGAAACGGAAATATCGAAAGAAACAAAACTCTTCCAGGGTCACTCGCCATTGCAAGATGCAGCAAGCCTTTTCTGAAATTAGCTATAAACGGTGTTCGCTGACACAACGAGTTTAGCACGCATGTGTGTACCGTTCGGGGTGTGCACTCGGTTATACGGAGTAGTCACGTGACTAATACTTTTCTCCAGCATGTGGCGCCCTGAAGTGTCAAAGTGAGCAAGTTGTCTTTGTTATCGACAGAGACTCAAATCGTAGGTAGAACAGTTCACTGTTAATTCCACCTCATGAGATATAAACTGTCCATAGGTAGCTACTCTTATCACTCTCTCTTTTCTGTGGATTCTTGTAACGTACTGTGTAACTTTGGCGCGAACATTGTCGTTATTCCCCTTTTGAACTTCGATGCCACAATTCCTCTTGATACGAAAAACCACATAATCTTACGAGGTACGTAATAATTGATCAGGTTTCATTTAATCTCATTAAAAACGAGCTAGCACTGCACCAAATTTTCGTTCTACGAAACCTTGTTACTCTTCGAACTCTTCGGCACCGTCACATAACCTTTCAGACTGTTTTTGCATTATCAAGGTCATACAAACAATGATTGACGGTTCAGATACAATGAGAGAATACCATTATAATCTATTGGTGGGACTGATACGAAAAAAAAAACATTCGCTCTCTCTATAGTGATAATAAAATTCATACATGCATAGGTGAACGTTAGACGCTCACAAAAGTCGTTGAGGAATATGCAGCACACGTATAGCTTATCAGAGACACGTGCATTCGCACATTTGCACATCTTAAGTTTTATACAGATATTCACCGACGAACTTCCAATTATTTAACAGCTAGATAGAGTATTAAGTGCAATTACTGTCTCTCGACACGCATAGACATAGAGTATGTGCGTTATACCACTCGAGCTGTGCAGCGAGCAAAAAGATAATAGTGTATTATTGTAACAATATTTTAGAATGATGGACGACGCAGCAACAGCACGTTTAAAAGCCTATGTTACAGACAGTAACGAAGTGCTAGAATTTAAACTGATTCGTCAGGAAGAAGATCTCGAAGACGATGAAGTAACATTTAAACCAGAAATGTCTCACCAAATATTCGGCGATAGGTAAGTTTGTACAAGTACACACAGAGATATTGCCATAATTCTGTAAAATGACTTTTTTCCTTTTTCTCCAGCGAGACAATATTTGGCTACAAAGATTTACGAGTTAAGCTGTACTATAGCGCTGGATCGCTAGAAACATACTTGGGTATGACCTACTCGGAAAAGGCAAATAAGGATATGCTCGAAGGCGTCGAGCCTGACGAAGTTTTGTCAAAGATATCGGAGAAATTAGCTCCGCAGGTACACGATAACATTGATTCGTTCATAACAGCACTGCATAAGGACGACAATTTTCAACCCCACGGACCATTAGTGCACTATTTCACAATAGACGGTAACGAGGAGTTTGTCTTCTTACCAGTCAATCCGACAATTGAGTCGCAATTTTCGAACCCGCTTTTATATTCGAGAACATTATTTTTCAGATGAGGGCGATACCCGTAACTTCGAAGTACACAGGGCCGATATGTCCGAGAAAGGATTCGCTACTTATAATCAACGTCTTCAGACGTTCCTTCTCTGGTACATAGACGCTGCAAATTTTGTCGACGCCGATGATGAACAATGGCACTATTTCACTATGTGAGTAAAATTATCCACAGCACAAAGTTTCTGCAACGATAAAATAAAGAAGATTGTTAAATCTTTGCTTCTTCTTGTCCATTAGGTTTGAAAAGTACACTACGACGTCCGGTGCGACTCGTTATGGAACGATCGGGTTTGCAACCGTTTATCAGTATTGGGCATGGCCGCATCATACCAGACCACGCATAGCTCAATTTCTGATACTGCCACCATTTCAGAATATGGGCTTGGGTGCGCACCTATTGAGAGGGATTTATTCCGAGTATTATGGAAGAACGACGATCAAGGATATCACAGGTAAAAACGAGGGATACCAACAATAAGAACAGAAAAATAGAACATTTTCGGTATATCATCGATTTTCTTTTCATTTTCAGTGGAAGATCCATCTCCAAATTTTCAACGCTTGAGGGATTACGTAGACGCATCGAATTGCATGACATTACCGAGTTTTCAGAAATACGCTTTGATGGAGGGCTTCAGCAGTCGAATGGCCGTTCAAGCCAGGGACAAATTCAAGATTAATAAAGTGAGCGTTAATTCGTCGTTTAAATTATTCTTTTATAGGAAATTTTTTTAAACCGAGGTTTCTTTTTTCACAGAGACAGGCACGGAGAGTGTACGAGATTTTGCGATTGCGCGCCACGAATTTGTCGGACGAGCAGGAATATCGCGATTACCGACTCGATGTAAAGAAAAGATTAAACGTGCCGTTTAAGAGGGAACAGCACGATCAGAAGAAACTCGAAGCGGCCTTGAAGACACTCAAGAAACAGGGCAACGTCCCTCTCCCGGCTTCGGAGCAACGTATGCAACTTTTGGAAAAGGATTATCGGGCACTGGAGGAGGAATACAAGAGAGTCGTCAAAAGATTGGAGTAGTGAGAAAATTTCCTCGCGCTTATTAGCAAACAAAGAGGTAACGCGATGTGATTAAAGTAAGAAGCCCGAGCCCAGAAAGAGAGTCTGAAAAATAGTGCACGTTACGAAAATAATGTTGTGCTTCGAGATATCGGTCAATAGTTTCGAAGACTATCACCCGAAGAATCGACATTTTTATCCTTTTTTCATTCATTATAATAATTTTTTTTTTTCTTAGTTATGTATTGTCATTTTTATATCGCCTAGTAGATATCACCTTGTTCTATAATTAATACACCTGTTACTTGTACATCGCAAAGAAGATGAAAAAAAAAAACAAAACAAAAAATAAATAATAAAGTTTCTCATCCACTCGTATTTTCTTCCAATGAAATATTTCTCTTATGAAAATAAAATGGTTAATAATAATATCATTCAAGATATCAGGATGAGGGAAGACGGAGTTCATTAGCGTGTCTCGCGTTCAACAGTATCGCTTTTATTGCTGGATATCGGGCAAAGTGGCGCGAAGTGCTTTTCAGGGAGACGTTAAAAATCATTCTCTCGTTATGCGCGATACTTTTTTGTTTGATCTGTATTTTACTTTGACTTTTTTAATTAGTCCGTTAATTAATTAAACAAAACTTTGCAGCGAGGAGAAAGAGAGAGAGAGGTACGCGCCAGGAGTCCAGGGAGATCGCCGGTATTCCGCCTTTCCTACACTTCAGGAATTTTAATTTTCCCCGGAGCTTGTAAACACGAAGCGCGCACGAGCCCCAATTTATTTTACCACGAGCAGACAGAAAGAGAAAGGGAGAACGAGCGTGTTGTTTTACAGGGGGTTTCGCGTCGAGCTTGCGTTCATTTCGCCTGTATTTACGGGCGTCGATGGAAAAGCGAGTTTTCAACACCCTCTCCCTTTCTCTCCTTCAACAGGAGCTACCGCGAATTCGAGCACGGGGGGTGAGAAAAGGCCTGGGAAAAGTTTTACGCCGTTGTCGTTTTGGAGGAAAAAAAATAAACTTGGAATGGTAGATTTACCGTTTCGTGGAAGTCGTAACACCTTCGCTGCCGTGTCTCGTTGGGGGAATTTTGGCCTCGAGGGCGATTTCTGGCACGTTGGTTTACTCAGTCAATCTTCTACCCTCTCTCTTTCTCTCTCTCTCTCTCTCTCTCTGTCTCTTTCTCTCTAGGAGTATGTGTGCAAGCTGAAATTATCCTGTGGTCGACGACAAAGGGCAAAGGCCTTGGCAAACTTCGTGTATCGGCAATCGCCAGACGTCCGTTAAACGTTCAGGACTTGGTACAAGCACAAAGGGAGAGAGCGAGAGAACAGTAACCCTTGATTCAGGAAACAGCTTTCGACGACGTTGTTCACCACTTCAAGGGCCGGGACCGATCGTCTCTTCAGTCATTTCCCAAATCGCAGGGTTGAAAATTCCCTTGGAAGCCTTGGAAGTTCCGATACAACAGAAAAAAATTACCATCGTCGAAGAAATTTACGTAACAACCATTTTTTTAAAACCGAAAGCAGTACGACAAGGTAGCATTTCGACATTAAAATTGGATAAAATTTCTCTCAAGCTCTAGATAAAAATAATACTCCGACACGACGATATACCAAAAGTACTTTTCTTTTTGTTTCAGCCCTTCGAATAACTTTCTCTTTGCTCTATAAACGTCAGTGAGGAAAGAGACGGAGAGTAGTGGGACGCCTCGTTTTTTTTTATCTTCCTCGACGCCGGAACGCGAGACCGCACTGGTGTGCCATCGGCGGTCGAGTTCTCTCGTCCAACGTTGTTTCAGAAATTCCAGTGGGAGAAGCGAGAGGTGGAGCGAAGAAGAAGAAAAGAAGAAAAATAGAAAGGAAGTGAAATTTAAAAAAATTGCCAGGGAGAGAAAACGCGGTACAACGCTATGGTTAAAGCTTAATCAAATTATAACGTGGAAAGGAGACGGATTAAAAGGCCAAGAGGAATGTGGGTTTTCGTTGCGGGGCTGAATTAAATAAGTGGCAAACCCCCTCCGGTGATGCCCGGGACTGGGAGCTAACGTTCTCTGTATGTACGTACTACCTCACTATGGGACAACGTTCGCATATAGTTATCCGAGAAATACATACGTATATACGCGTATATCATCGGTCCTCTCGTTACTTTCATTATCGTCCTTTCCCTCGTTTCCCATCTACACGAGCTCTCTCCGCACTCTCGCTCCTTTTCCATTGCCAGCGATTCTCTATTTTACTTTACCATCCCTCTCTCTCTCCCTCTCTCTCTTTCTCTCTTTCTCTTCATGCCCTCAACCCCCTTGGCTCTCTATGTTCTTACGACCTGACGACCTAAATTAACGTGCCGTAATACGAACACTCGACGAGACTGAGAGAGATGCGTGTCTAATGTGCGTTGGGGACGAGCGTGTACCTAGGAAATACCACTTTCGGTATATATTCCGCACAGAGTCTTGACAAGGGGTTGCCAGGGCATCCCTCTCGCCCGGTACATCTCTTCTATGTCAGCCTTTAGTAATTTACTCGTGGAACTGGAGAAAAGGGTGGGATTGGAAATTCTACGGATGAATAGCGTATTTAACTGAAACTACAGCGAGTATTTCTAGGATAGGCGAACGAATGGATCTTCCATGTAAATATTTCGATTGATCGAAAAACCTTGATAATTTGAGAAAATATTTATGAATCGTAGGTTGAAAATTGAAGCGAGCGAGAATTTAAGGGTTAGCTCGAAACGACAACGAAGAAGACGAAGGAAGTAACGTTTAGCCGATCCACCGTGTGAATATTCCATGCGCAACCGGTATTTATACATTTTTTACGCCATGTATGACCGGGTACGAGGATACGGGCGAGGGTCGTTCGTGGCGTTGACGGGGTGGAAACATGGGTTGCCGCATCTAAACTTTACGGTCTTCTGGCACGTATAGGAAGAGACCAACGTTAAATACACGTGTACGTACACACCCCCGCGCCTATACGGGACATTCCATGTACAATCATTAACAACTTTTCAACATAAATTTTGAAAACCTCTTCGAAAAATTTTCATACGTCGATAAACCATGAAAAATCTAATTCTAATTATATTCAGATTTTATCGATCGAGTGTTTTAAAAATACACAGATTTTTTTTCTTCTATATTTCGAGAGAAAACTTATTAAGAAAATTTCATTAAAATTTAATAAAATCATAAAGTTTTATTGGAATTGGATTTGAAAGTTTGAAAATCGAGAGTTTGGAAATTTAAAGGGCGAATGAAAGATTTTTGCCGTTTCGTGAAGGAACGCCTCGCGGGTACGTACGTGTACGTGCTGATCTCGTTTTACGATCGTTCGCACGCGAACAGAAGGGAAATACGTGGTGGGTCAACGTGTGTGTAACCGGTCGGCATACGAGAGTCCCGGTGCGAACTGGTGCAGCCGGTTTTCGATATTGACGCTAAAGTATGACCTCGTGAGCTCACTCACCTTTGACGTATTGCAACGGTGGATCGGCGGGGTTACCGGAAACGGGTCAGAGCCACGGGAATAGGGAGAATCGGAGGGGGTAAAAAAAAGAAGAAAAAAAAAAAAAAAAAAAAACGTGTACGCGAGAGGCCTCGGCGTTACGCAAACGGAATTCGAAATGCCAATTACACGCTGGATAGAACTTCATCGAATTCGAACTCTGTATACCCGAACTATTTCTCATTCACGATGCTGCATAGAAAACGTTTTTTTTTATTTTTTTTTTATTTATTTCTTTTTTCACAGGCAAAATATCGAAATTGGTAGAATTCTAACGAGAGCTGCCTGCGACCTTCTATTTTCTTCTTTTTTTTGTATTTCTTTTTTTCCAGCAGAACACGCACGCCACGTCGCAGAAGTAAAATTGCCGAACGGAATATTGAAGCGCTAATGACCGATTCCCTTTTCCAACTTCGGGAACAGTTTAACCACGAGCGTGGAACTCGGTTCTTCCTGGGGGTTTTTTTTTTGGTTTTTATTTTCTTCGACTCGAAGAGTTTTTTTTGTTTGTTTTTGGCGAACTTTCGCAATTCTCAAAGTTCATTCCGGTGACTTTCTTTCTGTTTCGTTCGTACGACTGGGAGGACGTTTTTGAGCGAGAGTACACAAAAAAAGCTGCGGTTAAGGCGAGACGAGGCAAGGAAGTAGCCGGAACACGAGTTTCCGCTTCCGAGGATTATTCGAACGCGCATAGCCAAGGTGGTCGGTGGATCCCCGAGGGTTGTATCAGAGAGATGCTGCGGCGAACGTCGTGGAAGTACCGCAAATACTCTCGTCCGTTGAGCCAAACGTCTGCGGTACCGAAGTTACCGGAAGGGCTTAATGGAATGTTCCTAAGAGGCGATATATTACGACGACGTCCGCTTCCTCGTTCTCCAAGATTTTCGTCGATTTGCTCGACGTATCTTTTTGTTTTTTCAACAACATCCACCGCAATTTGAATTGGCACCTTCGCAACAATCTGGACCGGAGCGTCTCTTGTGATTTCGAGGGAAGCAACATCTTCCACCGCTGGAACCGGCGCAGCTGTATATCTTGCCACACGATTGACCACCGCAGCCACCTAGGGGATGAAAAGTATCGCAAGACTGGCATTTGCATCTGAAATAATGGAAATAAAATTAACAAATTATTTCGAGGATCGAAACGATTACCCCGGTTTTTAAGGGTAGAGAAAGGCCGGGCTAGACGGGGTAGCTGAGGTTCAAAACTCAATAATTCATAGGATTTCGTAGTTTTTAAATCGCATTTAATAATAATTTATAGAAAATTAGCGATCACCTCATCTTACTCGATAAGTCGGGGTGATTAGTCCAATACTACGTCTTTCCAAGCCTTCCCCTATTTACGTCTGATCGTGAAAGTTTTTGAGAATAATGCCGATACGAAGAACGAATGAAAACGATCGTTGGAACGTTCCAGATTTGCTACGATCGATGAGGAAACGTCGGACTTACTTGCAAGGAAGTCCAAGGGGACGACTTCCGCCGCAGCAACCGCCTTCGATTCCACCACTCCCAGGATTATCGGAACAAGCAGCCCCACCGCATCCTCCGCAGGGACAGCGTCCCTTGGTGATCGGACGCGATGTCTCGTAGCAACGAAGCTCCGTTGGCCTCTGGCACGTAGACGATGGTGGACGGGGATGGAAACAGGGGGATGGTGGTGGTGTCGGTGGACAGGAACGAGCATTCATCGATTTTACGGAATCTTCCTGATAACGATTCCTCGCCCAACGATCCAAATGTTTCGGAACGGATTGTGACGAACCACCTCCGCAACCTCCGCAACCACCTCTCTCTCTCTCTTCTGGGATCGGAAAACTATCGGATCGTAGCTGGTGACCACCGGGAGAACTCGCTTCATTGTTGTTCACGAAGGATAGTCTCGAAGAGCGAAGGAAGGAACGGTGGTCAAACAACCCTCGAGACGTTCTCGAATCCTCCGAAGAACTTCGGGGTTGGTTTTTTGTTAAATTTAGCGTCATCGATCGATCCGTGTCGCTGCCACCCCCTTAGACGATTTTCTGTATTTCGAGATGATTCGATTAATGTCGTTATTTCTAGAAATTTTGAAGATTTGGGGAATATTATTGGGTGTTAATGGGTATTTTCCGTTTACCCGAGCAACAGCAATGTTCACCTCATCCTCTTGAAGCCGAACCAGGGCCTTTGCCTGGAAGTCCTCCGCAACAGTTGGTGCATTTACCTCGTCTCTTACGATAGCGATCACTCGTTTCGATCGTTTCCATTTTTGTTTCTCGATCAATGTGACCCGCGTGTTCTATCGGCATTCAGTTTTTATTTTAATCTCTTGATCAATGTCGAGTCTGATTTTTTTGAGCCAGAGGACAATCGGGCAGGTTGCAGTAGTTGATGGTTTTACCAGATTTCGTAGTCGCTGCGGACGATGGAGAAGGTCCGGGGTTGGGAGAAGGATCGATTCTTGTTTCGGTGGTTTGTATTTTTCTGTAGATTTTATTTATTTATATAGATTTGTAAATTATTATTATTATTTTTGTTATTTGTCATTTGGTTTACCTGTCTTGATAAGGTTCGATTATTTTGGGCTCTTTGCTAGGTGAGAGAGGAATTAGTGAACGATTAGTTTGAGTATGTCGAGGGTAGTTGGAACATTTCGACTCACCGAGGCGATGCATCGACTTGTTTGCCTTTTCCGTCTTTTCTCGCTTTCTCGCTTTATGAAAAAGTTTTATGTAAAGTCAAGTAATTCGATAATTTATGAGAGCAATCTGACGTACGCTTTAGCAGCCGCAGCTTTCTCTTGGGCATCCTCGATTTTTCTGCCAAATGATTGTTTTTTTTTTTTTAGTAATTTAGGAAATTTGCGTTTTTGAGATTTTCCAATTTTTTGCATTTTTTGTTTTGCACTCACTGCTTTCTTGCGAACATCTCGACTTTACTCTGCTCGCGCAGTCTCTTGAAAGCTCTGGATACGTCAAATCGATGTGACAGGTCGTAAATAAAATTGAAAAAAAGTTCGAGCCTCGCACTAATTTAGAAACTCACTCCTGAGCGGTTTCCCTCTTTCGCGTCTTCGTCGGTTCGGTTTCCATGTTTTTTTTCTCTTTAATGTTCATCTTGAGATTTGATACGATTAATCGAATTTAGCCGAAAGTGACGCGACTTGAAATTTAGCACAAAATTTCGTGACAAATGAGTCGAGCTTGATAGGCAAAAAATCGATTTCGCTCGGTTATTCGTGACAACAACACTTGTTTCGCGAAGCAAAATCGCTGCAACCATTCCCACACTTGCACGTTTTTCGACCCGACCTCCGGTCCATCGGTTTGTCGAATTCGTATTTTTTTCCAAAATTATTGAACTCCGAGATTTTGCAAATATTCGACAATTTGTTGCAATCGTTCACAGCCGAGAGTGAATTTTTGAATTTTTCCAGAGCAAACCTTAAAGATTCATTTTGATTACGAGTCAAGGCTGGCTCGTACTCGTCGCTCGATTTATATTTGTTTCCAAAATCTCTTTCATCCTCGAGCGATTCGAAAATTTGCGTCTCGCGTTTTCTCGATAAAACATCGTCGAGATCTCGCCATTTAACGTTCATCCCACGTTCGTCATCGTCACGTTTTTTCATTCGCTTCGAATTCGCGGATAATTTGCTTCCCGCGTCGCTGGTGCCGATCTCGCGCGATCCTAGACGAGTACGTCGAGAATTATCCGTCGACCTCGTCCTCAATTTCGAAGACTCGTGAAGAGGTTTCGGCATCGTCGGCTGATTATTTCGTCGATCACCGTCGTTCCGAAAAATCGACGATTCATCAATCTCGCCATCGTCGTTTCTTCGCGACCACGACGTATTTCCTCCGGGACCGTATTTACCTCTCGATTCCCTTGGCCCGCTCGTACTCGACTCAGCCTTTTCCGAAATGCTTCTCAGGTTCGTCGAGTCTTCGTACGTCGAGTCGTGCGTTTCTTCAAATTTCGAACGAAATAAACTTCTCCTTCGATCTTCGTACTCTCGATTTCTTCTTTCCCTCGAGCAATCGCCGCACTCGTCTCGCGACGATTCCTGGAACGTTTCCCAATTCTTCGATCGACCGATCGCCTTGCAACTCGTGCATACCTCGCAGGAGACGTTTTTTTGAAAAGTATCCGTCTCTTCGCGCGAGCTCTCGGTGCCAACATTTTTTACCCCCGCGTCGATTATGATCGACGATCCGACCGCGGCGTCCATGACATCGTGAGTTATCGATAACGATTTGTCGTTGCTACGATGGAAGGACTCGCAAGTGCACACGTACTTTGGCTTCAAGATCGTCTTCATTCGGTGGGAAAAGGGTTTCTCGTCGTAAATCAAATTTACTCCGACGAGCCCCGAATCTTTAGGCTCTTCGACGCAACCTCGAGAACGTTCGATCGACGACGATTCTTCCGAATTTCCCGAGTCTTTCCATTTCTCATTCCTCGTTTGCGTTCCGACGGATTTTTCCACCTTCGGCTCGTTTTCGGTCGAAACACCGACCGATTTTGTCGAGCAACGAATTTCGATCGGTACGTCCGAACCGCTCGCTCTATCAACGATCTCGAACTTGCAAGATATTTTAACGTCCACGGTCGATATCTCCAAGGTTTGAGTACTCGCGTCGACTTTCGTCTCCTCGATACTTTGCCCTTCGTCAATTTTTTCCTCGACTTCCACGACTTCCACTTTGTGCTCGACTCGATTTTTGCGACAAGGGAGCTTCGCGAACGATCGTTCAAGAAAATCATCTTTGCCCTTTGGTTTCGCGTTCGGGGGTAAAGTTTTCTTGCGAACCCAGAGTCGATTGTATTTGACCTTTCTCGACCGTTTGTTCGAGGAACTCGTCGCGCTTAGGTTGGAAAAATGACTCGCATTTGTGCCGGAAATTGAAGGTTCTCGATCGCGTTCGTCCCTTTTTTCTTCAATCGCTTCATTCTCAGCCCCATTCTCATTCCTCATTTCGCAGCCAAATCATCGTATCACGACCCTCTTACGGGCTTATTCGTTATTACCGTCGGATCAATTTGACTTTTTTTCTTTTGACATTATTAAAGGTTACCGCCACGACAGTCGAGAAAACAGTCGGTGGTCTATTTTTCTTTCTTTTTCCAAGCGATACAGCCCCGTTTCTTTTCTCCGTTCTTCATCCTCTCTCTTTTTTTCCCTTCTTTTTTTCCTGGCATGACGCACTTTTCGTGGATCTCGACGGTGGAATATCTCCTGGCAAGAGAGGTCGTAGAATAAATGTGGTCGGGACGTAGGAGTCGTCGTTGTAGGGATATAGGTGCGTGTAAACCGAGACGGAGAGAGATGAGGAAAAAGAGCCCGTGAAATTTCTCTACCCCTCTCTACCGTTGCTTTGGTGATAGATGCAGTGGCAAAGGGTGAGGTCTCAAATTTCGTGTTGGAATTTCACCGTTCGTACCACGTTACTTCCGCACAAACCAACCCCTCTCTTACTCTCTGCTCGTGTCGCCACTACGCACCCTTCCCTCTGTTCTTGCCCTTAGACATATATACGTATATATATATATATATTTTGGGAATTTACCCTCTGGGCTGGTGCAGGGGGAAGCTTTTCGTAGGCAGTAGATTCACACCCTCGTTTCTCGCGGACCCGAGGGTTCGTAACGGTGAGCCCTTTTTCCTCCTCCCCCCTTCTCCCTCGAGCTGGTAACACGCCACCACCGACGAGCGAGAATACCTCCCTCTCGTTCTATCTCTCTCTCTCTTCCTACCCCTGGCTCGCCACCCTTTCTTTCGCCCAGACAACCGAGAGCTACATAAAAATCGTGTCTACGTGAAAAAAAAGAAGAAAAGAGAGAGAAGAAAAATACATGTTCACCCACGTGACGAAGGTGAGAGGAATATACGACGCCCAGGGAGGATTTAAGCGAGAGTATTGACGCAAGGACGCTCGGAAGTTTGGCCCCCCTACGTCAACGCGTTCAGCGAGCGTCGAGAATCGACGATACGTTCTTAGTTATATTCGCCATTTCTTCGATAATTATCGTCAATGTTTCAATAATATTTTTAAGGGATGAAGACATTTTTTTTTGTTTTTTGTTTAATTTTTGAAAAGTTTAAAAATCGAGACGTTCACCTCGAGACGCCAGTGTTTGGAAACGACAGGGACGAGGGTCGTCTCGGATGCGTTTGTGTTAAAAGTGTCGAGGGGTGTATACGATGTATACGTGTAGGGAGGCTTTGTGCATCGTGGCTCGGGGCATATACACAGGGCGAATCTCAGTCTCGGCGCACATGACGTAGAGAAGACGAGGCTGATGCACCGTTAGAGTGGACCTCTTGAGACAGCAGACACCCTTTCTGTCTGTCTGGTGCACGAAGTTGCGGTCACGAACACAAATGCACACGCACGGCTAAGTACGTATAGATCGCACTGCGCTTCTTTCGTACAAAATTCAGCCTCTCATCCATCTCTCTTCTTCCTTTTCCTCTTCTTTTTCTTCTTCTTCTTCTTCTTCCTCTTTCTTCTTCTTTTCTTTTTATTTTGTTTTTAAGTGTCGAGTATTATGTGACTCTTGTGCTTTAATAGACACCTGCACTTTTGTTCCAAGCGACTTTTGGACTCGGTGAAAAACGACTTTTTCATGAAAAAACTCACAGTCGTATAGACAGACACGCGTTCGAAATCTCTTTCTGGCCGGGGGTAGAAGTGCCAAGGTGGATTCGTCGAGTCGAGATATGAAAGAGTCGAGGAACAAAGAGAGAACGAGCTTGCGACGGGGGTGAAGGAGACGAGGGAAGAAAAAGACGGGGAAAAGGATGAAAAAAACAGACGAAGTTTGAGGAAGAGCGAGTAGCGAGCAAGTGGGAATCGAGTTCGGTCTTTCTATCGTATTCCCTTTTTTTTACGTCTCTCTCTCTTTCTTTGACTCGTATGGGGCGTTACGCGTCAACTCCGTCTGTGTAAATTTTTATAAATGACTTTTGTCATTTATAAAAATTTCTTCTCTTACACAAATATTCAACTTTTTTTTTGTAAATTATTTTACTTTTACGTTCGTTGAAAAAACCTTTGCTTTATCATTCTTTCAAATTATACATTTATTTTACTTTGTCAACGTACATTACGATTTGATGAGAAACGCCGTTGCTACTTACGAGTAGACATTTTAGTACTGCTGACAGTTTCCGGCATGTTCGTTTATTTAACAATTTTCGCGTCGACGCGAAACGGGGATCCGAGCATACTGAAACATTCGTGACAATCTCACTTCCCTTGTACACGTTCAACGAACACGTGTATTAGATAATTATTCAATGCGTGCATTACGAGCTTACGTGTAACTTTTGTATAAACTCGTACGAGAGAGAGAGAGAGAGAGAGATACCGACAGAGAGAGAAATGTGCCAAGCGCAGTAAAGTGCTGAGTATACACGATGCAGCGAAGCTTACAACGAAACGAGTGTCCCGGGACGTATTCAAGAGCGAGCATATCCGCGCCGAGTACGAGCTGAACGACTACGAAGAGTACACATAGTACGTACGTTACGTGTGTGATATAATGTATGCGATGCTTTATTAGTTTGCCGGAAAATCCAATCCGATGTTACGGGGGTGAAGCTTGAATTTGCCTCGAGGCAATCCTCGCTACGGATAAAATTTAATTATAAAACGTTTGATGAATAATTTACATTTCTGGGAGAACGTAAACGACAATTAAGAGGGCGAACGATCGTACGAGGGACAATTTCTATAAATAAATGGATATATTATTAATATAAACCTTGAAAAAGAAAATATATATTCGTAAAATCATTTTGTTAATTTATTAATTAACGTCATCGCGATCGATATTCCTATCGAAATTTCTGAATTCGAGCCATAATTCAATTTCATCCCTACGGAGGGTTGACTCTCGTTCGATATCTCTCGGATGGAATTATAGAAGGTCGAATTAATTGGAAAAGGTCGGGAATGTATGTGCTTACCTCGGTAAGCTTGTGCCAAAGCTTCGCTGAGACGCTTCATCTGATGTACGGGTTTATTATTGGGGGGGTAGTCGAGAAGACCAGGGGATGGTTAACAATAATATTCGATACTTTGAAAATCGATTATCGAATGGATCCTTCAGCGGGGTGGATTTCTCCACGAGGCATGCGTCGCATACGCAAATGAAGACTCAAGGGCTTACGCGTACACGACGAATATACGTGTATACCTGAAAATTATTGAGCGTTACGTTTATAGTCCTACCTCGTGGCGGATAGATATAATATTTACGATAGACTGTGTAACGTTAAGCCCTCTCTCTCTCTCTCTCTCTTTGTTCATCGACTTAGAGGATTTCCCATTATCGAACGTGCAAATAGTTTCCTACGCGAAGTGGTTTCCTCGTCGTTCGAGGATCGATAATAACAAAAAAACAGGTCGACGCTCGTCGATAATTTTTCATTGACGAAAGATCGATAAACTCAGGAAAGAGAAGAAAACATTTGGCTAATTTCAATTATACGGGGAAAGAGCGACGCGAACGCGTTATACGAGAAGAGGATATTATTAAATCTCAGTGCGCGAATCTCGATGTACCAGTGATATTTAATAACCGACAAGTTTCCTACCAGAGCCATTCGGGAGATACGAGTGATTTCTCTCGGTTTGCCCATGAAAATTTCGTTGGAAACGTATTACTTGTCCGGGCTATAAATGTTAAAACTAGTCTCGCTCTCTTTCTCTACCGTGGTGATACCGGCGGTGGCCAGACATCCGCTAACGTACGATAAAGTTTATAATAGTAGAGCGAGAGAGAAACGTGGTGAAAAGCGCGTTCATATTGCACACAGACACACACACACATGTTTAAATATATATATATATGTTAACGTGTATAATGGTACCGATGCCCTCCGGCATTGCGGACGAAATCCCATCAAACTTTGCACCCTCTGGGCTCTCCCTCTCTCTCTCGTCGAGCACATCCCACCGTTGAATCCCATCCCGGGCTCATCCCTTTTCCAACGAATCACCAAATTTTCGTAAACGCAGTGCTCCGAGATGGTAAGTATCAACCCGAATGGTACAAATGTTGTCCGCCTCTTGCTTTTACTCCTCCAGGGGTCCCGTCTGGATAAGAGATGAACGTAAATACGTTATATGCGTATATGTCTGTAGACACGTGTGCGTGTGTGTGCGTTTACTATACACGTTACATAGATCTACGTTAGCAGTCTCTCTGACCGACTCTTTCTCCAGGGAAATAACCTTAGGCCATTTCGCATTCTAGCTCGCCTCTTACCTCTCCCTTAACCGCCCCCATCGCCTAAAATGCGACGGTTCCTTTCGAGCTAGAACGAAGAAGTTTAGCTACGACGCAGGGTGCTTCGAGCGTTTCCTCGAAAATTTTCTATGAATTCATCGCAGGCGAGAATGGTCGGTCGAAGGTGCATCTCGGTGGAAAAATAACCTGGGAAATTATTTGGGCGGGAGGATCAGCGAGACGAAAATGTAATTTTTAATAAATAATTAAAGATTGTCTCTCTCGCACTAACGACGATTATTTACTTTTTCAACTGGTAAATAGAATTGAATTCGTGTCGATGGTGAAATCGCTATGGGGGATGATATTCGCTCGGACGAACATTCGGGTCGGTACGTCGTGATGCGATAACGAGAGAAACTCGCGAAAAATTCGGGGAAAATAGTATTTGGGGCCGTTCGGTTCGTCGCTCATTTTTCATTCGCCCGTGTCAGAGTGAGAATGCGTTCTCGATTTTCTTTTGTGCAATGAAAATCAACGGTTTATTCGGGTTTTTTGCGATAAAACACTCGTTAGATTTCCGGAACGAAAAATTCATTGCCGATTTTTCAATTTTTAAGAATATTGATAAAAGTTTCGTAATTGGACGCATTAATATACATTGAACACAAAAAATGTATTTAAAAATAAGTTTTTTTTTCGGTTTTTGCCAAAAAAACGTTTGTCACTAAAATGTTCATAACTTTATTGAAAAATATTCCGGCTAATTGACTCTACTCTCATTCTATTTTCAATTAATTAGGCTTTAAAATGCCTAAATGATCTTTTAATGATTTTTGACGTCGCGTAATCGTTTTTCCCAAAATTTTCCATGCATATTTTTGATCGTATACGAGTCCAAAGTTTGATCAATTCGTACCTGAATGGAATCGTGGGCTAATTCGGAAAATTGCAGTCGATCGAAAAATAAAATAAAAACAATTAATACCGTGTAATCGATTAATCGAAAAACAATGAAAGCTCCGTCAATAGACCGACGTCGATAGAGTTACCGTGAATATCGTCGATAAAATATCGATAGGAAAGCTCTATAGTACGAATCGCGAATGAGGGAATAGAGAAAATAGGATTTGCAGCGAAATGAATCTCTGTTTCCGTGGATCCCCGTGTTTGATCGGCTCGACGCGAAGCCATCATGCGGAATACGTCTCGTCTCGATGGAAAAAAAGTTCAATTAGCGGATAAGAGGATATAGAGTAGAAAGAGAAATTTCGATGATACGAGAACGAGAGGGAGGTTTTGGTCGTGAGTGAGAGGGGGGGGGCGGGCGTGTATCAGGACACGAGGAGTCGGGGAATGAGAGGTTAAGCTGCAGACAGCAAAAGGGGAGGTTTTGCCGAAAGATAGATAATCAAGGGTAGAACGGGAGGTGAGCCAGAGGCTCGTATTAACGAATCAATCGACCAAGGGGAGAATATGCAGAACAGGTATAGATATATATCCGTTAAACAGATATCCCGCATTCCATCTCAAATAGAACAATTTTCAAACTCAATTATTATTATTCGATCGTAATTTTTGTTAAAATTTAACCACGTTACAACGCTTCAAATTTTTCCCAAAAAATCATTTTCTCAGAAAATGTTCGTTTAAATCTAAAAAAATAATGATATATTCGAAAAATGAGTAAATATAGAAACAATTATGAGTCATTCGAGACGGAACATCCCGTATAAAATTGTTCTCTCTCTCTCTCTCACCGTCAACGACCGACGGAACAAAACTGGGGACAGGTGATGTTGTCGAAACGTAAATATTACAAAAGAGGGTAAGCGAGCCAAAATTCTCGTCCGTCTCGCTCCCGCCACGTGGAAATACGAGACGTATGCCGCGGGGAGACGCACGTGAAATTTCTATCTACCGATTTTGGCTCACGGGTGCGGAGCTTTTTTCAGTACCTATGGAAAAGGGATGGAGGATGCCCGGGCAATTACGCGGAGACCGGTGAAACGCGGCCGGAGGACGGCTCCCTCGAGCGTAATCACCAACACGTGCTGCTATTAGGCGCGTGCACGTGATCGATGTATATCGGGTTTTGCCATCGGAGCATCACAGACGCTCGTCGGAACGTGTACATGGTTTATTATATAGATCGGGTACACGAGTCGACGGTTACCAGATTTTGTCCGGCGGGAAATGTGCGACGGTGTGTCCGCGCGCGCGCGAGACTGCGAGGAAATACGAGTAGCGCGTACGAGTAGTCTTTTTTTTCAATATCGTTTTTTGTTTTTATCTTTTTGTTTCACTGGTCACGCGACACCTCTATAATGGAACGAAATCGAGTCGTTGTTACGAACGAAAAAGGGCTCGGGAATCGAGAGAGTTGAATTACGAGCTAGATCGAATTTCGATAGATTTTTTTACAAATTTATTTGAATTAGATCAAAATCGATTCTTACGAGAATATATAATAATAATACTACTAAACTCCATTTATCTCAGTCTCACGTTTCAACGCGAACCTCGACGTTGAACGCCGAACGGTTGTAGAAGCATGGAGAAGCATCGAGATTTCCAAGGACCATTTACGTTATATGGTTTCCCATAAGTTTCGAAATCGGTCCAGGTTTTTTCCGTTCCACCTGTTTTCCAACCACGAGGCAATGATAAATGAAATCCCACTCGTAATATAATGCTCCCGGAGAAAGGGTGATTTTCCAATTCTACTTTTCTGTATCCCTTCCCTTCTTCCCAGGCCGTAGAGGGTACGTATTACGTTTCATGGCTCGCGTTTTGCGGTCCTGGTCTGGTCGCACGCGCGGCCGCTTGCATATAACCCGTAGCTTTCTTGTCCGGCTCGAGACTCGGAGAATGAAATTTTACGTCGGTGTTCGTGTGCTCGCGTATATATATATATATGTGTGTGTGCGCGCGCGCGTCTGCCAGTACAACCGTGGCTAAGGAAAAGGTATTGCCGGTATTATACAACCGGATTACGGTAACGGGGTTGTGCTCATGGAGATGGAGGGATGTGGAGGGGGGTGAGCGGGGGGAAGAGCAGTTACATCCGTACCAAGATACATCGTAGATATAACCATGTTTCCCGTAGGGACTTTTCCTAGATTTATGCCGATGCGTCGAGAAGTCGTCCATGTCTATATATATATATATAGATATATCTCTATGTATGTATGTATGTGAGTCTGTGTGTGTATCGAGCCTGCGCGATCGTAAAATATCGTATCGCAATTTATAGCCCCGCGATACCGGGGACACATTTAACCACCTGTAAATCCTCGAAATATGAAGAAAAAAAGAAGGGAAAGTAAGCAAAAATCGTTGTACAGATATACGTGAGGGGGTTTCGTGCGAAGTACATATTTTATTCCGATCGGTAGATATCGAGTGATACCGCAGGCCAATAAAACATCATCATTTATATCTCGATTCGAACGAACGGTTACGATCGATATTGTTCGATTAGCTCGAGTCGCGATACGGAATCTCGGCTAGATGCGAGACACGTCAGAATCGTTGTATTTTTTGAGGGTGTTTACTCGACGCGCGGGATTCTAACGTAATTAAGTACGAAGGATATACTGGTCACTATGAATACAGGAAACGCAGGAGAAGACGAGACGGATGTCCTGTGGTCCAGAATTGTCACTTTTACATTATTCGACTTTTTTCGCCATTTTCTTTTTTGTTTCATGACATAATAGGGTACAAATCTCTGGGTCCGAGGAAATTATATTCGGTAAGAGCTCGCGCCACGGAATGACGTCAATTCCGGGCTCAGAGGTAACGAAAAGTTTTTTTTCGAGACGAGACGATGGAACACGAGAGGACGAAGAGGACGGAAAGGAAATGATAAAAGACAGTGGAGATGAGGGTGGGGAGAACGGTGAGGGTGAGGGGAGTTTCTCTCGGAGAAAATATAAAAGAGGATGGTACATATACGGAAAACTCACTCAACGAAATAAGGTCGCCTGCATAAATAGGAGAGAAGTAAAGCTCCGTTCGCTAATCCAAAGCGACGTCATCGCGCCCGAACTTGGTAACATTTTTCTTTTTTTTTCTTTTTCTCTTCTTCTTCCTTTCATTCCTTTCTCTCGGCCGTTATTTCCATTCCGCCAGGTAACTCGTGACGAATATTTATACGTCGGAGAGAAAGAGAAAGAAAGCGAGAGAGAGAGAGAGAGAGAGAGAGAGAGCGAGAGGAATTTTACGCCGGGCATTTCTCCGTCTCTCGCGCGTTCTATTTTTTTTTTCGTCAGGAAAGAATTTTTCGTATCATGAATCTTGTCAAAAGTTTTCTTTCAACGCCGCGAGAAACGATTGTCGCGGAATTGTTTTGCCTTTGCCACGTACCCCCTCACTTCCTTGCGTATAAATTATATTCTTATCGCGGGAAATTTTGGTGATAAGGAGATAAATTTGATATCGCAAAAAGAAAAAATACAATTTTTCAACAATCAGAAAACTACCCCGGATATGAAATTCGAGACGATCGCGTCGCGAGAGATTTCCGTCCGGAAAAATATAATATTTCGTACATAAATATGTAAAATAGGATGTTTTCGAGACGCCGAAAGTGAGAAATATCTCGCGGTACCTTTACCCCCGAGAAAGTCTCCGAACGCTTGAGGTATAATTAGTAAAATTGAGGCTCGTATATACAGGTGTGCGGTCAGACGAACCCCCGGGTGAGAGGAGGGGTGAATTTAATATGCAAATAGGCGAGACGTTACCGAAGTTTCTTTTATTTTTTTTGCCCCGTAGTAGCGAGAAAGAGGGTGAGGATGAAAGAGAGTGTGTGTATGAGAGAGAGAGACAGAGAGAGAGATAAAATGAGAGGAACGTTCTGTAGTCCATTGCCACCGACGCTCGATGGGGGAATTTTTCGCTATTCCAGTGGCTACTACGACGTTCTAAGTAGTTTTGCATATCTCCTTCATTACTCTGAATTACAAGAGTCGCGAAAGTCGTTATATTTATAATATACATATATATATATATATGGAGTATGTGCCTTTACTTCCGGTACTCTCAAAAGTCCATTTAACCCTTTCATGCCCTCGCGTATATAAGTATCTTTTTTCTTATTTTCTTTTTTTTCAACGTTCCCGGGCGCAAATGCAGCCTCGACTCGGAGCTACACACGTTTCGGTTATAAGTAAGCAAGCAAAAAAAAAATTCACCAAGAGGGCGGAAGGGGTGAGAGGGGTTGAACGAGGACTCGAGAAACATGGAGGTCAGACAGATGGATGGGAATTGAGAGGAATTTACAAGTTTGCACGCGCGCGCGCGCGTATACGAGAGACCAAGCGAAATGTATGAATATAGATCGGCACGGGGTAAGTACGTAGGTATAGCGAGCTCAAAAGCTCGAAAGGGCAGAGAGAGAGAGGAAACGGGAAACCATCATCGTCGTCGTCCCCTATATTCGACGTGTTATTCAAATTTTTTTAAATTTAATTACACTCTTCCCTGCATTTCGTGTCCCTCTATCTCGCGTTTATTCAACGTTACGGGGACCGCGGTGACTGAAAAGCTTTTCACCTTACCAAAAAAAAAAACAAAAAAAAGGACGCAATATCTATATATTAATACGTATTTTATATAACACGGGTGTTCACAATAAAAGCGCGTTTCGTTTCATATTTTATTCTCGATCGAATTTCCCTGCAGCGTTTCATTGAAAAATGAACCTCGCTCGAACGAGATTACACGATTTTATAATTATATCCACTGATAATTTTCATCTTTTCGTCGAAGTTAAGAAAAAAGCTTATTTTTTATTCGCACCGACTACAAGCAGAAACAGCTGGTTAAAAATATTAAATAGAAAGTAACAACAACAAAAATGTGAGAAAGATGACTTTTTTTGTGACTGAAAGACATCTCTGGCTGTCCCTATAGCGAGAAACATTTCGCCCTTTTCAATTCACGGCGGCTGCAGTTCGCGCGTCCACGACATAGTATTCTCCTGTTTCCTTCGTCGTGAAGTAACTAGTGCTGTTTCCGGTTTTCACGGCTCCTTTTACGAGTGAAATCGTATAAAAGCTTTCGACATTTTGACATTTAAGGGCGTATAAAAGGGTTCCCATATATATATATATTTATATGACATACGTAGCACTTAGCCGATGAAATTCGTTTGTTTTTCGTGGTTTTTGTTGCTGGTCGCGTATGTGGAACTCGCAATGTCTTCTCTGGCGATTTTTACGCAGGCTATTGAATCCTTTCTCTCTGTCTTTCTTTATACGCCTATATACATCAAGCTTTATCGCCACTTCGGTCTCTGCCCCTCGCTCTCCTGCCCTTTATAGGACTTTCCACGTTGGGGCGATTTTCCTTCAACGCGGAAACTTTTCGCTAATGTAATCAGGATTCTCGACCCCCTGGACGCGGAAAGAGGGGAGAGAGGGAACGATCTCTCTCACGCGAGCCTCGCCAACTTGAGCAAAAATCTATATATAGGACTGTCCGTTCGAACTCACCCCCTTGCTCTGCCACCCTCTCATCCATGCCTTCGATAGTCGGACTTCTAAGTCACTTTACCGATAGTTTTGATCCTCGCCACGAATAACGAGGTTACGAGCAATTTTTCGAAACGCTCGAACCGTCGGTACTTTCACTCGTTTCACGACCTCGTCGTGTTTCCAGTTTCGTTTTTTTCTTTTTTTTTTTTTCGTCGAATCTATTCAACGCTTTTTTCCCTCTTCTTTCACTCGCGCGATAACGCTCGCGTCGACTCGCCTCGGTCGGCTATTTACGATATTCATTTCGCTCTAGCGGGGTCGTTAACAAAAAAAAAAAATCGTATTTGCATAAAAATTTGTTTTCTGGGGAAACGATCAAAGCTGCGCGACTAAGGGTGGTAAGAACGTGTTTTTTTTATATCTTGTCTCATTTTTTTTGTTGCTATAGCGCTGAAAACTTTGCCACGTGTAAAGTACACGCGCGTGTGTGCGATAGAACGTTTGCGCTTTGTTCGGGACAAGGGATAAGGTTCGAGGGCTCGTCGATAAATTGCAAGTCGAAAAATCGCGAAAGGGCTCGAGCCTCGTTCCTGAAAAATGGGATTTACGCCCTTCTACGAACTCACGCGGATCGGTTTAGAAGGACGGAATAAAAGGTCGTAAGCTCCTTGTCCACGTCTCTCTCTCTCTCTCTCTCCCTCCCTCTCTCCCTTAAGGATTGTAGAAAAAAACTCCTGATGGATCCGTGGCTGGGAAATCGCTAAGGGTTGTGTGCGTTCTCTCTCGCTCGCATCAATTTCTATTTCGTTTCGTCTCCACCCGCGCCCATACGTGGCGAATTAGAGTCTGGTGTGCGTGCGCGCGGTAGATACGTGTCTTTGAAGGGACCGAGAAAAGGAAGAATGGAAAAGCTCGAGGATCAGAAAGAAAGAAAAGCTTTCGCGACGTGTGTTCGCCACGCGGGGCTTACACACGGGCGATTCTACGTCGACTCGAACGAACGTAAGATTTCAATCGTCCTCCGTCCAATTTCACCCCTCGACGAGGGGAGGATTTTTTTTCAATTCTCAATTTATTACGATTCTCGTTTTTTGATTAAATTTTTTGCCCTTTTTTTTTATGAAAAAAATGAAAAAATCAAATAATTAACGCGACGTTCGAGAAATATCGAGTCGTTACGAAAATGCCCGAGACACGAATCGCAAGAGGCGAAAATATTTTCCGCTGAGAATCCTCGACGTATTACGAAACGTGTAACGATCGAAGAGGATCGAGATGAAAATTCGCTCGTCTTATTTCGATAACAAATCCGTCCTTGACGCACCCCCTAGTCCCTCACGATCCAGGCCATTATTCGCGATAAAAAGAAATACGAAAGAATATGAAAATTGCGTTCTTCTTATTCCTCTTACAACCAGAATTTTATTTCGTTTCCTCGTCGATTCGACCTTTCAAACTATTCGGGTCAGCGAGGTTTACGAGGTTTTGCCTACGCGACGTCCGACGTTATTTATTCCCGCGCTACACTTTTTTCAAATTATATTTCCTTGTTTCTCGATCATCCGGTGGGGATTGAGCTCTGTGAATCGCGAAGGATTTTCCACTACCCTCGACTTCGAAATCCCACTTTCTTGTGCTTTTGAATCGAGCGAAGCTCTCGCGTGCACACACACACACACGCTAAATAAATTCGGTTTTTACACCACGATTGTGTGTGTGTGTGCGGTACGAGCGTTTCGCAAATCGTAAGAATCCCCTTTCGAATCCTCCTATACATATATATATATATATACAGGTGTAGGTACGACGAGAGGAGAGAGAGAGAGAGAAACCGGAAAGAGAGCGAATCTTTGTGGGACTTGCGGTCGTCCAGTCGGCTGCGGTCTGCGAGCTGGGTTGATTTAAGCTCCTTGGGTTGCGGAAATTTATCCCCGACCGAGAGATGTCGGAGCGACGGTCCGCGAGTCAGCCTACGCTTGGTACTCACCTCGAGCTCGAGAGATAAAGAGAGAGAGGGAGAGAGAGAGAGAGAGAGAGAGAGAGAGAGAGAGAGAGAGAGAGAGAGAGAAAGATTGAGATCTAAAACCCCCGAGTGATACTTTACGAGAGAAGAGAGCGAGCTTTCGCGAATTTCCGCTGGTCTCCGCTTCCGTAAGTAATTTGTGTGGGACTCAAGCGAGTGTCTTTTCTACCCTTCTCGGTCTCTGCAAACCTACTATATATGTAGGAGCAATATATATATATTGCTCTTTCCTCGAGCAAAAGAAGTCTCTTATTTTCACGCGTCGATGTACATAACCGCGCGATGATATTATTCCTCGCACGAAGAATATAGCGAGTATTCTCATTCGACGGAAAACTCGTACGGATAATTAAGTTTTTTATCGTTCACGCTATACTTTCGTCGAAACGATTATTTTTATTCGCGGCTTTAAATTATCGCTAATTATTCGATCGGGTATCGTTGAAATGTTTTTGATTAAAAGTTGATTAAATTTTCATATAAATTCGTACACAAATATCTCCAACGATATTTTATCGGCGCCTAGCGAGATAAATCATCGGCGATCGCTCTTAAGCTATACGAGCTCGCAATAAAAACGTTTATCCCATCTGTCTTCGACGAAAAAACAAACAAAAAAAAACAAAACAAAAAAACAAGACAAAAAATAAAAAGGATAGTTCGTCGTTTCGCGTTCGTTTAATCTCGCGCGGGTCCTAATCGAATTACGGATAGATCGAAGAGACGTAAAAAACAAAAAAAGAGCCGAGCTCGTAGCGTTTTCTCGTTCTTCGATGAAATTCGTGGAGAGAAAAAAAACACACACACACACAAATACGAGAAAGGAGAACGAGGAGGTCGGAGTTGCGGATGAGCAGCCCTTCGAGTCATCGAGAGAAAAAACTGAGAGAGAGAGGGCCAAACTCGCACAAATCCCGAAAATCTTTTATACAAGACGCGATCGGGTAGTAGGATGTCGTAGGAAGGGTGGGGGGTGAGAGAAAACGCGAGAGGGTGGCTCTCTGATCTGAATCGGCGTTGTGCCCTTTGCCGTACAGCCCGAGGAGACCCAGATGTTTCTCGTCGATCGTGCCCATAAAAAAAAGCTCCCGGGCTTTACCACCCCCTCCCCCACCCCTCCTCTCTCTCTCTCTCTCACTCTCTCTCTCTCTCTCTCTCTCTCTCTCTCTCTATCTCACTCTTGGTTCTGTCTCGTGGCAGTAAAGTAAGTAGCGGCTGAAATTGAAAAATATAGAAGCGAAGGCGCATCGTTCTGTGAGACTAGCGAGGGAAAGAAGAGAAGGACATTCCGCAGAAACGATCGTTCCTGTGGGGAAAATCCGATCGGTTGCTGCGCGAGGACCAAATATAGCGTCGAAACTCCCCGCCTCGTCCTTCGTTCGTCGATCAACTTGTGTTTCGTTCCTGGTTCTCGTGATCGTTTCGCTTCCGAAGAAACGTAAGATACGTTTTGCTTCAACGTTTTTCTTTCACTTTTTCTTTCTATTCCTTGATTTTTCCCGAAGACATTGTTTTTTTGTTCAAATTTTCATCGTTTACGAAGGATTTTTATTATTTTGTTTGATTGGACTATCGGTGACGATGAAAGTGATGCGAATTTTGTTACGACAGGAAATTAGGACGATTTTAGTGGATATTTGTTTTTATTTTGTGTGAAGACAGGAAGTCAAATCGATGAGACAGGAGGAATATTTTTTGGACGCCTTCGTGGCGAGACGAGTCACGACGTGAAGGGACGAAGAATATTGATCTTGTAACACACGTGTCTCGCGAGGGTTAGCCTACATTCACCGACGATTTGTTGGCTCCTCGTCCTAAATCAACACACGGCGAGAGGGATTCCACATTTTCTCCCTCCGAAAAATCTAACGCGCTTCTTCCGCCTGAATTTCCTCTGTCTCTCTCTCTCTCTCTCTCTCTCTCTTCGTCTTCTTCTTTTTATATAGTATTTTCGCTTCTCGTGTTTACACCTGCCCTTCCGGCTCGTTTGCCTTGTCGTGTCGGGCGCTGCGAACGAAATTCGCACATCCCTCTCTCTCTCTCTCTCTCTCTCTCGTCTCCTACAACCCCTAACGTGTATATTCTAAACGTACGATAGAATCGACGTGTGAGTTTGTCGGCCTTGAGGCAAGTGCAAGCTACGACAATGAATATATAGACTTAAGAGAGAGAAAGGGCTTTCGCCCTTTTACGAACGAGACGATTCTCGCTCGTTCGCTAGCGAAAGTGTATTTTCGTAAATCAGCGACCAAACGAAAAAATATCTTTCCCTCGTGACGAAGAGGGGGATGTACACACATCGAGGGAAATGTGTCAAGGCTCGAAAATTCAATGGGACTAAATTGACAATATTTATTTGTCAATACTGACGAGACCATTTGAAATTTTTCTGAATAAAAACACAAAAAAAAACGTAATTTTGCAATCATTTCGAAAATGAACCGGCAAGGTGCGAGGGTTTTTGTTTGATCGTCGAGGCACCTACCCGAGATTAATTTTCATGCACGGGAGTGAGAGGACACGCACGTAGACTACTGATAGCACACGGTGAGCCGACCACTCGAGGCCACACTCGAGACGTACTTATTCACACCCTCGTCAAGTACGCCGAACGCACAGCTTTCCACCACCCCGCCTCGTACTCCCTTTACAACGTCACGTATGGAGGCCCTCTCTCTCTCTCTCTCTCTCTCTCTCTTTCTGCTTTTCGTGGTTCTATACCTTATGCCAAGAGTACCCACGATTCCCCACCACATATGTTCGAGCCTCGACACACAATTCACCCTTTTTTCTTCTTCTTCTTCTTCTTCTTCTTTACCTTCTTCTTCTTTTTCTTCGAGCTCCTTCATTCACCCCCTCTCGAGCCTTCTCCCGAGAGTCTGCCATTTTTCGACCAACGACGAGATCGCGAAAGGTGAGTCTGCATAGCGACAACATTTTTTTTCATGATTAACGTGTGATTAACAAAAAAAAACAAAAATTAATTAAAAAAATATTTCTTCGAAATAAATTTTTTTTTTTAAATCTTGAAAAAATTATTTTCATTTATTTTTGACGCTTGTACGCGTATGAGCCCGAGAGTACGAAGAACCCGTGAAAATGAAAGCTCACTCGTGGTTGCGACGGTGCGTACGGGGGAAAGCTCGTTACTTAACGGGTGCTCGGGCGATATACGCGCGTCGTAGATACGAGTATAAGCCGAAATAGTGGATTCACGACGTTTTCTTAATTAAGTGTACGCAGGAATGTTCGTCGTGGAACGACAGCTGGGGGTGTCGTGTAGAATCGCAGACGGGTGAAAAGGAAATAGGGCGCGTATGTGAGTGTGGGCGCGATATAGCGTCTCTCCCAGTAGCAACGACGGTCGGTGCTCTCCCGCGAGTTTGTTTAATTAAGCCCATATATACGAATATACGTGCGAGCTCGTGCGTCTAGCCAGCACGAGAGCACGGTGATTAGTTTCAAAGTAAACTCGAACGAGAGATAAGTAGACGAACGTGTACCTCGATGTATCGAGTCGCTCGTTCTTAACTACATAGCGAGACGATACCAAATCGATAAGAAAATTCTTCGTTGATTTTTCGGTCTGCGATTTATTTCAATGAAAAAAATATTTTTTTTATTAATTTTTCATTATTATTTTTAATTGATTTCTCGTATTTGAATTTTTCCACCAAAATTTCAAGAACGAGAAAATGTTTAATAAAAATATTTTGATTTTTGGTCGACTCGGCATCGAAGGCCCCGTACACGATTAGTTTCCTAACGGCAGTGTTTCGCTACTTGACGACTCTTTCAATATTTCGTAACGAGAGTGAGAGAGAGAGAGAGAGAGTGAGAGAATTTGCTTCTCGTCTACGCGTACAGCAGTACTCGTGTTCACTGGGCCGGTCGACGCACGAGGTCTGACTTAATCCACTCGAGCATGTTGGGCCTCTTGAATATTCACTAGACCGCGGTGAAAATTCCCGCTTGCAAATTTCCCTAATAATTACAGCGTCGAAGAGCACCACTGTATTATTCTAATTGGCGATAACCAATTTTTCCGTTCGACCTTATCGTCGTCTCGATTGAAAAATCGATCGTGAAAATCGGACAAAAATACATCGATAAATCCAAAAATAAAACATAATTCCCCCATAATTTTCTCCACTCGCGTGTTAATTTTTATCCTCGTTTCCGCATCTCGTCGTCGTCGTTCGCGTTTCCTTTGATTTTCAAATTTATCCTTTATTTTTTATTCCTCATTCCCTCGGACAAAAGCATATGATGTACGGTTATGCCCCGTTGCGGCCAAACCGCTAGTAGCCGACTCTAAATTTCCGTTACGAGGCCGGGACTAGATATTTCACGATAACCGAAGGGTGAAACGGGGTACGTGAAAGAGGGGTGTAGAGGGTAGGGGGCTGGTAGCGCGCAGACTCGCTTTTCCAATAGCTACTCGCTGCTCCTGTCCTACACGTTACGTTTTGTGGTGTAAGCTGATGTTTTATATGTGTATGTTACTATGGCCGGTACGTATCGTGCGTATATAATGTATATATATATATATATATATATATATATATATTTACGTTCTCTCTGCACCTCCATTAACCCCGTGGCCCACCCACGTCAGACACTTTTAATACCCACCAGCAGCCGCAGCAACGGCAGACCGCCGGTTACGAGGCTGTACACGTTTTCCAAACTTTTCCCCTGTCCGCTCTCTATAATACACCGTGCTGGATATAATAATGTTTTTGCGTATTCGCGCTACGATAGAGACACGAAGGAAAGGACAGAGGGGTATGAAAACCGATAAACTTAATTTTCCGCTAGGGACTAGAGTTTTTTGTTTTTATTTATTTTGTTTCTTTGTTTCTTCTCTTCTAACCGTGAACTTGAATATACATGTTATTATTATTATCGGCATCGACGAAATGTAATTTTATTAACGACGAATAAAGGTCGAATAAATTGGAGCGGAAAATGGCATTAGCCAAGGCTTAAGGAGGGAGGAAAATGTTTGCGCGGTATATACGCGAGGGTACGACGGTTTCATCGAAATTGGTTTAGAGGGAGAATGCGTTAAGCTACCGTTCTAGCACCGTAAAACCTCCCTCTCTTCGCTCCGGCCGATGGCCAGACCTGGAAGCAGCGAGGTGGGCCCGCGCGTTGTGCGGTGAGTAACGTTTTTAATTAATCCGGAATTAAATAAAACGGTTCGCTGGTCCGCGAAACGCGACTAACTGGGTTTCCGTCGGTGGTTTTCGCTTTTGGTCTCGTCGACGTCATCGTCGTCCTAGTCGTCGTCGTCGTCGTCATCGTCGTTGTCGTCGTCGTCGTCATGTGCAATCTCGACGATCCTTCCTACGTGCCATGAACTATTTTTATAATACGAATATTTTCTAATCCTCCGTTACGTAGCGAGATGCGACCTCGACGATCGCGTTCTACGCTCTTTTATAGAGATTGAAAAGCAAAACAAAAATTGCAGTGTCCGCTTTTTTATCCCGGATTAAAATTTTTTCCACGTTTTAACGAACGACCGGAATTGGAAAATTGACGTTTCGCGTTGATTCTCCTCAAACACACGCCATACGCGATACGTAGCTAACCACCGATTGACCGTTAATATTTACTTGGCTAAAATTCAATTTATTCCCATCGAACAAACATAATTTCCATCGTACGAAAATTACGATCGAACGCGATCAAGTTACGTTCGTCAATCGACGCGTTCGTTAAATTAACAATTGGGTCAAATTCGTTACGTTTACGTAGGTATACCTTAATTTTCTTTTCTGCTTTCCAATATGTAAATCAATATTATTTGCAATCGCGTCGAATTAATCATTACCTATTTATATGAAATCTCACACGAGTGTACGAGTGAGAACGTTTTTCGATATTATCGTTACGCGAATTATCGCGTATTGTCGATAACCGCGATGATTATACGACGAAGTTAACTGTATTAGAGACGGAGAAGACGAATGTACCGTCGTAATTCGGGTGATATATCATTCGCGTACTGCAGGGGCGTCGCTGTCTTCCAGCGAGACTTTTCATCCCTCCCACCCTCTCTTTTACACACATTCATTCACTCTCTCTCTCTCTCTCGTTCTCTCGTTCGCCAATGAACAATAAAGACGATGCCAAGACAGAGACGGAGATGTGAAAGCGAGAGAAAGTAAGAGAGAGAGAGGTACGCGTACATATATTATCCTCTCGCAGCGTGCCGACTGCAGAGACCGGAGAACACGTAGAAGAGGGGTGCGCATCAAAAAGCACCATGAGAGTCAACGAGAGAGATAGAGAGAGAGAGAGAGAGAGAGAGAGAGAGAGAGAGAGAGACAGAGAGAGAGAGAGAGGGACAGAGAGAGAGAGAGAGAGAGAGAGAGAGAGAGAGAGAGAGAGAGAGAGACAGAGAGAGAGAGAGAGGGACAGAGAGAGAGAGAGTGGGGGAGGGAGAGAGAGAGAGTGGGGGAGGGAGAGAGAGAGAGTGAGAGGAGAGAGAGAGAGGGAGAGAGAGCTGCGGACCGTCCAAACATTCCTCGCGCGGACGATCGAACAAACCACGCGAGAGCCATTATACCCCAAGCTTTTATACACATATAGTTCTATACGTATGAGACAAATGCCGACGCTAACGGCACCCTCGGCTTTTATTCTCCGCGGAGAGGTGCAACGTCGCTACGCGGCACAATTCCCTCGCTCGAATGCGCATTGTTCCTCATTGATAGATGGCCCAGTGCAAGGGCTAGAATACCTTTCCAACAACGTTCGAGCCCCTGTGCTTCTCTCTCTCTCTCTCTCTCGATCGCGCATGCGAAGGAAGATCGACGAAGTATCTCGCGGATCGTTCCTCTCTCACTCGATTCGACTCGACTATTACTCGAGTATTTCGATGTCTCTTTTTCTCTTTCACGCAAATCGTAAAAAATTTTACGACATAATCGATAAAATTGTCCGATAAAATATAAATATTATTCTTATAAACATTGTCAAATATAAAAAAATCATACGAGAAAAAATAATCGATAAAATCGTCCAATAAAATGATAAATATCATTCTTGCGAATTTTCAAAATATTACGAAATTCGATAAATTATAAAACGAACGAATGCTCCAGGACGAATTATCGTTGAGAATATTTGACATATGAAACAAGGATGTTTGTGCGAATAGTTGTATCTCTTGCCAGTGTGAGCCAAGGAGGGAAGGGAAAACTAAAGTTACGTGGCGTTAATTCGACGAGAAGAAAAGTTCGCGTTAAAACGTTCTTTGACGCGTTTCTCGTCTTGGCCACGCGTTTCAATGAGAAAAAGACTACACACCTGCGTATCTTCCCTATATGTATGTACGTCCGTTACCTGGCGCATACATCGGGAAGTACGGCGACGTAGCTTTGTAAAAGGAAAAAAAGGAGGAGGAGGAGGAGGAGAAGAAGGAAGTGCGAAAGATAGGAGCACGAACGGGCTGTAAATATAGTCGGTGGTCGGAAAAGCTACGAAAAGCCGGTAGAGATACGCCGGTGTGAGGCAGACGCGAGCGTATTCTCTTTAATGGCGCTAGGGGTGTGCGTCGAGGTCGTCGAGTGCCACTGTGTGGTTCACTCGATCCTCTCCGCCTCCGCATGGACCACATGCCGCATTTTGTACAACGGGCTCGCTCTTTTCTTTGTTTTTTCTACCGCATCTCTTCCGGAATAAACGGGCGCGCGTGCGCTCTATGTAAAAGCGAGAAGACATTTTTTCCCACAAAAATATCAACGAGTAACGCGTCGCTCTTTGTCGAAATTTTACATTTATTTATCGATAAGGAAAAATATCGATCGAATATTTATCAATTTTTTCTTTGTTCTCATTGATTTAATTCGAATCAACGTTTTTTATTTTCCACGTCTGTTTTTCTTTTGCGATAAAATTGCATTCTTGCATTCTCGTTCGTCGACTGTTGCGTATTTTAGGGTCTTTCTATACTTTGTGCGAATTCCTATGCGAACGAAGTTTACCCGGGTATCGCGGCAAAAAGACTTTCGCGGCCGGTGTGAAGTTTCTTGCAATTCTCGTTGTTTCGTCGAGAGACGAAATATCCCACTATAATATCGCGAGAGAGGTGGAGACTTAATACGAAAGATAGTCGAATGCGTGCAGAATTTATTCATGCAATCTCATAAATGGAACACATTCCTGGAATACGCGAGAGGCATAAGCTACCTTTTCTCTTTACTTGTAAAAGCGAAAATCCACCACAAGGGGAGAGTTACTCGTTGATGATCATTCGTGTGAGAGGGGGTTGGGATGCGCGGACGCTAAGAGATAATACGAGCTGCGTATGTTCGAATCTACTTCGTAAAACCACGAAACGATGCGACTATAGGAATCATCCCTTTCACATTTTACACCCCAGAATATTTTATACAACAAAAGGAATACTTTTACTCGACGTGTGTCGCGTACTTTCCTCGTATGGCACGAATGGACGCCTCAAGTTGCACAAATGCGTCGTTTCGATTCCGGTCGACGCGCGAGAGAAAGCGAGAGAGAGAGAGAGAGAGAGAGAGAGAGAAACATAAGCGAAAAAACGTATTTTATGGAGGTGAGAGATGATTTCGGATGATTATTCTATCGCTGTCTTTCAAGAGCGAATTCTAAATGCGGTTACTCAACCCCCTCCTCACCTCTCCTACCACCACTCCTTAATTCGCAAAGATACGATATCTAATTGACCCTCTCCATAGTTTCCTTTTTTTCCCTCGATTCGATTCTACGAGCGAGCACTCAGCCTCTCTCATCATCCTCTCGAGAAGCTAAAAGCTTTTCTCATTATTGCAATCTCCTCGTTTGATTTTCATCATTTTTTTTTTCTTCTTCTTTTTTAAATATTATTATCGTCCGTCTCGCTCGATGTTCGTCGTATTCTCTTTAAAAAAAAGGCATCTTATATATCTATCGTCATTTTTCGCCCAACGCCCGGGTATCTCCTTCTTATATTCCAAGGTCCGCGTTCTCTTTCATCAAGCCGACTAACCCTCCTGGCGGACTGTGTAAAGCGAGGGGGAAGGGGGAGGAAGGAGAACGCGTCTCGCGGCTTCTACGTAAAGCTACAAATTGGCTTTGTTACGGAGTCGAGGGTAAAACGAGCGAAAGCGTTTTTCCGTTGAAAAGTGCGCAAAATGGCGCTCCCGCGCATGCGTCATGTCGAAGCGAAGAAAAAGTATACGAAGTTGAAAAAAGCGCAAAAAAAAACGAAAAAAGTCGGCAGAAAAAAAGAGTTATCGCGACTATAAAACCGGGTTAGTCCCATTTGTCCAGTTTTACGGTCGCGTTCTTCTCCATGACGTATATACAAAATAGCTATATATGTGTTACGTTTACGTATGGTATATAGCTTAGGAGTGACGAAACAGTATAAAAATGAACGAGTGGAAGCGAGCGATTGGTTTGATTTGTATATATTTATATTATGCCTTAGCGTATAGGGCAAATTAACAGAATGGTAAAATGAACCGCTTGAGAAATTCAAGTGAAATTTCAAAAATTGACTAAGCTAAAATTGAATTGAATGGATAATTTAATTCATTTGAAAATATCAAGTGAAATTCGAAAAATTGACCGAGCATGATAAAAGTTTGCTCTCTCGCTCCTGATAGACAGTGACGTGTCTATGAAGTGAATACTTAACGTTTTACTAACTATAAGTTAAATAGATAACTGAAGTGCACTTACAACTACGACTTATGACTAAAATTATGCCGAGAGCATACATTGAGTGAATATGTCTTAAGAGTACAATTATAACTAAGACTACAACTAAAATAAATTGCGTATGAATACTATTACTACACTAAGACTCTAGTCAAAACAAATTTAAATTACTGCGACGTCTCTGACATCAAAAACGCCCATTTAGCGGAGTAGCAATTTAAGTAGCGAAACAATAGAAAAATCGCGTATTCACTCATCGGTTCACGCCGTATTCTCTTTGCATTGAGAAATTATACTGCCGACTTTTGAATACGTCGATGGATGGCGAAGCTTGAATATCGCTCGATAAGGCGTGCCAGTGCATCGTCGCAGCGATCTGGTACGAAACGTGGTCGTGCGATGGTTAATGACGTCAAAGACATTTTGGTCCTTGACATCATTAACCACCGTTCGCACCTCAGAAATTTCCCTGGGAAGAAATTCGCTCAGGTAACCCGGAATAGTTAGGAATATAGAGCGATACACGATAATGCCTAATAGGAAATACAAACGTCGACTCTTGACGGATAGCCAATTTAGCCTCCGTCCAAACGCCGTGACACTCGCATCGCGTCGTAGATCAAATATGTGAGATCTCGTGGTAGACGAGACAGGAATTGTCGTAAAAAGGCAGAATAAGGGACTGAACTAATTTGACTCTGTCCTCCGTAGAGAGGAATACCGATACTCGGGTTATCCTCTCTCTCTCTCTCTCTCTCTCTCTTCTCTCTTCTCTCTCTCTCTCTCTCTGTTCGACTGTACCATAATCCCTTGATTTCGGTCGAAAACCCGTAAGCGTGTTCCACGGACTTTATTGGCCCGTTCGTGTCCTTTAATCAATGCCAGTGGCCGGTAGCGATACATTTTATGACCCCCTTCCCCCTCTCCTTCGCCGCTGTCAACCATTCTCTCTCTGTGTGTGTGTCTCTCTCTCTCTCTCTCTCTCTCTCTCTTTTACAAACGGGGCTTCGGGGCTACGAGCATTGCAAAAGGGTTTTAGGGAGTAGTTTGAAGGGGTGAAGGACGCGAGCTATAAACCACCTGCAGTCGATGCGAATCCTGCCTGAAGGAGGGATAAGTGAAGGTGGAGGGGGGGGGGGGGATGCAATGGAAAAGTAACATTGCATGATGTTTTGGAGAGATGCGATAAAACTCGTCGAAAAGAAGCGACTATAAGGCCCCACGGTGACGCCCCCGTAATTCATGTTCGACCGTATCCATAAAAGGGTAGTAGGGGTGAGCACCCTTCCAGTCTTCGACCGTTCGACCACGGATGTCGATAATTGCGCGTTCGGAATTTTTCTGTGCCATTTTGTTCATCCATCTTCCCTTCAACTCGTCAACTGTTTTATCAGCGAAGAGACGGAGAGGTCGCCGAATCGGAAGAATAATTATTAATAACTTTTTGATAATCGTCGATAATCGGATTGATCGCGATTGTCATTGTCGTTCGGACGTTTCTCCGTGGGATCTTCGTAACGATAATAGAATTCGACATATGGTGAAACTAAGTTTAACGCGAAACCACCCTTCTCTATTTCTCTCTCCCTCTCTCTCCCTCTCTCTCTCTCTTTCTCTCTCTCTCTCTATCTCTCTCTCTATCTCTCTCTCTCTCTCTATCTCTTTCTCTCGCCATACGTCTCTACCGTTCACGCGAATATTCACGGCGTACGATATGATTCGCACGGGCGATATGTCCTATACGGACGAGAGAGACTCGCGAGAATCGAGTTCTTGAATACGTAACGCGTGATGGTCGTCGGATGGTTTCGAGGGTCGGTTAATGGGTCAGACAAATATTCTCGTTGGGAAATAGCTTAAACGCGGTGAAGGGGCGAATAATGCGTATGCAGGGGGAGACGAAAGCAACAGCGCGTCATCTACGTACTGCTATACCGAATATACTCGATGCTGAAACACCCTTGTGCCGGAGACTCGAAGCTCGGTGAGCAGAGTTCGAGCAAGTTTCGTATCCTATATACAGTTATATACGTATGTGTGTATAGCGTAGTTAGACACGAGGGTATACAATACGGTGCGTGACGTTATTAATAACACCTTATTAGCCTTAGGCTAGTGATTATATATTATATATATATATATATAATCCACCACCATATATGTATACATACATATATATATATGTATATATAACGCTATATAAACATGACGTTCCTGCATCCTCTCGCTACTTTCACTCGGTAAGATTGATGAGATCGCAGTCCACTTTGCGTCAAGTAGATAAGAGAGATAAGAGTTTGTCCGTCGTTTATGTTAATATCTACGTCTATTAAGAGACTGGGATGTTATGTAACGAGCAGGGAGTTAGTTGTTACGGTGCGAGGTTAATGCTTGTTTTTAATAATTTTAGTACGACTCTCGTGACTCGAGGGAACGACACGCGTTGATTCGCGATAGCGGAGATTTATCTTTTTTTCTTTTCCATTTTTATTACGATAATTAAATACTTCGGTATCGACGGGTTAAATATATATATATATATATATTGATTTTAATCGATTTGCATTATTTGGCGCAGGCGCGTGCGCGCGAGATCGTGTACGAACGATCGACGAAACTGGCGATATAATAGGGGGGGTGTTCGAAAGTTCGATATTATCGAAATGCATTTTGTGTACGAACAAATACCCCGATAATTAGCGTAACCGAATGATCGGCGTCGAGGCAACCCGAGGATAGTTATTTCCTTTAATTAATGAACTCGGCACTGTTCGGACCGGCGTATATAGAATTTATAGGTTCGCGAAGAGAGAATGCTTCCGTTGGGCTGTGTTGAAATTATCGTTATTGGGGTAGGAGGAGTGGGGGGTGCGCGCGTGCACCAACGCGCATGTTTGCCAAAGTACGATCGTTCTCGCGATCGCGCCCGATTGTCTTTATCGTTACGTCAATAACAATTAGCGCGTATGTTACGAGGACGAGGACGAGAGAGAGAGAGAGAGAGAGAGAGAGAGAGAGAGAGAGAGTGAGTGGGAGAGAGATCGAAACGGTCATCGGGTGTGGCCCTCGAATGAACGTCATTCGACGATAATTAGGCGGTCGACCTCTGTGCCATACGCGTTATACGCCGATATTTTAATTGAACGAGATTGCGAATCGTGTCCTGCACGCGTCCGTTCTCGTCTATACGGATGTTACGTGTTCGAGCCACAACGGCCTGTCGGGGCGAATCGTTCATTTTCATTTCGTACGACTTTCGATACGATCCTTTTTTTTTTTTTATAATTATTCAATTTTATTGAATTTTTCGTATTTATTTAATCCTGTAAATGTCGTAAAAGTGTCCTTGGTTTTTTAAATGAAACGAGAGGAAGGGTGAGAGTGTGCGAGAGAGAGAGAAAGAGAGAGGGAGGGGATGGACAGAGGGTGGATAAGAGAGATATAAAGGGTATAATATTATATTATGGTAATATAACAAAGTACCGCGAGAGACGAAGTTCTCGCGGGCATTGAGAAAGAGAAGAGATCCTTTTCGTTCTTCCGGGACGAAGCTCACGCAAAAGCTTTTGTCGTACCTACCCTTAACGCGAAAGAGAGCGAGAGATATTCGTAAATTCGTAGTCCCGGACTGCAGCGCCACACCGGCGCGGTGGCCGGTGTGAAAATCTCCCTCGCTCTCCCTCTCTCTCTCTCTCTCTCTCTCTCTCTCTCTCTCCCTCTCTCTCTCTCTCTCGCTTCCACCCGTGCGCTTGGTCGCACTCGTATCTCGAGTAGAACTTAACGAACCTCCCCCGCACTGTCTCCGGGGCTCTTTTACAACCGAAACTTTAAATCGCTGTGCTTCTCTTTCCGCTGGCGCGTCCACGCCGAGGGTGAAGTAACTTAAATTTTCTCGAATCTTTTCCTCTCCTTTCTCTCTCTCTCTTTCTCTCTCTTACTCTCGTTATAAAGAGGCTATTTTTTGTCATTTTTAAGCGCGATACCAGTCTCGACTTCGCCGACGTTTATGTAAAATTCCATCGTATCAGATTCTTCCGTTTATTATTATTTTAAAAAAACGTAATTTTTCGCCATGAAAATAAATTTTTCGTCGTTAAAATCAATTTTTTTTTTTTCGTGAAAATTTTTCATCACACGTTCGCTTTATATTTATACTTCACGGCAAAACCTCGAAAGGGGTGTTTTTTTTCGAACTGTGGGAAATCAACGAATTATTCTCTCTCTCGGGGCAACGATGGTGGTCGCGGGGAGGAGGAGGAGGGGGTGGACGTTTTCTCGATAGCGCATTTCTGCAACCCCCTTCCTTTTTCCCTATTCTGACTACCCTCGTGGTCGTGGCATCAATCCGCTGTACACATAGGACCGAATTGTGCCCATTGCGCCGTTTCGCTCAGGCACGGGGAATCAAATAACACCGGAACGCGGTTTGTTTGCAAGCCACCCTCGGGGGTATAGCTGCGAAACGGTCAGTGTGGACGAGTACGGCATGTGCTACGTACATATATATGCGTGAAATACGCGAATGGCGAGAGGTGGGGGTAGGTGGTAGAGGAAGGGGTGGGAGCCAACAAGTTCGGGCAACATCAGCAGCAATCGGCAGAGCAGCTAACGGGCGTATCTGGCTACATCGAGTTGGCACACACGCGAACCTTTCTCTCTTTCTCGCCAACAACAGATCGAATAAAAAGAGAGAGGAAGAGAGAAAAGGAACAAAAAGAGAGCGAGTGAGAGAGAGAGAGGGAGAGTGAGCGAATGAGAAATCTCTCGTTGCGCTCGACCGAACTCTCCGCAATCTGACCAGCAGGACACGGCAATCAGCAAAAGGGAGTGAGACTGAACGACGAGAGAACGAGCGGTGACAGAGAAGGGGTTGTTAGAAAGTAGAGGGACGGAGGCGAAGAGGAGGAGGAGGAGGAGGTAGAAAGAGGATCGGGGACCGAGGGATAAACAAGAGGATTTTCACCGAGGTGGCAGTCGCGAAACGCACCACGAATACGGATTTTCGTCGTTTTATTTAGGGCTTTTGGTCAGAAGGTAAACGAGAAAATCGAAGGGGTGGGTCGAGAGCAAGGGGGTTGGGGAGTCGGGATAACAGCCACGAACGCCGACAACGTAACTCTTCGCTGATGGCGATTCGTTCCACGACTATCGTAACGTATATATGTACGTAAAACATTAATGGGAACACGAGGACGAATTGGAACCTAAATGCTCGACGCTTGTTAGATTGTTATACAGGTTTTCGCCAAACCCCATGAAAATTCATTTCCGGCTATAATGGGACATGGGAGATGTATAGAGATGAAAGAGAGAGAGAGAGAGAGAGAGAGAGAGAGAGAGAGAGAGAGAGAGAGAGAGAGAGAGAGAGAGAGAGAGACAAATCTCTCTCTTCTCGCGGTGTCTACCTCGCGCTTTAATCCGGACCGCGAAGTCAATCCGTTTTAACGGATAAAGGATAACGACGATGGCCGCGCAAAAAGAGCTTCCGGCTTTTTCCACTCGATTCGCCTTCGCTCGATTAATCAATTCTTCCTTCATCGATGGGTGTTTTTCCGATAAAAAATTTTTATAACCGTTTTTTATAGAAAATTTTCGACCTTCTATCGTTTATATTTTCAAACCCGAAATTCCCGGAGAAAAATATTTATGAATCGTTCGTCGAACGAGACACCCGTTCGCGTTAAGCTCATCGATTAATACGAAATTTTCCGAATCGGCGTGGACGTGCCAAGAATAATTCGAATATTCGTTCTTTCCGCCGATTTTCGGCGCATCGCAGGAATTCCAATCGAAACGCGCAGCTCGACGAGATTGTTACGGGCGAGGTCCATTCCGGATTTAACTTTCACCAGGCTGTTCGATGGATTCGTTAATTCGTTCGCTTCGCTGAAAAAAAAAGAAAAAAGAAGATAATGCCGAGTAACGAACGATCGATATATACACACAGGATGAAAAAAATTCATATTCAGGGTGGAAATTTCGAGGGTACGCGACCCTTTCCATCCACGAGAACGCTAATATCTTTCGACGACACGACCGAGGTCGTAAAAGGCTCTTGAATTTCAGCAACAAAGTTCGACAGGAGCCACGATTCGGTGTACGCTCGTACCTAAAACGCTTCGCGAGCTAATGGGAAACAAACAGGGAGTCATCCACGTGGCCTTCCTTTCCTACCAACTCTACCGTACCACAAGGGCCTTTAACGTGCGGACTCTTGCGGTCCTAGAGAGAGCAGGATAGGTGTGTGTATGTGTATGTGCGTGTGTGTGTGTGGTGGCGGAAATTCGTGATTGCAGACCAAGGTAGACAACCAACGTTAACGAAGCACCAGCAGATCGTGGCCAATTTGTGTTCTCTCTTCTCTTCGTGTTTTCACCCACCTATCGCGTCCATCGGACTTTCGTTCAAATTTTTGTATCTCTCTGTAACAAAAGAGCAAAAATTCCCTTTTTTCTCGCCTGGCCCATTTAACGGTCGAAAGGTAAATAAAAAAACCAAGCTCGTTACATTTACGATTCTGCTTCGTTCGACTCGATTTACATCGAACGATTTTCTTATCGATTGCCGTTTGATATAAATATTTTTTGTTGTTACCATGGAAAATAAATTGTCGCGAAACTCGTGTAACTAAACGTGTTCATCGTCGTTCCAAAGTTCATCTCTTTATGGACGTATCGCGGGGGATTGACGTTACCGAGATTTTCTCGAAACGGTACAATGCCGGAACTGTGTACGGAGGAAAGTTATTTGCAGTAACGCCGAGCGTTGGTATCGCTGTAGCCAAGATATAAATAGTTATAAAAGTGAGCAAGAGAAGTTTTGATTGACTGCGCGACATCTCGAAACTCGAAACGGAAGCTTCGACCGTGTTCCACCATTTTCCCTCGTTAGAATTCTCGTTGTAATTCCAAGAAATCCGTAACAACGATAATCCGCAAGACGAAGAAAAACTAAACAAAAAAAAAACAACAACTTCGAATATCGTAAAAGTTATAAGAAATAAGTAAAAGCCCAGGATTGTTTCTCGACCGTAAAAAGACCAGAAACGAAGCTTTCTTCGTCGTCGTTTGTGCTACGATACGCAACAAGACCAAAAACAACAACAACAACAACAAATAAATATATATCGTACGCGAGTCAGAATTTTCTCGTCCTCTTCTCATCGACGTTTCCGTTGGCCCTGTGTGGTCGAGACGCTTTCGATTTCCGGAATAACGTATATATACACGAGAACGTGTCGTAGCTATAGAAAGCCCGGAGGGGCAAAAGGCGAATTGGGTAGGAAGGTACGAGATTCGAGGGGGTTGAATGACCGTTGGAAAAATAGATCCTCCTGTGGTCGGATCGATACGTACCTGTGCAATCGCGATTGCTGCATCGTTCACTCCCCCTCTCCCTTTCCCTCCAGCCCTTCTCCCCAGTTTCATTAGAATTCTAGGCTTGTACCAGGGTGAAGGAGTCCAGGAGATAACGGAATAGAGGCGAACCCGGTGGAGGAAATAAAAGAAGAAAAAAAAGAAAAGAAAACAGAGAGCCTACTGGTGCCGGCTTTAAAAGGTGAATGAAGAGGGGCAGGAGGGAGGTCGAAGGGAAAAGTTCGAAGGGAAATTGGAGAAGAGGCATCAAGTGCAGGAGAAATACGAGGGACAAGGCTGATGTTAACGGGACGAAGTGAGAAACTGCGAGAGTCTGATGGAGAGGGAAGATAAATTGTGTCCCGTTATAAGAATAGGAAGTGGGGAAAGATGAAGTGGCAAGGGGGGTGGAGGAGGAGGAGCACGGTCGAATATTTCGAACGTTGCGGCCATCGACCTCCCCTCGAACTAATAGCTACCTGAAGAGCTTATCACCTTGACGAGAATCACGCTGATAACGCGAAAATCCTTGTTTTTTTAGAAAAATCCAAAAAAATCCGGATTATTTCGAATTTTGTATTTTTTTTTTTTTTAGGATTTCAGTTTGTTTTGTTTGTTTGTTTTTTCGTGACAATTTTTATGGAATATATATTTTTTCGTTGACGTGGACAAAAAATTGGGATGGAGCGACGAGGGAGGAAGAAGGGGTAACAATTCGACACGGTGCATTAACGGTGCATCGAATCGGTCTCTCGTTTATATATGCGACTGAATATTAACACCGCAATATCGCGGAAATAGTCGTGGTTATATATTTCGTCGAAATATATTTGGCGCGAGGTGATTTTCTCCCTCGTCTCACCGTCTCGTTCGGTCCGTTGTTCGATATTTTCATCGCTCGTCACGAAAATTCGCCGGTGGTTAGTCTGTGGTCTCTCCGCTCGTGTGTGTGTGTGTGTGTGTGTGTTAGTACGATCGTGGGTTTATATATTTTTTATTCACTTTTGATATAAATTTCATGTTTCGGAGCGTTCGCAGCCGATGGTTGTTGGCTCATGGGAGAACGCGGAAAAGGGACAACAAATAATTTCCCGTGGAATAATTGCCTTTCCGTTGAGCGTAAAATCGCGAGGATTTGGAATTAACGAAAAAGAAAAGAGGACAAAACAATAACAACAACAACAACAACAACAAAACCGAAAGAACCGGAAAAAAACGCTGGCAACGAACGAAACACGAGGATTTCGCGAAATCGTCAATTTCATTCGTCCCGTCCGAGAGAGCGAAATTTTAATTGAACTCGCAAAAATGGCGTTTTATTCCAGCCGGTGGGATTTTTTCCAATTTTTTTCAAACAAAATTCAACGAGCTTTTTTTCCCCTTAAATTGGGCCACGGATAAAAATTCACGTTAAAATGAAGTAAAAAAAAAAACAAATAACAAAAAGATCTGTAATTACTCGAAATAATATTAATTTGTGGACGAACGCGCCAGCGTCGACGCTTTGACCAATGTCCAGGAGTTCCAGAGAATTTACGTCACTGGAGAAACATGTCATTGAATTAGGGATGCTTTGGGAATGGTAAACGGAGGATAGCGAAGCGTGGAATAGGCTGGTATAGAGCGAAAGGACCTCTTATGGCATATACATAGAAGGACAGAGGAAGGGTTGGAGAGAGAGAGAGAGAGAGAGGGGGATGTAGTGATACGAGGGAGCGCGCGAGAGAGCGAAGTGGGGTTTAGATTCTTCGCTCTAGATCCTCCACCTCCTCATCAATCTCCGCCTCCTTCTCTCCTCCCTCTGCCTTGTGCTCTCCTCTCTCTACACAGCTGTCGAAACTATGAAATTCAATGCACCGAATTTGCATGCTAATCCGAGAAGCGTCGTAAAGCCAGGGGTAGTAGTACCCACGAGCGTTGGGATGTGTCTAAGTTGTAATTCAATGAAGAGACAGTGCCCTCGCGCCACCGCCATTTCTCCCACTCTCTACCCCATATCGATCGTACCTTGCGCGACAAGGACGTCGATCTCTTCCTCGTACCATCTACCTTGCGCCCTTCTGACTCTCAATTATCGATGTATATATGTATTTGCGTATGCATGCACGGAAATACACACACACACATATATACAGGTCGTACGTGTAACTTTGGCTGTGTCCCACCGTTAGTTCCGCAGCGTCCCGCAACTGCTACAGTAGCGCTGCTGTTACTGCTGTAACCGTAACTTGGTTAACGCTTTCGTTGCTAATGAACTTTACCCAACATGTA